>CM052718.1:48665769-48819110 GCA_028551405.1 Uromys caudimaculatus | reverse complement strand
TGGCCACCAGGGAGAAAGGAGAGGACTCTGGGCCTGAGGGTGCTAGTGGCCCCAGTAAAAGGGAATGTCAAGGTGGGAATATGGGAATGGGTGGGCGGGTGGGCGGGAGGAGGAATTCCCTCACAGAGGCGGGGAGGGGGAGGGGACACGGGGTTTCCAAAGAAAAGGGGAATCATCGGAAATGTAAATAAAAAAAAAAGAAAAAGAAAAACTTCTCTTTGCATTTCCACATCTCTGACCCTTGCAAGCACTGTTGAGGAATCTGACATGATGTCTGCTTCCCAGCAGGTGTGCCTGAGAACTAATGACCCCAACACATGCCTAAGTAGATATTGGAAAACTGGTCCAATCCCAGAAGGTAAGGCATTGTAAGCTTATTCCTAAAATGTGTTTTAGAAATATTATAGTAATTACACTCAGCAGTTGTAGTACAGATTCCATTTACTAAGGCTAGATACGCTGTGCTCCTTTACAAATAACCTTTACGTATACACAAGACAAATGCCATTACTGCTAAGATTGCCTCTTAATTTTTTCAAGATAATAAAGTATGCCGATGAGGAAAAGTCTACATTAAACTCATCTTTCTCACTGCTACTTTTAGAATGGTGGAATGAGACCAAACTGCACACATATCAGCTATTACCAAGATTATCATGATCAGAACACTGATATGAATAGAAAAGGAACTTTTTTGGTAAAGTAATTGAAGGTAGCAGGTAGTAAGGGCAAGTATCATAGAAAACAATAGAAGTATAAAAGATTTTAAGTCATGACTAAATTTTGAATTTGATACAGAGCATAATTTAAAAATATGTGGGTTTTTTTTTGTGTGTGTGTGTTGTTCGTTGGTTTGTTTCTAGAAATACAGAAACACAAACTGAGGTTCCAGGTATGATTGTGACAAATTCTGATAATAGAATTTATTTTCTCTACCATTTATACTATGCCTTCTACTTTTAAAACTAAATTCTAGCATTTCTTGTCTATTAATTACATTTAAGATTAAAAAAATCAATTCCTTATAAATAGAAAATAAAATGAGAGCCTTGTTTTAGGGGTTGTTCTAATGCACCCCTGGGTAAGTTTAACATTAATAATGCCACAGCAGTCATTTAAAATTATTGAGAATTTAAATTTCATAGTATTTATTTAAAACAGTTTATTTTTACTTAAAAGAGCTATGAGCTATGGTGATAAAGACCTTCATGCAGAATCAAGGATGTGTGTGCTTTGGGGTTCTATCGACTTTATACATACAAATGCATACATATAAAGTTAAAGTCAAACACGGAGATGATACCTATGCTGGTACTCAAATATTGATGCAAGTACTATAGTAAATGCTAGAACAAGGAAGAGAGTAGGCATCTCAAAGTATTTGGACAACATACTTGGAATGTGAGGGAGGAAAGTCCAAGAAAAAAAGACATCCTTACTAATGGAGCTGCAGGGCTGTAAGACTCCACTGTAGAGTAACTGCTCATCATGTAAGCATCAGTGTTCAGTAAGCTTGGGTCTGCTGAGGTTCTACTCACTATTCCCTGTATAAAGCTGTGCAGTTAAGTTGTATCTAATGCTCATTTCAAGGCTAATATGAATGAAACCTGGTGTCCAATGTCCTCTTAGCCTTCAATTTTCAGGGCCTTCACTGAGTCTTTATTTGTTTGATTTTAATTTTTGGGCAATAGCGTTGTCTCTTCTTTAAGGCATATGTAAACATCATCTGAATGCCCACAAATAAAATACTACTTTAGTCTTCATTTTACTGATTTCTGTGGTATTATTCTATATCATTCTTAGTAGTCTTGTCAAGTCAATTTAATCATCTGTCACAGCCAGTTATTAAATGTCTGTTGGATACATAGATCTAATTTTCTGTTTTCAAGGAGCAAGTTCTATTTAAGACACATGGGCATAAAAATAGTCATAATAATGCTCACAACTGTCTTGTCCCCACTCCACAACTGTGACTACGTAATCTCAAGATTATGTTTTAGTATTTCCCTCACTGTTGTGTGAAGTCCTTGTCATAGGTTGTGACCCTCAGTTATTGATTGATATTTCGCAATATTTTTGTTAATGTCTTTAACAGGAAGAAAAACTAATCAACTCCTTTTCTGTATCTACAAAAGGAAAAGTAAATTGTCAAGTGAGAGACTCTTTTTATAAAATAACATATTCAAAGTAAGTTAATGCAATGTTCAGTAAAATAAAAAGAACATGTGATTCTTCAGACTAAAAAATATTAAGAAAACAATTTAGCATATGATAGACATAAACTATTTTATAATAATTGCTAATGTCAGTAAATTACAGGTACATAACAGATTCTTTGACATTTTTTGTCATTAAAATTTGGAGCACAAGGAACAAATCCCCCTTTGTCCTCCTTTGGGGTTTTATAAACTGTGGTTTCAGGTCAAAATAAACTTAGTCTTATTCCCTGTCTTGGGCATGTTATGTTGGAAACATAGATTCCATATCCTGTTAATTGTATATTCACCTTAACTCTAGTTCAGGAGGCATGAGGGTGATTTTCATAAGAATAATCTTTAGGGTAGTGTGGCTAGATATAGATGAAGGCTATAGATCAATAATAAGTTAAGATGCATAGGCATTTTGTTTAAGAAAATAAAAAGAATAAAACAAACTGAAACATGTAATAATGGTTTCTTTATCATTAGAAAAGAAATTGGAAGGAAATATACATGATCTTTCAATTATTTTAATGCACTCAGACACAGAGTTCTGATTATCATTAGATACTTCTAAACTCTTCCTTTGCAGATTATAATGGAAATAAAATAGAGTGTGTCTTAGCACAAAATCCCTCTCTATATACCTTTACATCCTTGGCACGCCTTTTTCTGAATCTAAAAGTATGTTTACTCTCAAGTAGAATTTAAATTAAAAATGATTGCTATTCATGTGAGCATAGCTTTAATTTTTATATAATTTTAAAAATAAAATTGACCAAGTTTTATCAAATAAAGCACTTATCTCAGTAATGAAATTGAAATGCAAAAAGTTTCTGTTTCCATGGCCAAGACCATAAAATAATTCTCTAAGATGAGACATAGATACAATTCAATAGAAGAGAGCCCAGTATTTGTTTTAGAATAAACCCTTGTTACAAGCAGAATTATTTTATCAGGAAATTACAGAAATAACATAATTTTAGATATATTTTTGTTTGAAATGGTGGGAACACTGATATTCTTCATAACAATCATGGTTTGGGGCATAACATAGTCACTTAAAATATTATATGTCTGTACTTATTGATTAAAATTCATTTGATATTGCTTATCAAAAAACTCTGAATCAAACACTGTGGGATACTTTTCAACATTGCCATAAGAAAAGCTAAATAACCTATTATTATTCTAAACTAAAACAGTGTAGCTAAAAATGTTAAATTAAGAGATAAGAACAGAAATTTAAAAACAAACAATGATGGATCAAGTCATTAAATTTGATGGGTAGTATCTGCAAATATTTAATAGTGAATTAAAATAGTGCTGCAGTCAACTACCATCTGGTGAATGTTTATAAGATGAATTGTACAGGGATACATGAGTTTCTGTTGGGATTTAATGAGCTGGAAGACTAAGAATCTACAAACCATTCTCCACAAGAATTACAGTTAGACAGGCTTCCAATTACTGGCAAAAATATTACTGACCTGTAGATACCATGGTATACCTCCTTGTAGCAAGAGTTTGTAAATAAGATATCATTCATGTCAGATCCAATATTGCTATAAAGTTTTGTTTGTAAATATGACAATTGATTTAATGAACTGTGTGTTTGAATAATGAAAAATACTCCATGGTCTGTTTTTGAACAATTCTATTACATGTAATATATGTATCAAAACTAAATTGATTTTATTTTTAATCTGCTAAAGGTAAGGTTTTAGTATTGAAAACTATACGGTTTTTTTGTACACAAAATAAGAAAGTACTTACTGAGCTGCTTATTTCACTCATATTTTTTCTTTTTAAAAATCATTTCATTCTTTGTGCTTGAAAAAGAGTTCTATTTTCCTTTTTTAGTTAAAAATGCATAGTTATGCATGTGTGTATTGAGCTGAACCTTCTTCATTATTTTAAACTAGTGTAAATAAAAGCTACATTTTCTCAGAACATAACTGGAAAACTTATCAGTGCCTTTCACTCACTCTTGGGAGTGAGCAAAAGCAATTCATGAAATTTTTACAGAGATAGCCCAAAAAATAGAACATATTTCACTTTCTCTCAAATATTTCAATAATGTTGCTATTGATGTCTTCCACATTCTTTTGAAGAAGTTTTTAATTTTTATTAATTTAACATTTAATTATAGTAGAATTTCATCACTTCCCTCCTTTCACTTTCTACTCCCAGCTTCATGTTGACTGCTGTTTTTATAAACACGTATGTATATACATTTATATGCACAAAAATTTAAATACAACCTTCTGTGTCAGACTTTGCTTTATTTATGTACATATAGTTTCAGTGCTGGCCTTCTTGTATTAGACAGCAAATAATAGTGTATCTCTCATTCTCCTTTTCCAGCAGTCATTGACTACACCTATTATTCTAGGGTAAGGACACTTTGACTTTTTACATTAGTAAGCTATTGGTGATACTGCTATTATCTATGCTTTAATTCCTAGGAGCTATTATTTCTTGCTATTCTGGCTTTTATTATCCTTGATTGCCTTCTTTTATGATGTTCCATGAGCCATCTATGCAGATCCTATGAGGTAGCTTTATCTGTTGGGGATGGGCTCCCTCAATCCCTTGATATCTAAATTGCATTCATTCATGGTTTGATATGACAGTCTTCATTTCCAAAAGAGATACCTGTTTGATAAGGGGTGCTAGCTAAACTTATATCCCTAGATGTAAGAATATGATTTAAAATTATAGGTATTAAAGTATTGTTCATGTCTAACAAAGCAGCACATATAGATTTAAAAAAAAAATTCATGACATTTTGATTTAAGTACCTCTGAGAAGTTGTCTCTGGTTCTAGTACAGGGAAGGGTTTTCCTCATGAAGAATAACAAAGATTATTAGACAGCTGTTGTTTAGCAACAATATGACAGTTTCACTTATTGAACTTTTATGAGTGTTAGCCACGATGCTCACTGTTGTTGTTCATAGTTGTTGCAAATTGGTAGGCCTATTTTGCCAAGGTATGCATGGTATTCTTTCACTTGACAACTTGCATAATATTTTTGGTACTGTGGTAGCCAGACCAGAGGAAAGCATCACTCATGAAAGATTCAGCTTGAATCCTGTGACTGAAGAATAGGGGATCCTCAGAGATAGGGTCTTACTTACTGTAATTTCTGAGGCACAACCAAAGGATATACCAACGATACAGTGTATACCTCTTTGGAAGTCAGTTCATATACTACTCTGGACAGCCATTTCAAAAGATATTTTGTTTCTCATTCTTATTACTGAGGTATTTAGCTTTTGCTAGTTTACTGTTGGGCATTTCATTTGTTTGTTTGATTGATTTTGTTTTGTTTTTATGTGGAAAGGATTATAAGCCCAAGTGGTATAAATATATAAATATATCTAACATTTATATAATATATTTATATATTATAATTTATAATTTTAGGTAACTATAAAGTAGTATGATTGTTTGAGGCTTTATCAAAGAGCCTTGGTGATACTCATCTCTTCTTGAGACCTTTACATATATATATGCACATACATATATATATATTCATTCATATATTGCCAGTCTGTGTACTGGACACTATCCATGAAGATCTGTGGGAAGGAGTTTCTCTCTCTGAGGAGGAGAGGGGAGCCAGATCGAGGCAGATGCTGCTCTCTTCAGGGGCTGCTGCTATGGTGAGATGCTATTGCTATGGTAAAATACTGCTATGCTGTGAGCAACATGTCTCCACTGCTCTGGCAGCTGTGAGGTGCAGCTGCCAGGAACTGAGATCAGGGCCACTGGATGGGAAGTAACCACCATATTGCAGATGCAAAAGCATCTGGAGAGAGCCCTCTTCCCCAGGAAGTGTAACAGCTCTTATGTGACAGAAGCTTTCAGACTATCCATGATGGAGTAGTTCTTACAACTCTTTATTCCTTCTAGATAGGATTATATATATATATATATTGGGAGGGGTTGAGGTCTGACAGCATATGCTTTCTATTGGCTTTGTCTGAGATGTTAGGGGTGCCTCAGGTACATGTGGAGGGACTTGGGGCACTACCCCTACATAACTGATTATCACGACCCTCTCCATAGGATGCTGTGGTCACGTGACAGGAGCCTGGACAGAAGCATGTGATGCTCCTACTGTCCTCTAATAAGAAGTTCTGGGGGCCTCCAGCCCACTCAACCTTACCAAGTTTCCTGGCATAGTCCACTGCCCCACAATACATAGTAGATTGCAGTGAACTAAAAGGAAAATAAATTACATCAGAATGAAAATTTGTCTAAGCACACTTATTTTTAATAAGCATAAATAGGTAAATTCACAGAAACAATAATATATATGTAAGTATTAAGAAAAATTCCTCAATAAATTAAAAGTAATGTAAAATAATAGAAAGTGAACACAATAATATATTCAGAAATAGGAAACACAATAATAAAATAAATGTTAAAGATAATAAATAACATTGTAAAGTTTACTTTTCTACCCACATCATGAAATTCATTCTTAAATTTTAACACATAGCATAAGGATAATTTCTTCTCCCATGAAGTTCTACAATTTAATACGTATGAATTATAATGGATCTGGAATAGCATTATTGAGAACATCATTTTATATTATGATTCTGAAATGGGTGTATGTTTTGAACCAATAATTTCACAGTGTTAAAACTATTTAGTTCATAATGAAAGAAATTATCAACTTGATTTTTTATCTTTGATGACTAATATACTGATCAAAAGATTTGGGAAAATTTCCCTACCATTATTGTTTTCTGATTATATGTTTGAGGGTGTTAATGATATCATCAATATTTATCTGTGAAGAAATCTTTGATTGCTATGTAGTGAAAAGAGAAAAGTTTCTAATTGTTCATTTTTGAAATACAGAAGGGAAAATCCTGCTTATTATAGAAAGTTTTATATTTTGCTTAACATCAATATTTCCACTAAGCCCCACATACATAAAATAATAATTAAAAATTATGCATCCAATTATATTGTCAGTGTTTAGAATTAAAAACGAGCAGAATCAGCCTAAGGCAAACTTTTGTGTCAGGAATAACATTAGCGAGCCTATTCCCTTTGCTTGCAGAATTTTGTTTCCAAATTTTGTTAACGCATGAGAACCCTTTTAGCACTTTTGTTTTGTTTCATTTTGTTTTGTTTTGTCTTGTTGAGACAGGGTTTCTTTGTCCAGGAACCTGCTGTGTAGACAAGGCTGGTCTCAAACTCAGATCCACTCACATCAGCTTGCATAGTCCTGTGTTTAACAGTGAATGCTACAAATGTCTAGCTTCTATTAGGACGTTCTGTTTCCTGTCAGAACATCATCTAAAACAATTGTCATAAATAGACTAAAATTTGCCAGTGGCCAACTCATAATATTTACTGGATGGTGTTCAAATACTTGTCAATATTTGACAAAGAAGAAACTTGATGGATATATTTTATGGTCCCACTGGTTTACCCTGCTGCCTAATTATACACTAGTGAAATTAATAAAAATGTTCTATTGTTTAACCCAGCTGTGGTTACAAATTTTCTTAGAGTGATGTCCAGATGTTATATATATATATATATATATATATATATATATATATATATATATATATATATATATGTGTGTGTGTGTGTATATATGTATATATATATATATATATATATGCAAGAAGTAATTGTAAAGATGTCATAGTCCTGAGAATTTTATTTTATCATATTAAGTATTGCCTCACGTCACAAAATATAACACTTGATTCTTACTGTCATTTTTGAAATTATAACCCTGTTATATCCATAGATTCTTTAATTTGTAGTTACTATAGATTCCAATTTTGGAAATGTGGTTAAAATAACTGATATTTTTATAAAAAATTAGGAAAATAATATGTGGAGCAAGCTTTTGGTGACTTAACAGAGATATAGGATCTCAAAATTATGATCATCATCTGGGTATATTACATACAAGTAGCAGCATTAATTCCAACCAGGATATTTAGATCATCCCTTCTGATGCATCTTAAATGACAAATCTGTTTAGAAGATACCAAAATTGATGATGATTAGTATTTGGGTGGATCTGAGCTTTCTTCATTAAAAAACATTTATTAGTGAAAACAGGTGGCAGAAAATCATTTATTTCTATGTATTAAATTTAAATTCATGAACTTCTGGAGAAAGTCAATAATAATAATATTCACTGTCAAATTTAAGGTCACAGCCTTCATGAGAAAATTAGATTTTAAACAAATTCTGTTCATTGTAAGATTGAACAGTTCCAATCAGAGTATCATTATATGAGATCCTTGGTTTTTAATTTTTAAAATGAACTAAACTGAAATATGGATATTTTGCATATGTTAATAGACTAATATTTGCCGGTGGCCAACTCATAATATTTACTGGATGGTGTTCAAATAGTAAGGGGAAGACAAAGTGTTATAGCATCGTGCATAGGTAAATGATATTAAGCTAAATGACATTTGTCAGAAATGTAAAGAAAAATAAATAATTTCACTTGTTAGAACATAAAATGAATAATACAAATCTGTACAAACAGATGAAATATTGGTAATCAGGTGAGTGAGAATGATAGTTGGGAATAAATGGATTGAGATTTTCATAGGAAACAAAGGAGATATTGAGCATAAACTATTTTTACTGTATATATCATCAAAAGAACACCATAAAGATTAGGGCCAATAAATTAGTGCAATTGGGAATCTTGCAAAATGAGATTGTATTTTCTCTTTCATCATTGTACCATGACAAACAGCATAAAATTTAAACTAACAAAATTGTATATAGGTCTATGACCTATTCTAAGTTTAAGATTTTAAAAAAACAAGATATAAAATGTTCTATGTAGTGGATTTTTAGAATGAAAATTCACTTCAAACTTTTCCTATTTCTTAACCCTTGGTGTAACATAAAAGAACACTTTTGCTTATTATCTTAAAATGTCCTAAAATACGCCTAACACAAAGTGTCAGATTATTTTAATATATAAAAAATAATCACAACAACACATAATAAAATGCAACCAAAACAATGAGAAGGCATCTCAGTTTTGTTAATTGATCAAAAATTTGCTAACGTGTTAATCTTTTCTGCTCACTATTTAAACTTAGAAACTAATTATTTTCCTAAAGTTTGATTTATTTTTGCGTATTTATATTTTTCCCAAATACATTTTTAATAGCTGTTTCAACAGACAAAAATGTATTTGTAAGTCTTTAAAATATTTCAGGAGGACAAACAACAAAAACTGTGAGCACTCATCTGTAGCAGATGTGCAACTTGAGCATCATGTGGGTCCCAAACAACTGGACACATATACAATACACTCATTGTTCACACAAGATCATGTAAAACACATATGCACATGTACATATACATGTGAGTCCTTCTATGAACTAAGAGAGGTCTTGATTATTGACTTTCATATCAATTTGATACTATCATGTCATATTTTAAAACCAAGAATTCTAAGTTAAAAACTTATCTTCAGAGTTCTGTAGATATTATAATTTGGCATTAAATATTGGCCTTTATCCCAGAAAATTTAAGAATATTTACATCTTGACAAATTGCTTAACCTCGTTCCATTTAAGTTTCTCACTACTGATCCTGCCATTTTTCCTATTAAGTTATATGTCAGGAGATTCACCAATATTAGTGGGCAACTTCTGTCTATGAGACTCAAAATCATCCTGAATGACAATGAAAAAAATCTGCACCATGAACAAGAAAAGTGGATTAGAAGAATTCTTTTACAACACAATGAAAAAAAGTTCTACTTGGTGAATTTTATAGAACAGGGGTGTAGCCAGCATAGATTCTTAACAATACTATCAAAACCATGTCTGCAGAGAGATTCTAAGTCCCGTCAGTTTGACTGTGCAGATCAATTATCACACGTTTCTGTAAGTACCTATTGTACACTTTAAGCCATTCTCCCCATTTTCTCCAGGTGCAGTCACGAAAGTCCACCCAACTTCGTCATTTGTACGAAACACTTCCTCGCCCCAGGTTTCGGTTTTATTCATTCTGTCATAGTCTGGGCTGCTAGATTCTTCACTCATCCTTACCATTTTGCAACAATGGACTAACAATCCAAACTTTTGTGAGTTGGACAATGTAGAAGGATCTTCAAGTTTCAAGCGATATTTTACACAACTTTATTATCTTCACTTGTCATATTTGTTTGCCACTTATTATCTTTCTTGAATAGCCTTCTGGAAATGCAGCAATCATCATTATATTATCAACCATAGAAGGTTTTTGTTGAGAATAAATCAGTTAACAAACTTCTCATGCTTAAAATACAGAACCATGAAGAATATTTTCTTCATATTCAACTTTTATTTTGCTATTATTCTTTCAATAGCACACTTTTTTTGAGACCAGATGATATAATTTCACTTACAAACTTATTATACAAGCTCATAATATCCATCCCATTGTATTCAATAACTTAGTATTTGAATGGATGAATTTACTTATAAATAACAAATTATTTTTTAATTTAGAGACTATTCATAGAGGTGATTCAGAAGTGTGAAACATAATTTTATTTATTTTTTAATAAGTTAATGGGCTTTTTCTTATTCAACCTAGAATAAAAAGGGCCAAAGGTGGTTTTGAATGACTAAATAAGAAAATGAAAGCAATTACATAGTTGAATTCAGTTACATAGCTTGTGTTTATTTAAGTTGTGAAATAAAAGGCAAAGTGGCAATTAGGCATCACAAGGCCAATCACACTCATTCCATTGAGCTTTCACTTTTTAGTAGTCTGAGTTAATTTAATTAAAATTGAGGCAGTGGAAGTGACCATCTGCTCATTATTTCCACTGAGGATGGAAGAAATAAACCTAGGCTCAAAATATACCATGAGAAATAAGGGTTGCTGAAAGGAAAGAATTACTTCCTGTCAATTTTGTGGCAACAGTTCCAATGAAAATGTACTGTAAAGCGTGTATTTACATTGTCTAGAAACACAAAATCTCTTGCCTTATTGACAGAAGGAGTTAGCAGATGCTCACAAATCAAGGCCTTTCGTATGAACATGATTCTTTGTTAAAATAGCATGTAGATACTCATGTGTATTAATGATTAACTAGAGGGCATAATGAAATGTTTCTATGTATTTGGAACAACTCTGAAGACAACATACATGTGGTTGCCACACGTAAGAAAAATTCATTCAGTGCTAGAAGACAAATTTTATTGTAGAATTACAGAAACAGAAACCACTTTTCACCATGCTTTAATGATGCCTCAATACCTTATTTTTACATCCGTATTTTACACTCACATTAAATAAAAACTCATCTTCTAATAGTGCTGCACGTCTGTTTTTTCCTTTGCTGTGAGCAGCAGCACTGTCAGCTAAAATGGAAATCTTGTATGTCAGCATGCATGCAAAGAATTGATTGTACATTGCTAAAGGGCCAAGTGCAGGGGAGATTATTTAACAAAGAGCAATAAAAAGCAGCTTTAAATGTTTATGAAAGAGGCTTTTCTTGAATTTCTTTTGTGTGACTATGTACTGTATTATTCTTTGTGAATAGATATTTATAGTTACAATAGTTTTTTTGAATTACTTAAACAGTTCATTTTTTTAAAATAGAGTCTCATTAAAATGAATAGTTATAGTAACTCTCCAGCTATTGCAGAGAAGTGGGTGAAAGGATAGTGCAGTGATGGAGCAATTGACTGGCATGGATAAGGCTGAGTTGTACTCCTTAGCACTACCAAGCTTTACATATCAGATAAGAAACAAACTGATTCTTTCTATGAATATTTCTTCCTTAGTATAAAAAAAAAAATCAACAGAATTTTTATTTTTGCATTTAAAAGCTCTTACCAAAAAGTAGTAGATAGATAATGCTGATATATCCAAAATATTGAAACCTGTTATAATGAAGGGAGAAATCACTGTCAAAGTATGGACTTTGTTGTGTATTATTCAGCATACTTATTTTTATGTAGATTAGTTCTCACTCAATTCCTCCCGTGCTAAATGAAACTAAATCTTGAAATTGTCCATGTTCAGTTAATGTAGCACACTTGTAATTAGTGTTACATGTGAGGCAATTCTTTAAATACAGACACCAACCTGGAAAATATAATTTTCCAAATGAAACAGTACTATTTAATGTTACTGTTATTTACTTCAAACCTCAAAAAGTGACAGGAGACCAGAATATTTAAGTGTTCTGCCCAAGGTCACCCTCAGCATGTACATAGAGAAGTTCTTGTAGCAGAAGGGGATTAACAAATTCAAGACTGGGAGATCAAATCAAAAAAGACAAGATAACCCAGGGAACACATTTAGTCTAAGAAACTGCCTCTGATGTATTATGTTTGAATTAAAATATAACTCAGTGAAGCATATCTCACAAATAATGGTCACATTGTAATTTATTGTAGACTGTCTTCTCAAATGTCTTTGTTCTTCATCCGAACATAAATGTTTAAGGACACAGCTCCTTTTTACTGTCTATCTATCTATCTATCTATCTATCTATCTATCTATCTATCTATCTATCTATCTAACAAACCATTGATTTTAAGTTTGACATTTAAATGCTATTTTATTCAATAAAGATGAAAGAATAAAAATCTATGGTCAATTTTTCTAAATTTTCAGAAGCAAAAGTGAACTAAGAATTGTTAGCCTTTAGTTCTTTTCCTACTTCAGCTCTGAATGGGAATGCTAAATTTTTGTCGTGACTTTCCTTTCTTTATAAAAGAGATATTTAATAAAAGAAAGCATTACTAAATAAGATTTCAAATATTTTGAAGAATGACTTAATTTACATAAAATGAATGTGTTAATATAATTCAGGCAATGTGCACCTTTATTGTGTAGTCATAACATATTCTAAGTGTTATTTTAAAGTAGGCTTAAGCTGTAAAATGGATTGCATTTGCATAAAAATATCAATAAGTTTCAAATATAATGAAATTAATACTGTTTGACCATGAAGATACAAAATAATAAGTTAATTGCAGACCTTCAATGAAGAATGATTCCAAATTACTTTGCAATGTTAGAAATTTTCATAAAACTATCAGAAAATAATAGAAATGTAGTAATATTTTTAAAGTAGATTTTCATGAAACAAAATTTCAATTTATCCATTAGCTTCCAGTATGATGTAAAGAAATTATAATGTAGGAAACATTCATGTTGTTAAAATAGAGAAAAATGTGGTTAAATAAATGGAGTTGATCTAATGAGCAGTGATAACATACAGTGAAATAATAGAAACACAATTAGACAATAGAATGTACTCAATTCTGTAGGATTCTTCTTAAATGCAGGCTACATTCACAGTGACAACTGGACAAATAAATTACCTTGTATGAGTAGAAGGAGCTAAACAAACCAATAGTATCTCAGCCAGTCTTCTTCAATTTTAAATTAACCCCAGTTACCTGAGGCAGTCACCACAGGAAAAGACAACAGTTTGTTCAGCACATAGTTATGGAAGTTTACATTTCAGTCATTCTAGTGTATATGTAACTAATTTTTAAATTATTCTCATTTTATTCAACATTGTATAAAAGGAAATGATACTGTAGTTTCAAAGCATTATTCTTTTGACATTTTCTAACTAGGTGATGTGGGCAGATTAAAAATAGCATTTTGAAATCAATGCTAAAATTCAGACTACCCTTATAAGGAATAAAAATTCTGTGGAAATTTTACAGGCTAAAATATAATATCAATAGTTGTATGATCATCCCCTTAAGGGAGAAATGTTACTTAAGAAGAAAAGGTAAATGTTAGGTGATAAGTAAAGATTGAATATGGTTCTAGAAACTTGAGTAATATAAAAGAGTGTAATGGTAATTGTTTTGCTAGTTGTAATTATTTTAATACAAAAAGGAAAAACTGCAGACCTCATCTATATAGAAGTTGATGAAGGAACTTCTGTCAATTCAGTTTTGAGAGTGGATGTTTTATGCTAAATGATTTTAAGAAAAACAAGCTTAGTCTTTATTTTATTTGCATTTCTTCTGAGTAGAAAGCAATTTTATTAAAATCTGCCTTTATTTATTCATTGCCAAATATAAGAGCGGAGAAGAATATGTAAAGTTTGTTCTATTTGAAACACTAAGCCATAAATGCACATGAGATGGAAATTTGATTTCCATCTCACAGAATGATAAAGCTGATAGTAAAATGTAACAGACAGAATCACATGAGGATTGCAAGAAATATCATCATTGTCTGTACTACTTAATAGATACGTGTGCGCGCGTGTGTGTGTGTGTGTGTGTGCATCTGTGATGTGTATGTATGTATGTGTGTTTGTGTGTGTCAAATTTCCACTAAAATCTACAGTCAGTTGTCAATTATATTACTTATTAAGAGCATACTACTTTTTCAAGTCTCATAAACCTTCATGAACAAGATTCTGACTAATATAAAATATGAATTTTTCTGAACTTAATCACAAAGTATAGGACCAAGAACAATTTCAAAACAGAAAGCTCCCAATTCTAAAATTGTATGACTCTTTTTTCAACATCAGCTTCCCATGACTGATCAAAACAATGCAGTAGAAAAAAATTATTCAAAAGAGTGAACAGTGTGTCCATATCTACTTGAAAAGGAAATATCTTCCTCCTTATCTCAAAATAGATAAGGAAGGCTATCAAGTATGTTTGAGGGAGCTTAACTATGGTTTTAGAATTTATAAGCATGTTCTTGAAGTCCCTAGTTTTCACATGAACTGGTCTTTATTTTATAACTAAGAAAATCTAGTGACCAGTACAAATGTCACTTTTAATTCCTCAGATGAAGTGATGAGTCAAATCCAAGCTATGGGAATGCACAGCTTGGGCTGAGCCCAGAGTGCTTCCTTTTCTGTTCTAACTATCCCTAGGCCTAGGCCTGGAAGCTTCTAGCCTCTATACAATGTCATTAACTTTTTTTTTTTTTTTTTTTTTTTTTTTTTATCAATTACTCATTCCTTTCGGCTTCTCTAGGCTTCTAACTTAATTGGTCTCCCTGGCCTCATACTAACTTTCGCAATTTGTTTTAATCTTCTGGCTCCTTCTCATTCTCTGACTTGTTCTGTCTTCATTTGTGTCTAGGTTGCTCTCCCTGTAACCTGTCGCTGCAAAACTGTCCTGGTAAAACCGTGATACATACACAATACCCACTCCCCACCATGCCACTCCATGCCACACCATCTTTTATTCTCTTTGGATGGTCTTAAGTAGACTATTTTCCTCTGCTGTTCTCACGTAATTATGTGTATCCTGACTCTGATTCATGCTGTCAAATCTTTCTTTGATTTCATTTTGTATGGCCCTCAAATAGATATAACTTGCAAACACGATTGCTTCCTTCTACAAGTTAACTTTAATATCCATCTTAGGGATTAATGGTGTGTACTAAAGACATGTCTGCGTTCCAGGCAGATAATATCTTTGCATGAGATCCCTTGCCTGAGCAGCCATGTTGCAGGATTAAAATTTTTCTACAGAACAGGGGCAGACAGGAGTTCCTGCTGGTTTCAGAGAGGGAAGTGATAATGATGGATAGCAGAGTTCAACAAGGGTATTGTGAAAATGTTTCTTATTGGCCAGATAGGGGCTAGAGGAAGGAATTTAAGAAACCACTGTGTAGAACTCAGTTGATGTGAGATAGCATTAAAATACTAAGAAGAAAGCCAGTGTGGGGTGTCGTGTGTTAGGAGGGGATACTATAGAAATAAACTATATGAGTATTAAGGTGCCTGGTATAGAATACAGAAGTCAATTTACCTCAAGATTAGGTCACATAATACTGTCTGCAATAATTTTGTTCATGAGAATAAAATCCATATTTGTAAACCTCCTATGTCTCTGAAGTATTGAACAAAAGATAATTGTGAGTGTTTCCCTGCTAGTTCATATTTATCCATCATTTGACAAACTTGAAAAAAACAGAAACATCATAGGAAGTAGAGGAAAAATTAAACCCCAATAAATTAATGAAAAATGTAAATGCCCTCCAATAAAATCTTTGCAGCTTCACTTAGACCCAGACTTAAAAAGAACAACATTAAATATACAAACACAACATGTCCTCTTGTAAAAACTTCTAGAATCTGACAATGTTATTGATATATTCAAATTGCTGAAAGTATAGCTTAGATATAACCAGGAAATGTGATAGTAAGAAACACTAATATTATCTTCTATTTAAAACATCACAAGTTTACTTCCTTCAAAGAAATATCACTATGTATTACAAAATTATGCAACCATTCATCCTCTTAAATCTCATGGTGAGAGCTATGCATTATTGATTTGATATAGTTAAAAATTGCATTTTGTAACTGTTTTCTGTTATGTGTTAATACGAATTCTTCATTGTAAGTGCAATGATCTTCAGTCCTGATTACAGTTCCATTAAGAGTTGTAAAAAGGAAGGCTTAAAATGATGAAAGAGTTTATCAAAAGCAAGCTGCCAACAAAAAAGAATATCTTCATTTTAATCAAAGTCCACGAGAGTATAGAATATTAAGAACTGTGATCTCTTGGGCCACTTGTATTTAATACACTCTTCAAACACCCTACTAGCCCAACTTTAAACCCGGAATAATTTACACCATTGTAACCCGACTCAAGGGTAAAATGAGAAGGGACAAGATCTTTGTGGCATGCCTTCCACCAAGGGCTGTTTCCTATGCTCACAATGTGGAAGAGACACAAAGGGGAGTGTGGGGATGCCAGAATGCCCCATCAGGGTGATAGGCACCCTGTAGAGCAGCCTGTTTTAAAAGCTGAGGCATGAGGATTACCTTGAAAATATTTATGCAAATGATTTTTCAAGGTTTAGTAAATTTGCGCTCACACCGCAGGTTTGTTAACCAGTCTTATAGTCTGTACTTTAACTCAGTCCAATTGTGCTCCGAATATAACCTCAAGTTTCAGAACTGAAGCTTAGCAAGGGCAATTAGGATTTTGAAGCCATTTGTTCAGTTTACTGTTTAAAGAAAGTTGCAGTGCATCTTTCATCTCTAGGGCACTCTAGCTGCAGATGTCTTCAAACAGAATTAGGTTTTCATTTCTAATTTTAAAGAGAATGTTTTAAATGAAGCAATCAAGCAGGCATGCATCCCCCTACTTTTTATCAAAGGTATCCATCAGTGTATTGTACAATCAAGTTATATTGCTAAAGTATGATTTGCTGAAAGGAAATCACAAGCAATTTAATTTACAAGACTTGCATGGTACTTTAATTTTTTTCTTTTGAAGACTTCAGGTGCAGAAAATTGGTTTAATTAAAATGCTGCCATTTTCCAGGAACAGTTATTTTCTTTTGTTTTTTTGCTCTGTCATACTTTATGTTACACTTTACTTTCTTTTTCTTTCTTTTCTTTGTTTTTTGTAGTTTTAGTGAGTTTGTTGGTTTGTTTGGTGTTTGTTTCTTTCTTGAGATGGAATTTCATGTAATTCAGATTACTTACTATGTACATGAAGATGACTTTGGACTCAATTTCCAATTTCCTCTTTTTCCTGACGTTTTGACAGGAATGGTTTATGTAAATGGTATTCAGGATTGAATCTAGAACTTCTCCTGCTTTCTAAATACTCTATGAACTGAGATGTTGCAAGGTCTATTATATCACATTTTAAATAGTAAAATGTATCACAACCTGGAAAAAAACATCATAATATATGTAATAAATGTAAAATTAATAGTGTCCTAGCTTTCCCTCGGTGCTATGATTACTCTATATGCTATTGTATTTCCAGATTTCTCTCATAAATGTGTGTACTTTATGTTTAAACTACGTATAGGATCTTTACCTCTAAAACTATCAGGAGTATTAGCACTTTATTAATTAGTATCTTTGAAGAGAGATCTGGTCTAGTATACAAAGTTAAGGCCATTTTTGCTTATTTTTGTTCGTTTTGTACATCTGATTTATCTTAAATTAAGTTTTAAGTCTGTAGATAGTTACATGATTTTTACTTTTAGTGTTCTCTTGCAAAAGTTGTTTATGTTTATATATATATGTATATATATGCATGTATATATATATGTATGTATATATATATATATATATCCTTTATTTCTACATTTAAGGAGAAATAGATTCAAAAGTAAATTTTCTGAATATATACACAACAATTGTTCAAGATGATCCATATTGAATATCAAAATTTGTACCACATTTTACAAATACTAATAATTTTAAGACATATTAAGTACTATTTTCACAAATACTTGATATAATAATACATTAGATTTTTTAACAACTAAATAATTATAAATTTTCAGCTTGTAATCAGATTCACACTTTTATAACCACTATTAATATTTCATATCTTATGCATTGGCTGTATATTCATATTTTTGTGTGTTTTTATTCATTTCTTTATAATATTATAAACAATTACCCCAATGCCAATACTCTGGTATTTAGATTGACAAAATAATAAAAATATCACAATATAAAATGTTGCTTAGAGCAAACAAATTGGCTTTATTCTTTTGGATACTTGATACCTAAAACCATCAGTTGTTGCTGCTGCGTTAAAAGACCCCGGCAAAGCCATACACTCAGTAAATGTGTATTTTAGCCTCATAATAGTTGCAATACAGTAAAACATACTAAAAATAAAAGAAAAAAAAGTGTAAGGTAAAAGGGAGTTTAGCAGATAATGTAATTAAATCCTAATGCTTCTAGTATGGGGCAAGCTTGTGAAAATATAAGAAGGTTCACCATACATAGATGAGTAGAAACAAAGGAAGATCCCAATGAGCTCAGAGACCTTGACAATAACAAAGATTTGGATCTCTATGTTCTAGACTAAACCTTAGCTTTTTCTAGCTGTGATTCCTTTTACCTAAGAAAACATTTTGTATCTATGAGTGTTTGTGTGTGTGTGTGTGTGTGTGTGTGTGTGTGTATGTGTAGAAACACATGCATGTGGTACTCATGCATGCGAGCCATAGGATAATTTCAAAGTATATTACTTTCATATTTTTTCTTTTTTTGGATATTTTCTTTATTTACATTTAAAAGCTATTCTGTTTCCTGATTTCCCCTCCAGAAACCTTCTATCCCATTCCCCTCCCCTTGCTTCTATGTGGGTATTCCCCCAACCACCCACCCACTCACCCCCTCCTCCCCACCCTGGCATTCCCCTACACTGGAGCATCTAGCCTTTACAGGATCAAGGGCCTCTCCTCCCATTGATGCCAGATAAGGCCATCCTCTGCTACAAATGCAGCTTGAGCCATGGGTCCATCCATGTGTACTCTTCGGTTGATGGTTTAGTCTCTGGGAGCTCTGGGGGGTCTGGTTGGTTGATATTGTTGTTCTTCCTGTGGGGTTGCAAACCCCTTCAGCTCCTTCAGTCCTTTAACTCCTCCACTGGGGACTCCATGCTCAGTCCAATGGTTGGCTCCAAGCATCTGTGTTTTTCTTTGTCAGGCTCTGGCAGAGTCTCACAGGAGACAGCTATGTAAGGCTCCTGTCAGCAAGTACTTTTTGGCATCCACAATAGTGTCTTGGTTTGGTTACTGTATTCAGCATAAATCCCCAGGTATGGCAGTCTCTGGATGGCTTTTCCTTCAGTCTCTGCTCCATACTTTGTCTCCGTATTTCCTCCCATGAGTATTTTGTTCAAAATACATTTCATGTTCAAATTGTTTGTTTGGAAAAGGATTGCTCCTTGGCCTTGAATATGGCAAATAGACTTTTGCAGTTGAATAAAGAGGCCAAGAATTCTGCTGCTCTCTGCTTCTCAAATGCTTGGATTACAATGCACGTAAGATCATAGTCAACTATTTTCTAAGCGGGATTTGAGTCTGAGCTTCTCATAATGTGAAGCAAGTCCCTTTTTTCATCTTCCAAGCATTATGTGACAAATCTTAAAGTGCCCAGGAAATGTAGGTATATAAAACAAGTATACGGAATTAATAAAAATCATTTTGAATAATTTAAAAATTTACTTTAAAGTGATTATTTGATATATTCATAACTTTTAAATATTAAAGAGAATTAACATACTTATAAGATGGATGTATTTATGTAATTTATATAATACATTAAATCACAATCAAATATTTAGCACAACATGTATTGTGAAATTTTAAAAAGTTGATTGATATTTGACTTTATAATGGTCAATGACTATATTAATGCTTTACATCACACACAGTAAAATAAAAATTTGGAGAAACTATGTTTAGGACCATTTCAGAAACTGTTCAAAATTATCTCTGAAACGTCAAGCCAAACTTCACTAAAACATTTTAGTGAAATTCATGTGAACAGGTCAAAATACAATTTTCAAAGCTAAATATTCTAATATAATATAGTTCAAACTTATTCTAGTTCCATATACTAAGTAAATATTTTAAAAATCTGTTCTAACTAAATCATCATATTTCTGTGAAGGCAGAAAAGTTTATAAATTCTGGAAAGGACTGCAGCTGATAATTTCCAAGTCTGAATTCTGAGCTAGGTTCTTTTGGGAAATAGTTGTATTACCAGGTAGAGGCCATGCATAGTCCAATCTATGCATGATATATGTTTAGGATGAAAACAGTACTGAGATACTGCAATGCATGAGAAGGCATATCAGAAATATCTTGGCTAACCTGAATACTTCAATTTGGTTTAAAATGGTAGATGTTACAAAGTTGCACATTCAGGAAAACTTTTTTGGTTGAAATATTTTTTTCATATCCTCAATATTCACTTATGGGACTCATGTGGAGTCAAACCAACACTTTCAGGAGCTGAGTGTAGACTGTTGTATTGATTCTCAGATGGAACACTGTGTTCTAAAGCAAAGCCGTCTGGAGGTGGTGGCTCACAGGAGAATTTCCTTCATCTTCTACTTGCTTTTCACAGCAGGAATTAACTGGGAATAAGCTCCTGAATGATTGTCAACAGAGGAAAACATCAAAGAATTGCAACCAGATTTCAGTATAATTTTCTCCATTTTATAGAAGAATATATTTTGTTAACAAAATAAAATATAATAAGATAAAACAAAACCATCACAAGATGGACAAGGCAAATGAAGAGAAAGGAAGAAAGCCCCAAGGGAAGGCACAGGAATCAGAAACCCACTCATCCCTACACTAAAGAGTCCCATAAAAATTCTACTAAAAGCTGAAATATATTCACAGAGGACCTAGTGCAGATCTGTGTAGCCCTGTGGTTGCTGCTTCACTCTCTGTGAGATCATATGAGGCTTTCTTCTTGTGTCCTCAGTCCCCTGACTCTTACACTCTATACCATCTTCCATGGGGTTGCCTGAGTTCTGAGGAACAGGTTTCATTAAATACTTGCTGAAAGAAAAATAATAAAAATATATTTCAATTTTAATACAGTCTAAATAGTACTACTCCAGCATTCTGTATATTTGGGGTTTTTAAAATTAATACGTTATGGTGAAAGTACTCATAAAGTAAATTACAACATGATTTCTGATACAATTTAAAATTTGTGTTAGACTTAAGAGAACCTTTTCTTTTTGGAAAATATTAAGGCTAAGTAGACTCAGGAAAAAAATGTAGTCAGTGCTTTTTGCTGTTGTTGTTGTTGAATGAATTAGTTGCCTTCCTCCCTAGGCAGCATGCTTCATGTTTGATTTCCCCTTTGGTAGGCGTCATTGTCATTTACAGTCATTTCTATTGATTACGTATGCTCAGACACATAAACAGTGCCTCAATAAGATGTTATTTGTTTTTCCTCTGATTTTAGACATTTTCTCCCAGTCAAGTTTCAAATTCTGATTTAATAATCGATCTTACAATCCATAAATTCAATTTATACTAGCAGCTGACTTAAAAATCAGTCAAATAACAGTATTCCAAAGTACAAATTTATAATAAAGTTTGTACCCAATTTGTGTGGAACATTTTAAGCAACCTTTTCTTCTTCAGTCAATACATGACACATCCTTAAATTTGGAAGAGAAAGTAAACTGCAAAAACTATTTGGTAATTGTTTTAGAAATACATAAAGATATATTTCTTTCTTTGTTATTTGATTATTCCTTTCATGGAAACCATTTTTTAGGTGTATTACTAATTGAATATAAATGGACATATGCACAATGGTATATATCATTAACTGAAAGGAAATTTTGTGATGCTATTCATTAAAATGTTTAAATGACATTTGCAGGTCTTGTATTTGATAAGATATTTAATCACTCTAAAATATCTTCAACTATTATTTCTCAAATATGTTCTACTTAGTCCCAGTTACTGTGTAAACTAGACAGGCTACAAATATAATAGAACAATATTAACGACTGCTTTACTAAGTTATTTTAAGGAAATGGCAGATATGTATAAATTGCTATGATAATGTTCAAATTATTAAATCAGCCTTGTTTGAGCTGGGTTGGCAAGAGAATAAAGATCTAGTTGTCTTTTCTAAACTTGAACTTTGAATAAGGTCTTGTGTTTTCCAGTTAAAGATCCGTTCTTCTCTCCACTTTATTGTTTTCATGTTTACTGCTTCTATTGTACTCTATATCGTGGTGGCACATGCCTGTAATCTGCCTACTTGTTAGACAGAAGGTAGAGGCTTGCACAGGGGAAGACTAGCTTGTTTTACACAGTGAGTTCCAGTCCTGTAGCAGGAGCCTATTGCAAAGAATAAAAAGTCAAAAATAAAACAAACAAACCAACAAAGAAATGCAAAGCCACCTTATTTTGGACTCTTGCCTCAGCAGAGAGCAATTTGTCTATTGCTACCTCAAACAGATGTTAAAGTTAAATAAGATCCAGCTACCTGCTTATAAGTCTTCCAATAATTACTGAAACCTGAAATAAAGTACAGATGTTGTGTGACCCACAAAATAACAAAATACCTCTCAACTACTGACTACTGTTCCATGATAACCATATTTCCAGCATTTGGTTCATTTCTTCATTCCTAAGCAACAAAATATTGTTCCCTAATTAGTGATTGACAATATATTTCTCCATTAATGGGCACATTTGTCATGACTGACCCTAGATGTTTTAAAATATAGTCCTAGTCATTCTGTTAATCTCTCCATAGATCAACGTTCATTAATCACTTACATTCAAGCAACAGAATGGTAGAAAAGATGTTGTATTATATTTTGTATTTGGCACACTGGTAAGTGCTTGGAATATTTATGATTTCTTTTGGAACTAGTATGTAACAATTCACACAATGGGAAATGTGCCTAGTTTGAAGAATCCATGGATTTATATAGTTGTGAGTTTAGGAACTATAATTGGCAACTCAAGTGTCAGAGTCATTTCAGCCCAGGCACTAGGCCCAGGTAGAAAGCTGCATATACAAACTGCTGCAGTTTGTCAGCTATGATAGAGCCTTCCTCAGCTTTCATATCTTTCAACCTGAAGTTTCAGATATGAAACAGATACAAACTACACAAATATTATTTTGCCTAGATTTTTCAATTACAGAATTCATGTGCAAAAATAGACTATTTTAAGCAACTACATTCTGGGACAATTTTTTATAGAACAAAATTGTGATCTCTCTGAGAAAAATATCAAATAGAATACCCACAAGAAGGATTTATGATACATTTATTTTAAATTGCTGTCATCATTAAATTTTATTAACTACAAATTTCACAGCAAATTTATTATTCATTGACTACTGTATAAAAAACTTGGTAATGATGCAAATATTTATATAAAAGCAGAATGAATAAATGCCTATAAACACAAATACATATTGGAATATTATATAGTAATTACAAAAGATCTTTCTCTACAGTCACAGAGCAATTAAGTCATATGGAAATTATTGACTGTTATTTATCAGAATAAAAACATTATTTTCATTATAAATCATTTCATTACTTTTTTAAAAAAGGAAAAGAAACCAGGAAGAAATCTCTATTAATTAGTTGTTTTCTTGAAGGCAGTGACTCAGACATGCTATGTTGTGAGCATGGTTTGAAATCTGAACTCTATCTTCATAGTCCAATAGACATTTGATACAGAGATCTCCAATAGATTCCCCTTTACCATGCATATTTTGCTCTCTATTACAATTGAAAATTTTACAATTATTGCTATACTTCATTGGAATGATTATTAATTTATAAATACATTTTGACCTCATTGGAATACACTGGAGCAGAATCTAATTTTTTCTGCTTATTCCTTATGTCCTTCCTCAATTGAATTAGAATAGCATTTCAGTGTGTAATAGCATGTTTCTTTACAAATTGCATTTTAAGATTCACTACATTATGGTTTAAATTTAACTGTTATTTAGCACACGTACACACAAAACTATTTGAGTGTCTCCTAGCAGATTCTGTCATTCAGTCAGAGAATATTTAACTTTTAAAAGCAAGCGAAGCAAACAAAACAAAAAACAAAAACAAAACGAACAAAATCCCAGGTTGGAATCACTATAAAACTACCGAGATACATTATAATTAAACACGATATATCAGTACTTTGTGCCTAAATACCAAATTTCTAGTATTATAGTCAGTATTTAATATTACTTGGGGGTTTCTATACCACCCATAATCCTTCAGTTTCCAGATAAAAGACAACATAAAACCTTTACATTTATTATAAGCCTTAAAATCACTAGAACTGGGCAGATATCAACTCTCTATTGCTATTTTGTCTACTTCCCTGTCAATAGCCTGACATAATATGCGATGCTTCTCCTGGGCTACTTTTATTCCAATTGGCCAGCCCTAATGGTCATATTTTCATGGCTCATCTATCTTATATTGTCTTTTCCTCTCTCCCTCTGCTCATGATCCTGCCTCAGACCAAGTCCTAAGAACCAAAACATCATCTACTTCTCATCTGTCCAGCTATAGGCTTTATTCAAACGTTTTAAGTTGTGGAGTAAAGTTACATAGCATTACTTAGTGTATGTGAGGATCTCCTTATCCATCAAGGCAGCCTGACCTTGGGGACCAGTATTTAGTATTGGAATACATGGCAACAGACCAATCCTCAACATTTTAGTGAACTTAAGTAAAACACTTACGGGAGAAAAATCAGAAAATCAAAACAATGAAAAAATGTATTATATATGAAATGCTGAAGGTTGTGAATACGCTCTTGAAAATTCTATCTCCAGTTTTGTGCTTCTGCTTCTATGATTGAAAAACTAAGGGAGCATCTTTCGTTTCTTCTCTACTCCATAGTGACTCTTACAGTGAGTTCCTAATTTAACCCTTTATTAATGTCCAAAGTTTGTTTAGGTTCCTAGCACGGTCCCTATACTTTCTTTCTAATTTCTCACTTAGTAAGCACCTTATTTAGAGTGTAGTGCTATGCTGTGTTTGCTTGTCTTTTCTTTATTTTGTGTTCTAGAAACCTATCCCAGGTTGTAAGCTAATATAATTTAAAAAATATCCTTTTTTGCTTCTTTTTTCTAGTACTACTAGCCAGCATGGATGAGCACAAATACATGGTCATATTTTAAATTAGTATTAAGGGATTTTACAAGACCAGTGTTCTTTCAGTGCCTACCCTGACTTCTCCTTTTATATACATTTCAAAAAAAAGCAGAAAAAAATAACAACAAAACATTGACATCTATATCTTTTGTGTGTGTGTGTGTGTGTGTGTGTGTGTGTGTGTGTGTGTGTGTGTGTGTGTTGGTTGGTTTGAATAGGTTTGCCTTCATAGTGTCATGTATGTGAATGCTTGGTGTATGGGGAGTGGCCCTATTAGGAAGTGTGGCCTTGTTAGAGAAGGTGTGGCCTTTTTGAAGGAAGTGTACCACTATGGGGATGGACTTTGAGGTCTCCTAGTGCTCAAGCTTCACCCAGTGTGGAATTGGTGTCCTCTTGGCTGCCTGCAGAAGTAGTCTTCTTCTACTACATGATGATCAAGTTGTAGCACTCTCAACTCCTCTAGCACTATTTCTGTCTGCATGGCGCCATGCTTCTCACTATGATGATAATGAACTGAACCTCTAAAAGGGTAAGCCAACCCCAATTAAATGTTTTCCTTTATAAGGTCTTGGTCTTGGTGTCTCTTTACAGGAATAAAAACCTAACGAAAACAGGGTATATACACGCAAAGATATTTTAGTATATACTTATTTGGTTATCAAAACCATGCATACAATATAAATTAATCATTTTAATGGTATAATTTAAGATTTCCAGTTCCACAAAAAAACTAATTGCTAATCAAGTTATTGCAGATGCAAATATATGTATACATGTGTTCTTGTGATTTCGTCATGTGCATAAGGATTTATATAAGTTTACATGCATAAACAGGTTGTGGTCCATGTCAGAAGATTTTCTCAATCACTACCTACCTTTCATGAGACAAGGTCTCTTACTAAATATTTCACAAGACTGACTAGTGTTAAATCCCAAGGAATCACCAGGTCTCTACTTCCCACTTACTAGATTTGTAGGTTTATATCACCTTGTTTTTTGACATGGTCACTGGGAGTAAAACTCAGGTTATTTTTTTTCTAACAAGTATTTTACCAACTCATAATTTTCTTAACTTATTTTAATTTTCATGTATTCTTTGACAATTCTGTGCATAAACACTATATGTATTGATCAATCGCAGTCCCTAGTATTCCTTCAAGGTAGTCTAGATTACTCCTCCCAAAGTAATGTCTATTTTATTTTCTTTTAAAAAATCATACTGAGTCCTATTAGTGCTCTTCAACAAGCATGGGTGTAGGGCCACATTGATGGCTACATGAGCTATCAAAGATTTGCCCAAAAGATAGACAAATATGGCGGAAGATCCATCCTTACATGGAACATCTGTATTAAACACTCCCTGAACCAAGACCCAAGGAATGTTGCAGAAGACAAAAAGGAAAATCATAAGAGCCAGGGTCAGGGAAGAGAGTTGTAATATACTGTTTTCCAAACAGAATAGGGAAGTTGCATACATGAACTTCTGGCAACTGTGACTGCTAGCGCAATACCTTCATGAGATCTAGCCAGGCAACACTCCACTGTGGAGAAGGAAAATATTCATGATACAGCTTTCTAAATGACAAAGCTATTGAGTACAGGCATTTATAAAATACATAATTTGTAGTAAATCAGTAACTCCTCTAATGTGGGAATAATTTCATGATACCAATGTAATACCATCCTATAATATATCATCACACATATAAATATACTTGAGCAATTGTTTTATGGTTGTTTGTGGTTTCAATAGTCTTATATAATTAGGTTAGAGCTTTGACATACCCATTCATAATGTTGTGCATATGTGAGTAGTCTTTGATCCTTACCCACACATAACAGATGGATTTCAATATACTCCCTATCAAAGACATTGAAACATTTGAATGTCTCATCATCGGTGACTACACTTTATCATTTGTGAACGTAATATACTTTGCTGTAAATGATTTACCTTTTAATTTATTTTATAAATTCTCTGAAAATGTCATGTAATATATTTTGATCATATTCACCTACCATTCCTCTGACTAACTCCTCTCAGTTCTGCATTCATCACAGGATACCCCAATTTTATGTAATCTTTACTTTTATAAATAATCTATCAATTCTAATATGTATTGTTTAAATATGTTCTTGTGATTGGGGCCACCCTTTAGAATGTACTTGACCTAACAGTATTCACATCCGTAAAGGAAATAGATTTTTCTCTTTCCCACAACTATCAAATAGCAACAACAGCTCCATACCAAATAGTAGGGCTAAATACCCATCTCCCCTTCCATTCTGGGGATATCTCTCACTTGCTCTCAGAAGATCTTTTTCAATCTGTCACAGCTGCACTAAATTCATATGTATCACTGTGATGTTACATCTGTAAGACACTACTTTTATTAGTTGAGTATGCCCTTTGGATATTACAATCAATCCAAGTACTCTTTCCTGAAGATCATTGAACCTAGGTAGGAAGAGATGTGATGTACATGTCCTATTGCTAGCTGAGAACTCTGAGAACTCTCCTGTCTCTCATCCTCTGCTTGCTGCTTGATGTGACTTTCTGTATATATGCCTTGTAGTAAAACCAAGCCTCTCTGATGAAGACTGAGAGATGCATAAATCTACTGGTATATCAATAAAATACCATACTCTCAAAGAATATAATACAATGCTACTAAAATATATTTTCTATCTTTTCTTCTTTTCATAACTTAAACTTCTGTTATATTTTCTCAACTAAGATGTTTTCATCTAAAAATAACCAACTTTACTTCAGTAATTGCTCTTTGCATGACAAATGTCTACTGATCAAGCAGAGTATACCTCCCCTACCTCTCAATGCCCCAATTTTCATATGATGCCTTCATGTTTTGGCACTAGTCATTACCAATGTAAAATTCAGAAAGACCTAATCTTATGAGCCAGAATTTTTTATACCTAGCAGGATTTTATCATAATTTTCTGTATAGGTTAGGCACTATCTTTCTCTTCATTTTATTGGACAAAATTAACTTGAATTAAACTGGGAAAT
The DNA here is from genome assembly GCA_028551405.1 of Uromys caudimaculatus. Classification (NCBI taxonomy): domain Eukaryota; kingdom Metazoa; phylum Chordata; class Mammalia; order Rodentia; family Muridae; genus Uromys; species Uromys caudimaculatus. Next base: position 48,790,460 of record CM052718.1, on the reverse strand, counting down.
GATGCCACTATTATATCAACAGAATGAAAGCAACCAATCCAACTTTATTATACCTATTTCTTGATACATATTTTCATATTAGGTTGATACCTTATTTAGCTTATTAATAGTGATATGATGGACATTACTAAGAAATGACCAAACAGGTAAAAATATCCCAGTTTGTTTTTCTTATTCAAATACTTTTTTATTTATCAGGCATGATTGGAAATATGACCCCCATAAGATTATTGTAGATTTATTATCTAACTTAATTAGTTAATATAAATTTCTAAATGTGTACATTGATATGTTTATAGGATTGTTTTATAAAAAGAATATTTCAATTTAGACTAACTACAGTGTTTCATCAATCATTGCCCAAATGTACACAGGAGAACACTAAAATAAATAGCTTTATGTGACAGAGCCATGGATTCCAGGGAGTTCCCATAAATATTCATTGCAATACTAATTGAATCATTTGGAGTTAACACACATAGAGCATTTCTTTGGTGTCACGTGCTTAAACTATTTATTTATTGTCATCCTAGGGGGGAAAAATGGGCTTACTGGAAATTTGTAAAACCAAAGCACAATACAAATGCAAATATTTAGTAGCTCTTCAGGGCAAAATAAGAGGAGATTTTTGTGGACACCTTTGTACGTATGAACTGCCTCGAGAAATCTGAATGATTCATCAAAATGAATATAAACTTTTATGTACAGATAGTGACCATGAGTACTTTTCTGAAGAGAGATTTTATTGATTCTAACAAGTTGCTAAAAGAAAAGCCATGGGTCACTTTTCTGCTTATTTAATTCAGCCCTGATCCAACCGCATCTTATTTTTCACTCTTCAGTAATTCATTAAATGCCTTCTACATGCTTATGAATTTAAAATGGGATGTTTTAAATTGTTAGCTCACTTTAAAATGGGAGAATGGAGAAAATAATTTTCTCTGTGGCAATTTCTTCTTGTTAATCCATGTTTTCTAGACATTCACAGTAGATAGCACACAGCATGATGGATAGACAAGGCAATAGGGTATGAGCTGTACAGGTTTCTAACACTATTAGAAAAAGGAAGAAGTGTTAAATGTATTTGGTGGAGACTAAATCTGATTTTAAAGAAATTAAAATAAGAAAAACTGTGAAAATTACCAAGATTAGGATTACATGTACAAGAAAATAAGTTATTTAATAACTTATTTATAACAATACCAAACAGAGGCACTATAAAGAAGAATGGGATGAACAAAAGTTAACTATAATCATTTGGGCATTATATAACCTTTAACATTTCATAGTTTAAAAGGTAAAAGGCTGAGTAAATTCACATGTTAGTAGCATAAGGAAGGAATTCACAAGAGCTTTCCAGACCTTTCTTATGGCAAACCACTGGGTGATATTTCAGCATAGAGGGCATAAGAAAGGAAATAGGTCACTCAGAGAGTTCAACTGAAGCTCAGAAAATGTCAGGAAAACTTGGACTACGTTGTTGTACTCTGTGTATATGGATGTTTTGCTGCATAGATAATAGAGTGGGGGGTTCATCAAAGGCTTTCATAGGAGAAAAGGGCAAGAGAGAGATGATAAGCTTCCTTATTTGGCACATAGTTGGTCGTTGTTAAATGTATCCATTGAGTAGTCAGTTTAAAAATCAGAGATGATTTATAAAGCTCTCCTCCATTCCTGGGAATCCCTAGGACAGGATGATCAAGAATCCAGAGAAACAATTTACTTTACTTCTATGAACCAAATTGCTGTGCTTTCTTTAGTTACCACTGTTCAACCAAAAGGCACATAAGGAGCTTTACAATGTAGTGTAGTGATGGCTTACAACAGAATATGGTACTTACACTTGGTACCTTCACTTTTATTTACTTTCTTTTTTTTAACCAGAAGTTATACCCAAATAACACATAAACTCAAGAAAGAGAAAGATGATAATTCTCTTTTTCACTACTTTAAAAAATAGTATATTTATTTATTGTCTCTCTGTGTGTTGCATGTACACATGCAGCTCATATATGCACACTAATATTTGCCATGTTCTATAAATGGATTTCAAAAGACAGCATGCTGAAGTCATCTGTCTTCTTCTACTTGTAGGGCCTAGAGATAAACTTAAGTCTTCAGGCTTGTTAGCAAATGTCTGGTCCTATTGAGCCAACTCGTGTCAACTTCTTTATTACTTTTATAGATTCTTGTCTTATGTACTTCTCTCTTGTGATAAAATATCATAACAAAGGATATTATAAAGGAAAACTTTTCAGATGGTCCATCAGATGATTACAGTCACCGATTGCAGAGCATAAGCATTAGCACAGAAGTAGCTGAGAGCTTATATCTTGGTCTACAAGTATGAGGCAGAGATAGACACTTGGAATGGCTCATGTTTTTTGAAACCTCAAACCCATCCTCCAGGGATAAGCTTGCACCAACATGGTCATACTTCCAAAAACTTCCCAAACTCTTTACCAGCTGAATACCAAATATTTAGATGTATTATTCTAAGAGGGAATTCACATTCAAACATCATAGTTGTTGAACTTTATATATGAATAAATTAATATTCATCTTACGTTTTCAAAGAATCCTTAGAGGCTCAATGATTATTGAGAGTTATTATAAAAGCTCTATGTAAGTATTATAAGCAGTTGCTTGAACATTAAGAGTTTGATATTTAAATAGATTCTTGTAATTAAATATGATAAATTACACTCACAGAAAAATCCTAATATAATGTAATAAGTAATGTATAGAACGAGAACTGGTTTTGAATATTTTCTAAGTGCATACGTTGCTAGCAAGATATAAATTTCTTGTAGATTTGTTGATATTCTAATCCTTTTAAGACGAATGTACTGAAAATATTTTTTTCAAAAAAAGTTTTTGTTCAATATATTTTCAACCCATCAAAATAATATTCAATCATTGTAATTTATGAGTTTCTTTAACAATTCAAACACTTAGAAATTTTAGAATACTAAAGAGTGATAAGGATAAATATTTGTTTGAACACAAATTAAAATGAATGGAAACAATAATGCAAGAATCTGTTAAAAACTGTAAATACTAACATATTTTAAAACTTGATTTAAACTTATGAATTTATTTTCTATTTTGCAACACAAAAATTACATTCTAACAACAAAATGAATTTAATATGGAATAAGAATGTTGTTTTCTTTGCATTTCCCTGGTGATTAAGAATGGTAAACACTTTAAAAATATGTATCAGTTACTTATGCTTCTTTTGATAATTTATTTGCTCAGGTTTTCTGTTATTTAGCTAGTATTTTCAGGTATTCATTTTTACAGTTAATAAATTATGTACATTATCTTCCATCTTAAGTGAAGTTTGCAATATTTTTTGCTTATTCTGAAAGCATCTCATTAATTATAATGATACTTTTCTTGCCTGTTCAGAAAGTTTTCAATTTTATGAAGATCCATTTGTTAATTCTTATGGCTATTATCTGTGATACTTTGGACCTGTTCTAAATGTTTTTGCCTATATCAGTATCTTGACATAAATCTCCTATACTTTTTCTCTAGTAGTAGAAGCTTTTCAGGTTTTAAATTAATGTCTTTGACCAACTTTAAATGAATTTTTATATAGGACAAGATAGATGGATTCCATTTCACTCTTCCATATATTCAGTTTTGCTAGTATCATTTGATACATACTTCAGTGTGTTTTTCACTGTATGTTATGACAAACTTGTTACAAATTAGAAAGCTCTAGCTGGTTGCTTTCTTTCTGTATCCTATTTTGCTCTCTCTCTCTCCCTGCACATCTTTTAAGACAGCACTTGACTTTATCACTTTCTTATCATGCAGATCTCCAGTACATTTTGAGGGTGAGTATTCCATACCCCTGGGAGTGCTCTTACTGCCTAGGATTGTCTTGGTTATTTGTATTCTTTAATGTGTCCATATTATTCTGGCATTGTTTGTGCTTTCTGATTCTACAAGGAATATCACAAAAATTTAAAGGGAAATTGCACTTAATCTGTAGATTATTTTTGTTACTAGAATTTTATTCTTGATATGAATGTGCCAATCCTGGATTAAAAAATCTAGTTCCATGATCTAGTTTCCATTTGAGATTTTTACGTTTTTTGAGGTGGGCTTTCTTCTGTAGATTTATTACACAGCAAATGCTAATGAGGATGCACAAATATAGAAACCCTTATTCAACACCAGTCAGAATGCAAAGCAATACAATTATTGTGAAAATCAGGATGGGGATTTCTGAGAAATCTTAAGTCATAGCTACCGTGTGATCCAGTTAGACTTCTCCTGGTCTCCATGGCCTACCACAACCATGCCTGAACATCTGCGTTACTACTCGTCATTCAAATAACATGGGAATGGAACTGTATCAGGGTACCTATTAGATAATTAATATGTGGCCCACCATACACACACACACACACACACACACACACACACACACATGCATGCATACACACACACACACAAACACACACACACACACACACACAGACATACACACCACCACACATGTGTGCATATAAACGCAGGTTAAACACATGTATACACAGAGAGAGAGAGAAAGAGAAAGAGAAAGAGAGAGAGACATTCTCATGTATGTTATAGTTCCTTACATAATATTAGATATGAAAAGGGTATTGTGCGGTGTAGGAAAGACTGAGTTAGAGATACCTTTTAAAGTTGTATTTTAAGTTACCGTTTATATTTTTAGTACATAAAATATGACAAAGAGAAAAAAATAAAATCAAATGAAAACCAAATTAACCTAAAGAGAAAAGAAACTGGTAAAATAAATAAGTTAAGTGGACAAATATAAATATGAGGGGCTTTAGAGATAAAGAAAAATAAGTACCATTTAAATCAGTTGCAGTATGGATATTTCATAGTGGGGTGAAAAGTGGGCTGGGCTTTTGTTGTTGGTATAGTCTTGGATTCCAGCCTTTCGTTCCATTAGAAGGTGATGCTTCAGGGTTCTTCCAAGGAAAGTAAGTGATTTAATTAATGTATATCAATGGGGATATGCTCGACTGGCTTACATGATAGAGGACTGGTAGTCTAAACGTATCTGTCTGCATTGTCAATGTATTCTGATCTAGGAAAGAAAATAATCCAATTTTATGAATAATGATGGATGTTAGGATTAATAATACACCTAGAGGTCCATACTCCTAACAGAAAAGGGACTTAAGAACATAGTAGGTGCTCAGTTCCTGAGGCTGAATGCCTCAGTAGCCTTTGGCCAGCACTGAAGAGAACAGTCATGATGACCATCAAAAATATTAATCTGTTATTCATAAAAGGAAATGACTTTATCAGATACAAGAAAATTGAAATAACTCCTGTACTTTATCATACCACCATGGATTAAGACTGGACAGGCCCAAAGTGGGATCAAGCTCAAGGGGAGACTCCAAGGCCTGACACTGTTACTGATGCTAAGCAGTACTCTCAAAAAGGGGCCTATCATGACTGCCCTCCAAAAGTCCCAGCAAGCAGCTGAAAGAGTCAGATGCAAATATTTATATCCAACCAATGGACAGAAGCTGCTTACCCCTGTGGTTGAGTTAAAGAAAAATTGGAAGAAGCTGAGGAGGAGGGCAACCCATAGCAGGACAAACAGTCTCAATTAAACTAGGCCCCCGAGATTTCTCAGTTACTGTACTACCAACCAGGCAGCATACACCAACTGATATGAGGCCTCCAACACATATACAGCAGAGAACTACTGGTTCTAGACTCTGCCAGAAAAGATGCACCCAACCCTCAAGATACTGGAGACCCCAGGGAGTTTAGAGGTCATGTGTGGTAGAGGGGTAGGGACATCCTCATGGAGACAAGGGGAATCAGAGGAATGGGGTATGGAACAGTCAGAGGAGGACTGGGAGGTGGGCAAAATCTGGAGTGTTAAAAAAAAGATTAAATAATAATAAAAAAATGATTGGACTTCAACAACAGGAACACAAGAAAGCCTATATAGTAAAGGAAATTGAACAATGCTCTACTAAATTATCTCTGGGTCAGGGAATAAAGAAAAAATAAAATAAAGACTTTGTTGAATTCAATGAAAATGAAGGCAGAACATACTCAGATTTATGGTATACAGTGAAGTCAGTACTAACAGGAATGTCCATAGCATTAAGTGCCTCCATAAAAATTATTACAAAGTTCTCATATCAGCAATTTTAAAGTACATTGAAAGATATGGAAAGAAGAAGAAGAAGAAGAAGAAGAAGAAGAAGAAGAAGAAGAAGAAGAAGAAGAAGAAGAAGAAGAAGAAGAAGAAGAAGAAGAAGAAGAAGAAGGCGGCAAATGGAAAGGAAAATGCAAAGGAGAAGGAAAAGGAGGAATGAGAAAGGAGGAAGGAGAAGAAGGAAGGAGGAAGATGAGGAGGAGGAAGAGGAGAAGGAGGAGAAGGAAGAAGAAGAAGAAGAAGAAAGAGGAGGAGGAGGAGAAGGAGAAGGGGAAGGAGAAGGAGAAGGAGAAGGAGAAGGAGAAGAAGAAGAAGAAGAAGAAGAAGAAGAAGAAGAAGAAGAAGAAGAAGAAGAAGAAGAAGAAGAAGAAGAAGAAGAAGAAGAAGAAGAAGAACAAGCAGCAGCACACCAAAGAGGAGTAGTAGAAGGCAGGAAATCATCAAAATCTGGACTAAAATCCATTAGTTAAAAACAAAGAAAATAGCACAAAGAATCAAGGAAATGAAAAGATGGTTCTTTAAGAAAATCAATAATATAGATAAATCCTTAGCCAAACTAAATAAAAAACAGACAGACAGACAGACACACACACACACACAGAGAGAGAGAGAGAGAGAGAGAGAGAGAGAATATAAATAAACAAAATCAGAAATGAAAAGAGGGGCATAGCAACAGACACTGAGAAAATTCAGCGTCATTAGATCTTATTTTAAAAGCCTGTACCCCACAATTTATTTTTAAATCTTAATTAAATTGACAAATTTTTTGATAGATACCACTTGCCAATGCTAAATCAAGAGGAGGTAAACTATTAAAAAAAACCCTTATATCTCCTAAAGGAAATAAGTAGTCATTTAATGTCTCCCAAGCTACAAAAGCCCAGGGCCTGATGATTTTAGTGCAGAATTCTACCAGTCTTTCAAAGAAGAGCTAATACCAATATTCGTCAAAGTATTCCACAAAATAGAACTAGAAGAAACACTGCCAAACTAATCCCATGAAAGCATAGTCACCCTTATACCCAAACCAAAGAGAATTTCAGATTGATTTCTTTTATGATCATTGATGCAAAAATAATTAATAAAATACTAGCAAACCGAGTCCAGGAGCACATCAAAAATATCATCCATCATGATGAAGTAGGCTTTATCCCAAGGACACAGGGATGGTTCTATTCATCAAGGTAATTTATAATATAAATGAACCAGAAGAAAAAAATCACATGATAATCTCAGTAGATGCTGAAAAACCCTTTGACAATATCCAACACCCCTTCCTCTTAAAGGTATTAGAGAGATCAGGGATACAAAGCGCATACCTAAACATAATAAAAGTGATATACAGCAAGCCAATAGCCAACATCAAATTAAATGGATGCAAAGAAAGTTAAAACAATCCTACTAAAATCAAGGACAAGAAAAGGATGGCTAGTTTCTCCCTGTCTATTCAATAAAAGCCTTGAATTCCTAGCCAGAGCAATAGTACAACTAAAGGAGATCCAGTCGATACAAATTGGAAAGAAAGAAATCAAAGTATCACTTCTTACAGGTGATATGATAGCATATATAAGTGATCCCCAGTATTTTACCAAAGAACTCACCTATTTACTAAAGACCTTCAGCAAAGTTGCAGGATACAAAATTAATTCAAAGTAATCATTTGCCTTCCTTTATATAAATGATAAATGAGCCGAGGAAGAAATTAGGGAAACAACACCCTTTACAATAGCCATGGACAATATAAAATATCTTGGTGTAACTCTATGCAAGCAAGTGAAAGATCTGTATGAAAAGAACTTCAAGTCTTTGAAGAAGGAAATTGAGGAAGATATCAGAAGATGGAAACATTTCCCCATTATCATTGATAGGTAAGTTTACCATTGTGTAAATGGCCGTCTTAACTAAAAGCAATCAACAGATTCAATATAATTTCCATCAAAATTCAAACACATTTTTTATAGAACTTGAAAGAGCAATTCTCAACTTCATACAAAAAGCGAAAAAAAAAAAATCCAGGAGATTCAAAACAATTCTGAACAATAAACGAACATCAGGAGAACTCATCATCTCCCTGACCTCAAGCTGTACTAAAGAGCAATAGTGATATAAACTGCATGATACTGGTACAAAATCAGATACACTGATCAACAGAATCAAATCAAAGATTCAGAAATAAATACGCTCACCTATGGACACTTTATTTTTGATAAGTAATCCAAAACCTTAAAATGGGGGGAAAAAAAGCATCTTTAACAAATGGTGTTGATCTAACTGGATGGCTACATGTAGAAAATGCAAATAGATGCATGCTTATCAGCCTGCATAAAACTCAAGTCTAAGTGGCTTAAGGAACTCAACATAAAACTGGATACAATAAATCTTACAGAAGAGAAAGTGGAAAAATACTCTTGAACTCATTGTTACAGAGGGTGATTTCTTGAACAGAACACTGGTGCCTCAGACTTTAAGATTAACAATTGATAAATGGGACCTCATGAAACTGCAAAGCTTCTGTAAGGCAAAGAAAGGATACTGTTAATTGGACAAAATGGCAGCCTACAGATTGGGAAAGGATTTTCATCAACTGTACATATGACAGAGGGTTAATATCCAAATTTATAAAGAACACGCAAAATTAGACACCAACAACCCAAATAACCCAATTAAAACATTGGTTAAAGAAATAAACAGAGAATTCTCTACAGAGGAATCTTGAGTGACTGTAAAGCACACAAATAATGCACAATAATCAAATCCTTAGTCATCAGAGAAATGCAAATCAATACAGCTTTAATGTCTCACCTTATACCGGTCATAATGGCTACATCAAAAACTCAAGAGATAGTATATGCTGGCAAGGATTTAGAGCAAGGGAAAGACTCCTCTACTGCTTGTGAGAGTGCAAACTTGTATGACCATTGTGGGGAAGTGATCTGTGACAGGCAATCAGGCACCTGGTCGAGCACAGGCATAAATTCTGGGCGACCCAGTGGAACAATCTGCAAGGGACTGGAAAACGTTATGCCAACGCTCCCAGGAGGCTTTTGATCACGATCACGTACCACCCGTCCTCAGGTAGAGGCATGGCCACACAGCCCCAAGCCATCCCCATGTTAATGAGACACCTAGAGGCTTCGCCATGCCCCTTCCCAGTTACTATATCTGCCTCACATCTCCCAGAGGCGAGAGGGTACAATTTCATCCACACCACTCTTCACAATGAAAATAAATGTCTTAGAATTATGGACTGTCCCTTCATCTGGACTCGCCATGGGAAACGAGGTCCCAGTGCTTCTAGATGGCCACCACATTCCCCCAAGCCTAATCAGCTAGCTTGGTGCCCCAAGCTGCAAAATCCCAGTCTCAGGGGGAACCCCAGCTGCGCTCTGGCTAGTCTGTCTACAGCACCCTGTGGTGACTGCAGTGTCCCGGGCTAGAGAACCCACGGAAAAGGCTGCCACTCCTTCCCCAGAATGGTCCCCTCCCCCACCCATGGACAGGAACCACAAAGGCTTCCCACAGCCCCCACCTGCCTGTCAGACTGTGTGGGAAGAGGCTCGGCCACTTCCAGGGCCCCACCCAGAGCAGCATTGCCCGGAGGGACACATGGGGCTTCTTTCCACCATGCCAGGATTGTTCCCACAAACCACTTTGGAAATTAATTTGTTTGTGTCTCAGAAAACTGGGAATAGTTCTATTCAAGACCTAGTTATACCACTCCTGTCCAAAAGATGCTCCAACATCCCACCAAAACACATCCTGCTCATAGCAGCTTTATTTGTAATAGCTAGAAATTGGAAACAAAATGGATGTCCCTCAACTGAAGAATAGATAAAGAAAAATGTGATGCATCTACACAATGGAAAATTATTCAGGTATTGAAAAATTGACATCATGAATTTTTATGTAACTTGATAATATCATCCTGAGTGAGGTTACCCAGTCCCAAAAGGACTAGCATGATATATATTCACTCATAAGTGGATATTAGTCATAAAATACAGGATACCTGTGCTAAACTCCATAGACCCAAAGAAGCTAAATAAGCAGGAAGGTACAAGCTGGGGAGCTTGAATCTCACTTAGAACAGGTAATAAAATAGTGATAAGAGGCTGATGGAGGGAGAGAATGGGGTGAGAGAGGGGATAGAGTGGGGAATGGGAGTTTCAGGATCAGATGTAGGGAGGGACATGAGAGATGGCCATATGTCCATGAGAATGAATAGAAATCTGCAACTGACTAGAGATAGCATGGTGAGTGGCCTCTCCAGGAAGTGACAGAGAACGGGAATAAGGGAGGCATCCAAGAATCAAAGGGGATGACCTTAGTTGTGACTCAACAGCATTTGGGATATGGAGCATTAAGAGGCCATCTCTGTTGCCAGGTAGGAACCCCAATAGAACAATATGGAGACCAACTCCCTCACAAAACTTTTGACCCAAAATTTATCTTGTTTACAAGACATGCAGGAATGGGCGATGGAGCAGAAACTAAGGGAATGAATGGCTAAATAATAACCGTCAAAACTTAAAAGATCCATTTCATGGGCAATCCCTGACACTATTTAAATGATACAGTGTTGTGCTTACAGACAAGGAGTCTAGCATAGCTGTCCTGTGAGAGACACCACCCAGCAGCTGACTCCAACAGATGCAGACACCCACAGCTAAACAGAGAATGGTGTTTATGGTAGAAGAGTAGGAAGAACTGATGACCCAAAGGGGATAGGAACTTCACAGGAAGCCTAACAGAGTCAACTAACCTGAACCCTTGGGGCTCTCAGAGACTGAACCAGCAACCAAAGGCCATACACAGGCTGGACCTAAGCCTCCTCACACATATGTAGCAGATGTGCAGCTTGGTCTTTATGTGGGTCTGGAACAACTGGAGCATGGGTTATCCAAAAGCTGTTGCCTATACGTGGGATATATTCTTCTAGCTGGGCTGTCTTGTCTGGGCTCAGTGGGAGAGGATGTGCCTAGCCTCCCAGTCTTGATATTCCAGGGTGGGCAGATACTCTCCCAGAAGATCAGATGAGAAGGGGTTGAGAGTATAGGGAAAGGATTGTGGGGCTGGGTTGACTGATATGGGGATAGTGAATAGAATGTAAAATGAATAAGTTAAGAAAAATCTAAAAAGGAAATTAAAACTTAAAGATAACAAATGACAAAAATGAAGTATTTTCAACTTAAAACTGTTTTATAGACCTATATAATCTTTGTTACATACTTTCACTTTTTTATTGTTAATAAAAGCGTAGTTTGTTTACATGATTGGTTAGACAATGTTCACAAAATGAAAAATGCTAGTGATTTTACAACTTGGGATAGATTTGTGTGTATGAGAGAGAATACTATGTCCTTCTTCTCACTGTAGGGACCCCATATTTTCAGATTTCTTCTATGGTCGCTCTCTTGATTTCTCCCAATATCTATTACTAGTTTCCAAAATGATTTTATTAATCCAATACGTGCAATATATTTTCAATTCTTTGTCTAATGTTTCTTAGTACTCCCCCAGCTATTATTGAGTATCTTCAAACTTTACCCCTATAAATTCTGAATATTTCTCGTTTTTTGAGTGACTTAGAGAATTTTATGTCAAATGCTTTTCTACCTTTCTGTGTTGTCTGTACAATATATTCAAATATGTTTTATTCTTTACAAGGTAGGATTTGATATTGGAGTATGAACTGAAGTTTACTTAGATTTAGTTGACTAAGAACACTGCCATCTTGTGGTCAGCATCTAGAAATAAATGATGTACAAATACATAGCAAACAATCTCATGGATGAGCCTATAGTAGCAAGTAGAACATCAAATGTGGTAAATTATTTAAAATTTTGTAGTGACCTTTTTCACTCTCTGAGAGAAAGTAAAAAATTACAACGCTGATGAAGATGCTAAAGCTGCTAAAATATATACTCATTAACAACTATTTCTTTCGTTCAAGCATAAGAAGTTAAATCAGACCAATAGTTCATTTGGACCTACTTGTATATTATACAAGTAGTATACCTATGTATACTACTATGTGTAGACTATTAATATAATAAAAATATCTCATATTCAATTACTATTATTATACATGAAATGAAGTTTGTTATATTTATGAAATCATGTAATCACTTACCTTTCAGTCACACACATACACACAATCATACATATTAAGTATACTTATCATTTATATATTTATCTATGATCATTATAAAATGATTCTAGTATTCCTTAAAGTGCATACATATTCATATATGGGAAAATATTGGATATATTTCTATGAATAAATTAATGATTTAAATAATACCAATATATATATTTCCATTTTTGTTATTTTAGTTTCATTTCTAAAGATTGCTTGCATACTATTTTCTTGATATACATTTAGAAATACATGTGTTTATGTTTATACATGTGTGTATAAATCTTAGTATGTGAATATTTTAGAGTAAGTATATCTAGTATTTACTTTTCAAAATATATTGATCTTTGCCTTTTAGTAATGTAATCTTTTGCATTCTATCTAATGATTTTATTTTATTACTTTTTTTCTGAGAGAAAGGGGAAAATCTAATAGCACTAACTATTCAATGAGGTTATTGATGGAATTAATTAAAATTTTCCTATAAATTGAGCCTTAAATCTATTTCTTGTTCTGTAATTAAATCACAATATGCTTGATGTGCTTGTATCTATTGTCCGTATAAATATTATCATTACTACAATTGCAACCATTTTTAATTACTACAATTATAATGCCTGCAGAGGAATATAAGTTGATTAAAGCAATTATGTTGCATTGATCCCATTAGAGGAAACTTCATAGAAATACCCATTTCATTAAAAATAATATAATATTCCATGTGGAATTTGTTAAAATTTTGTAGTTTGGTGTCTTTAAATATATGACTTATTTCAAGACTATTATAAAAATTACACATAGAAACTGGGACAAATAAAAACCGAATACATTCATAGATATTTCCATACAGTTATATAGAGTTTAAAACCTTTGTTTTTGCCAATGATTCAATAAGTATTGAATTTTCAGTATCAGTGCATGTAATACATTGCAGTGACATCATTAATATAAGTTATTCGTGTAGATCTTCAAGATGGTCTATAAAATTCAGTTTAAACTGAGGCATAGTAACTGTATTGAAGACAAATAATTCTCAAGTAATTTATCAGTATACAACAGGATAGAAATAAACCACTCATTCATTACTCAGTGGCATAAAATATATTTCTTACCATCTCCTAGGCTATCTCTAATTTTTATGAGGTGCTTTTATTTTTGTGACCATTGCACTTTTTCTCAGTTCTCACTGGAATGGTGGATCCTGCTAAGAGGACACCATTACTCCTGGGAATCAAATCGCAGTCTTCTGCGTTTAATCATGAATAGCGAGCAATCAGCAAGCCCTACAGCATCTCAAAAAAGTTTTTGTTTAAGATTTTAATTAATTCCAATCTAAGTTTTATTGAAGATAATCCCATTTAAATGCCAGTGGCCCTTGTGTAACTCTACTAATATCAAGAAATCTCCACTCTACAGTGAACATATTTACCTTATAATCATTTTAATGTGTGCAATTATTTTGCCATTTGTGCAAAATATGAGGTTGTTTGAAGTATTGGTTTTCAACATACAAAGGATAGTTAATATTGCATTTTAATATTAATGCTTAGAATAATAAATGTTACTGAAATTAGGAGAAAAAAAGAAATGGAGTTGTAGTTATTTTAAAAAGTTAAGAGAGTTGGTAAAACTCCTTCACTTTCTTGAGAGATAGATTTCACATTTGTATCCTTTATGGTGACTATGGATGAGAAATTCCACGAAACAAATGAAAGTGGACTAAAAAAACTAGTTCATAAAATCAAATTGAAACTTTTAAATATATTTATATTTACACTCCAAAGGAACCTTCAAGATTATACATGACTCTACTTAATAGAGAAAAATTTTGTGCATTGAAAGTTTTGTTGCCAGTTGGAAAATAAGTTATTACAGCAAATTTTATCCATCACACTTCCCCACAATATTTGTTTGTGAAAACATTTGATTATGACTTCATTATAAAGTATAGTCATTTCTAAACTGGAGCTTTAACAAACATTTACATACTGATTAGGACTTTATGTTAAAAGACATATTGTACCCAAAGCAGATTGTGTTGCAAATGACCATACAGAAATATTATACCCTTTTCAGTTGTGATAGACATACTGTAGTTACATTGGGCCCTTTTCAAATGATTCCATATCTGTACTGGAAAGTTCATTCTCAGCTGTCTACAATTAATAATTGGTAAATTTAACTCAATATCTTTCCAAGAGACTGTTCTGAAACAATTTAGTAGAAATAGCAAAAAGCAATGGAGGGCTGTTCACATAGTTAACAAGTCCAGATACACTGACAAAACATGTCATTCCACATGTGCGAAAAATAAGTAAAGGAAAAGAGACACGTTTGAACTACTGTATATGCAATCATAACTCATTTTAATCACAATTACAACATGATAACATATTTTAATCATGGCAATTCAAGTAATGAATAAAAGGAACACTGAATCTACTAGAACAGTTCTGAAACTACTGTGCAATTTTTGGCAATAACTTTTCATATTGCTTTTCCAGATGAACATTTTGGGCATAGAAGTCACTCATAAAGTGATCATGAAAGCCTGGTATCCATAGAGATAAATATTTGCCATACTAATTAGATTGTCAATCTGATCTATTTAGTCAATAAGCTCTATCCAAGATCCTTTCTCCTACAGAAATCTGTCCACCCAAAATAAATGGCACAAAGTTTGACTCATAAATATAAGCATCTTTTCCATCACTCATCTGCAAATTCAAGTTACAAAACAAAGCCCGTGGAATATGATCTGTTACGCACCTGAAACATCTAAAGAGTTTGCGTATTAATAAAATTAGCAAATTGATTCTACAGTGGAGAAAGGAGACAGGAGTAATTTTGAAGAAAGCATCTCAAACCAAGCTCCAAATGAGTTCCAGGAAAATTTGACCCTTAATATTATAATAAACTTCATTGTTAAAAACGAGCTAAGTCTAAGTTGTACTTTAAAAATACAAATGAAACATCACATGTACCAGAGTAGATAAAGCTTCTCTTGACTCTTTACAATCATAATTTGATTTGATGTCTTTCATGAAAAGTGGTTGAAATATACAGCTGAGAATATAGTTCTTCACATTAAGTAAATAATATTGAGCTTTAAAACCATCTTTAAAGAATTTCAATAAGTCTAACATCAACTCATCTTAATAACTTCTTCCACTAATTTTGTAAGGTCTCTTTCTGTGCACCTGCATGACATTGGTATAACCCAGAGAATCTCATGACCTAAAGTTTATCTGAAAAATTTAAATGATTCAAATAAAGGATTCGGTAATTGGCTATTCAAGGCTAAATAAACATTCAAGGTTCTGTTTACTTATTATAATGCTTAATCTTTCTAAAATTCACTTATTGAACCTAGTAGACTCCTAAAATGTAACATTAGTTCCTCTGTATTTTTACATAATATTGAACAATTTGTAGGCAGCCAGCTTGTTTTTTAAAGTAAGAAATGAAGAGAACACTGTGGACTAATCCCAAAGCAGAAAACTCATGAAAATATTAGTGCTTAACATAATATAGATAGCAACTAAACTCTTTAAATCCACAAAATAAAATGTAATAAAATGTTTCATTAAAAGACATGTCAAGTTTTAAGCATAAATTACTATTTGGTAATTTATTTTATCATATAATTTGATATATTTTGTATATACCTAGAAACTGAATACAATATTGTTTTATTTGATTTATAGATTAGGATTATTTTATGTTGTGGTTACTTAAACACTGCTTTTCTTAGTGAAAAGATAATAGTGCTTATTTCTGGATGAAAAATGTTAGTAACTCTCTGTATTATAAAATGAACTGCTTACAATTGGCAATTTAGATATGTTAACTATTGTGCCTATATTTTTACGTCATTTGCTTTGATTTTTGGTAATCAGGCTTTTAATTAACATCTCTGTCTAATAAAAATTATTGAAAGTTGAATCAGATTAATTATTCTCATCTCCAATTTAGAGATATCATTGAAAATGAAATAAAAGCAGTTATGCCAGATATATGTGTGTGTATATATATATATATATATATATATATATATATAAAAAACATTATATTTTGTATAAATGTACTTGGAAAAACCATATTTTGAAGTAATTAAATAATTGAATAATATGGAAATAGTGAATTTGGGGTGATGTGGTAACTTTTCATAAATCTAATATGATTAGATTTTAAAATATATAGCTCAGCATGAGTAACTTCTTTTTCAAGAATTGTTTCAGTGTATATGGAATAGGAAAGTTAATAGAGTCAAAACACATTGACTATACAATTAATCTGTTTATTTACAATATTAATAATTTTACAATGAGTAATATGTTACTATTGCTTACTTTCATAACTTTTCCCAAAGGGCATGATGTTCTAGAATTATACATGGCTCTCTTGTGGAGAATACTTGACTTTGTTGCATTCAGACTTAGAGGGATTCAGGGAGTCTTACTAGGACTACAGAATAGGGAGCTTTTACATAAGCCAGCTACTCCTGTATTAGAAATGGCCTGTGGCTTCCTGGGATGCATGCATAGTATGATCTCTCTAAGCTGTGAATCTTATCTCAAGATAGCAGACTCATTTCTTACAGGATATTCTTGTTTTAAGACATTGTTTTATTTGAAGTAACTGTGTTATGAATAGAATACTTCACTTTTTAAGTACAATATATTGTGCTAAGATAGATGTTTTGTCCCTTTGAGCTCCCTTTCCTCATTGTAAAGATTATAGAAAACCATAATACTATATCTGAGGGAAAAATAGCCATACATTTTTATGGGTAAAGCTAGACAATCAAAGCAACTTGTGGGCCATGACACTCAATGGTCATGACTCTCATGGACATTTTACTCTCATTGACTAAAAAAAAACACTGAAAATGAGATGATACTATGCTAACTCATTAAGCTTTGGGAATAGGTTCTGACAAAACAAAGAAACTTCAAATTGAACACTACAGGTTACTGGTAATTAATTCCCAGACACTATGATATTGATTTATCTCTTGGATGAATTCTCCATAGTTAAGAAAAATCTTATTCCCTGGTGATATATCTAATATATCAATCATATATCACACATTACACAACACATATCACATATTATATTTATTATACTGATTATTATTATGTGTTGGATTTTAGATTCAAAGAGAGAACATGTATCCACTAGCACTTCTAATGTTAGTAGCTATTTAAGGTGAAACAATTAAAGTTATCCTTATTCAAAGCTGAAAGCCTCACATTAGAGAAATTATATTTTTGTTTTTTATGTTCCTCTTTCTATCAGTTTTCTTAATTTATTGTTTTAGAGATTATTAAGCTAGAGGACATATTCACTGTTAAAGGAAATATGTCCAGAGATGTTTAGAGTAAAGAGGGAATATACTCAGTATTCTGTGATTAATTTGGGTATATGATAGTGAATTTATGGCATGATTTAAACCCAGGCCATTGGGAGAGTAAACTCGAGAATAATTGGGGCAAATCAACATTTCAAATCATTTTGTCGCTATACTTAGGATTACTTTAAGACTTTACATTAGACTCTGTGTAGGATGAAGCCTGCTCTAACGACCAGATCTTGTGTATCAGTGTGCCTGTTTCTATTCTAGAGGCTCTGGCTGGTGTTTCTCCCATTATCCTAAATAGCATAATGAAAATTTTGGTTTTAGTGGCATGGACTTTGTTTTCTATGATATATCTTTAACCTAACACTAGATAGCTCAGGGTCGTAGGGCAAAATTAAATAGTACTGTTTAAAACAAACAAAACACATAGCAACAAAATGACTCCTAATGACATTTATTTTTTTCAATTAAATTTATGTAATGAAATAAATGATGTAATCACATTATCACACCTTCTATTTCTTCCTTTCATATACTTCCGTATACCTCTCATTGCTCTTTTTCATAACCTCACTTCTCATTTGCTGTTAAGTGCATACACATAAATGTATATAGACATATAAATATTTGTAATGTGCAACATTTTCAGTCTGTGTAATATGATTTGTATGTATGCTTTCAGGAATGGCCACTTGGTATTAGATAACCAATTCGTGTGGTCTTTTTGGGGAAAGAAAATTTAGTTTTGAATGACAGGTGAGTATTTTCTTCTAACAAGACATACAGCAGCTATTGTTGTCTTTACTAGGTCAGCCAGAAATGAACTTGTAAAAAGACACTCATAGAAATGCAAGAAAATGGTATGAAGCCATCTCTGAAGAGCTATAGAATACTGATGGATGCCTAATGGGCATCAGTTTCTATCAAGCATAACTAAAGTGAACTCAACAGACTCCCACTGATAACTCTATCCCCATGGCCACTGGATTACCTTCATTGATGTCAATGGGTCACACATGAACAAAAACCATGAACATGAGAAAGGGACATATAGATATCAAAGTCCATTGACAAGAAGAGGACATAGGTAAGAGATGGGAAACAGTGAAAATAATCAGAATACATGTATTAGACTATAAAGAATGAAATTAATAGAAATAAAAATCACTTGTAGATTTTTCAATTTTGAAATTTTCTTACTATTATGTTGTACCGAATATGATGATAACTTTTTCTTTGGAAAACAAGATTTTTTTACAAACTATCTTTGTCTTTTTCAAACTTTCCATCATGTTACAAGAATATATATATATAGCTCCCTATCACTATGACAAAAGACTAACCCTCTAAAACTATAAACAAACCCCGATTAATGGGGCTTATATAAAAGTTGCCTTGGTCATAGCATCTTTTCACAGCCATAGAACACTAACTAAGACAAATATTTAGTGACATTTTACTCATATATGATATGTTACAAAACTGCTTATCTATATAAAAATTCTTAAATAAGGTTCTATAACGAGAACTTTGAAATATATTAAGTTCATGCTAATGTATTTTTCAATTATTTCTAAAGTACAAAATAACTCGAATCCTTTCAGAGAATGAAAATGGAAATATTATTAGACATTGAAGCTTTGGATATCTGAAAGGCCTTATCAAATAAGAAATATGAACAATTTTAATTTCAAAGCTTGACATAGTCTTGATCTGTTTTTGATACCCGATATCTTGAAATACAGAACTCTTAGCACACTCTTACTTAACTACTTTAGGGTAAGTTTTGAAACACTGAAATTTTAATTAAGACTCAAACATGGTAATTTGCAAGTAAAACACGACTCAAAGATGTGTAGTAATTTGCCTGAGGTTAAATAGTTGGGGAAGCTAAAATTAAACTGTGTATTTCTTGACTTATATTATTCTGTTTTTAGCTATCTGAATTATTATGTGGTCTTAACAGCTTCAGAAACATAAATATTGTTCTACTTCATGTACTAATTAGGTCTTGGGATTTGGAAGCACAGAGACCATCCATAACCTGAGTTAACTTAGAAATCCACCCATTATAAACAATATCCAAGACTGTGATGGACAGTGTGCTCATAGCTGTCATTCAGACAGCAAGTAGTTATTGGGACTTCAGGCTGTATGTCCATGCATAATACATGAATTCCTAGGCTGTCGAGCCCAGGCATGTCAAAAATGTAGTCATACAAAGTTTTATGCTTTCAGATTATACCACATCACCTTTACCTTCAGGCATTCTTTAGATGGATTCACAAAGCCGGAAGAGGAATTTGCTCATTCTAATAGTCAGCCATCCCACAAGTAATGTGTATCAGGAGATGAAGTTAAGTAGAAAGAGCCTTTTCTCCCCTAGGCGTACAGCAGAACTGTTTTTTCCTTATTTCAACCTTTGTTAAAGAGGCTTAGAGTTGCTGGCACAAACATTGTTGTAAACAGTTCATAGAAATATAGTAAGCTTGTCACTTTGTCACAGTATGAACAATTAATAAAAACTTCTGAACTAGGGCAGCTTAGGCATACTTTCTGCCTAATAACAATAGTGATTTTAGAATGTGTTTGCTGTTAGGTTTATCAAAATAGCTAAGTACACAGGGATTCATAATATATTATTCTCAGTTTTGCTTCCAAAACTAAGCATTGAGAGAACTTGAAGTCACCTTTCTGTCTTGTACTCTAAGGGAGAGAAATAATTTTATATAGCCCCCATGGTTAGAGCCCACTATTATTTGTAATACTTAGAACCTTAGCAGACATATAATAAATATGCAGCAAATTCCAGTCACTCTGAGCAACATTCACTAAGCATCTAGCATTAAAACTGAGCTCAAGATACCTTTATGCCTATTTTCCAGAACATGTCTTTTCAAAAGCCAAACGAATTTTAAATTAATTGGTTTAAAGAGAAAGAAAAAAGACTTATCCCAAACAAATAAAATACTTGCATGATTGAGACATCAGGCAAGAGTTAGTGAGGCTGAGTCAGCCGCGTGCAGCACTGTGGTGAGAGATTAGCAACAGAGGACAGACGATATGGAGACATAGAAGGGCTACAAAACAAAGGCAGCAGAGGCCAGAGCACCTGCTAATAACAAACAGTATATAACCAGACCACTGCTTGATTTTGTAGAAAATCTAGGTTGAGAATGAACAAAAAGAAAGAACATTAAAAGCCACTTATATCTTCCTATAATACCAGTATCTTCTTATAATACCAGCTCTTAGGAGATAGAGCAGGGTAATCATGGTTTCAAGGACAGCTTTGCAACCATGAAAGCATGTCTCAAAACAAACAAACAACAAAAGACAACACAAAACTTCCTTCAAAATCTAATTTACTTAAATTCCTGCTAGTTTTATAATGGCAATAATAATGGCAAATGTGTCTTTTTTCAGTTGAGAACTTGTCAACACATAGAATAGCAAAGTAAACATGACAAGGAACAAGGAAATTAGATTCAGGTGACAGTAACTGAAATGGCTGATAAACTTCCAAATCTAAATGAATCAGAGAACCAAATTTACATACCATGAATGAAGTACTACAAATATATCTTTTAATATCAACAATAACAGGCTAATTAATTCATTCATTTCTAGTAAATAGAACTAATAAAAATTAGTCTAGAAAATAAACATATATTTTTCAATACACTAAATAATAGTTTAAAATTATAAGATTATTTAATTAGAATATATATCTTTAATGTAATAGTTTTATCAATGTTTCAAATGTACAACTACTTTTAAAGAGTAATTTATTGGAATAAACATATAAACAGTGGACTTAGTTTTTAGTAGAAAGTATAATGTCTATTCAAATTGCTTATAACATATAATTACTGATTAGAGATAGCATTTACTAATTATTTATTACCACAGAAATATATTAATATAATATATAGCTTTCTTTTTATATCATATTCACTTTTAAATTATTTCTTTTATTTCTTGAGATTATAATTATACCATACCACTTTCCCTGTTCTCCCTCCAAATAATCCTATATATCCTCTTTGCCTTCTTTCAAGTTTATGACCTCTCTTTTCATTTATTATTGATAAGGGCATGACTATTGTTTATCTAATACCATATGGTCAACCCTGAAAAACATGCCTACAAGTAGCATTAAATGTACAATGCATGTGTGTGTGTGTGTGTGTGTGTGTGTGTGTGTGTGTGTGTGTGTATTTGGAGAAAGTTGTACTTATTTATTCAGGGAATATATATATAGATATAGATAGATATAGATAGATATAGAGATAGAGATAGAGATAGAGATAGAGATAGAGATAGATAGATATAGATATAATTTCAAAACTATAAGACAAGGTATACTGCATGTGTTCTTAAAATATTTTTCAGTTTTTTTATAAGACAGACATGTTGTTGAGACTTCATGGGTATAGATTCCTTGATGTTTCTAGGTCAGTCTATCTTACAACAAACATTATCCTCCCTTTGGCTTTTATGAAAGTTCTACACCCTCTACTACAAACTTCGTGACCACTGAGTGAGTTATTTCAGGTACATCATTTGTGGCTAGATAGTGAATTTTTATTTGCTTCTGTAGTCTGATCCATTGGTTTTATATAATGTTTCTTTGTTGAAGATTAGTACCTCCAAGTATGATGAATAATTTTTAAGATAGTCAAGCTTTGTGCATTGTTTGGTTGAGGTTTAATAAGTATGAAAGTTAATAGTGCTCGCAAATTTAATAAGACCTAGAAGCACAGGGGAGTGTATGCCTGTGGAGAATGATCTTATGTTAATTGACATGAGAAGACCCACACACTATCAGTACCACTGTCCCCTGTATTGGGATCCTGGGCTGCGTAAAAAAGAAAGGGTAGGATGAGTTTTCTTTCTGACTGTATGTATCTTTCATTTAAATATTTTAAAATCATAACATAAAAACAGCCTGATCTGCAGTGTGAAATCAGGCTACAGAATCAAACCCCATCTTAAAAAATCAAAAACAAAACCCAAAGCAAACAAAACACAACAGAACAAAACAATGCCCCCCCAAACAAACAAACAAACAAACAAACAAAAATTATTGATGTTTTCTTAGTTATCTTATTTGTTTTTATTGTTTTAAAGCAGAGTCATATCCCATAGTCCAGGCTAGCCTAGAGATACCTGTGTAGCCCACACTGGTTTCAGACTTATGCTTTGGATCTAGCTTCGCGATAGCTGAAAGGACAAATGAAATGAAAGCATTTGCCTCAAGTTCCTGTCATGTTGACTTCTATGACAGTATTAACTAAATCCTAAAACTGATCAAAATAAACTCCTTTTCCTTAAGGTTGAGTTTCTCAGGAAATTTTAGCACAGTCGACAGGAATAATGCACACGAGAGCAAGATTATATAAGTCCCCCATCATTCAGTTATTAAACCTAAAATCTAGATGTGAGTTCCATTAGTTGCCTTAAATTCCATAAATTATTTCTTAGCAAACAATGATTAAACAATTTAGACACTTGATATTAAGACAAATCATTAATGATTCATTTATTAACATAAAACTTTATTTACAGTGATCACAGACCACTGAATCATAGACAAAATTATTTTTAGTTGAATCAACTCTCATATAAATGAAAACTATTGTGATTTATCTAAAGTAACTAAATATTTTTTATTAATAAAAACTAAGTTAACATACTTTCTAGAACATCGTATATTCTAATAACATGTGTGTGGTATTCTCTCTGCAACTCTGATGTTGTATCCTCTATGAACACTTCAGTCATTTTGTTTTTCTTTTGCTATTAGAGATCAGAATTCACAAACTTACATTATCCCATACGGTAAGGTGCCTCTTGCATTTTTTTAAAAAAATAGTTCATTAATTTATGCATTTATTTATACCCCATTGGCTGCCCTCCTTTCATTCATCTTTCACAGAGTCCCTCCTGCATTCCACCCCTTCTCCTCTGAGATGCTGGGAACTCCTAGGTATCCCCCCATCTCACCCCACCTCCTGACCCTGGCCAGTCAAATATCTGCAGGATTAGCTGCATGGTCTCTAGCCTCTTGCTTTAAAAAAAGAAAAAAAAAATTCCAAATCTATGGCTCATGTTTCCTGTAGAAGAAATGTTAATATATTCTTACAGACAAAAAGAAAGATATAGCCATTCATACTTAGAGAGGTTTGTATACAGATATAATACAATTTTTTCTCTTAAATTTAGACTGTACAATGTCTGTGTGGGAACAAGCCTGGCACAGTGGAAAAAAGCCCCACGTGTCTGTCCCAGACGCTGCAGCTCTGGTTGGGACAGAAGACACGCGGGAAGTGGCCGCGCATCTTCCCACACAGTCCATCTGGCAGGTGGGGGCTGTGGGAAGCCTTTGTGGGCCCTGCCCTTGAGTGGAGGAGGGGCCATTCTTGGGGAACGGGTGGCAGCCTTCTCCATGAGTTCACTAGCCCTGGGCATCGCAGTCACGAAGGATGCCGCAGACGGACTAGCCAGAGAGCAGCTGGGGTTCCTGCAGAGACCGAGTTTCAGTGGCTTGGGGCACTTGGCTAGCTGCTTAGGCTTGGGTTGAATGAGTACTCTCTGAGAGCACTGAGAAGCCCTCTGTGAGAGATTAGACGCGGCTCCTTAATCAAGGGCTGGATCCCTCACTTGCCATGGAGCGTCAGATGAAGAGGCAGTCCATAATTCTAAAATGTTTATTTTCATTCTGTGGAGTGGTGTGGATGGAATTGTGCCTCCCAAGTTCTGGGTTGGGCAAGGCAGATATAGTAACTGGGAAGGGGCATGGCTAAGCCTCTAGGTGTCTCATTAACATGGGGATGGTTTGGGGCTGTGTGGCCATGCCACTACCTGAGGAGGGGTGGTATGTGATCATGACTGGAGCCAAAAGCATCCCAGGAGAGTTGATGACGTTTTCTGGTCCCTTGCAGATTGTTCCACTGCGTCGCCCAGATTTTACGCCTGTGCTCAACCAGGTGTCAGATTGCCTGTCACAGATCACTGCCCCACATGTCTGTGCTTCAGGGGTAGGTTTAAAATCAAAATTGAACAGAAATAACTAACACAATCTAAATCATACCCATGTTCACTAAGTCAAAATCAAGGCATAATTAAATTTAGCTCAACATTTAAGTTAAAAGGTTAAAAGAAACTATATGGGTATGCACAGATGCATCTCTACTCTTAAATATATATTTTTTCAATTCTAACACATATTTTGATCAAATGTATCTATATTTTTGCTAATTATCATATTCTTCAGTATTTTCAGAAAAATCTTATATGCCATGATCAGAGATTACATTTTGACTATACTCGAAGGTTTAAAGGTCACCTACATAAATGACACTAATCTATTTGAAAAATGACATTATTTATTAAATGTTCTATACAGTATTACATGTTTTAAAGTAAAACCCAATTAGAATATTATGTACTGTATTACTTAATATTTACACAGTTTCTAACTACAAAATATTTCCACTTGTGAATATTCATGTATTTGATAAGTTGTGAATATATATGGATTGAAGATGATGATTTATTACTTTATAATCAAATCTTTAACAAATATGTAAGTCTGGTTTATAATGAGTGAGAAAAGAGTTTCTAATTAAAATATTTTTCTAAAACAAAAATTATATCTTAGTTTATTTGTATTAAAATATTTTAATATATTAGCAAAATAATCCCTCTATTCGCTTCTACTAGTTTATTTTCATGCTAATTATTTCCATATTATTTCTTTCCCTAAGTATAATTTGGATTATTTTAGCACATGTTGGAAGACAAAAATATTTTCTGCATGTTGTGAATCTAAAGGTGACTGACCTTCTCTTATATCCTCTTTAGTGCTATATAAATGAGTTTGTCATTGTTCTTACATCATTTGTCAGTCACAGAAGAGATTTGCTGCTGATTTTGTGGAGACTTGGGGTATGGAAGTTTGTAAAAGTATCTTTTATTCACCAGGTTGTCATCTTGGCGGCTTACTGTTGAATAAGCTCATCCTTTCTAGCTCTTTCTGAACTCTGGCTGGCTGATCCAAATCAGCTGTTCTGGATCAAACTCCTCTACAAGCTGATTCGAAGTGACTAATTTCACCTTCTGCACCAAACTGCACTGCATGAAACTCAACTGAACTGGCCTCACTATCTTCCCCTTCCCCACCTGATTCACTCTTCCCTGCTGTTAAGTAGTCTCTCCTTCTAACTCAGTTCTCTCTTTCTCACTCATTCTGTCAAATCTTTCTCTGATTTGTCACTTTGCCCCTCAATTAGACTTCACGTTCAAACATGGCTATTTCCTTCTACAAACTAAGTTTACCTTCATTGTTTGGAATTAAAGGTTTGTACTAAGGGTGTACTTGTATTCCAGCCAGAGGAAATAAAGGTGTGTGGCATGTCTGCATTCCAGCTGGATCATATAGACATAGAACATTTTTGGATGTGATCCTTACCTAATGCATCCAGGTTGCTGGATTAAAATTCTTTTGAAGGAATTGGTAATGTATATGATATTTCTATAACATATATTATTCAGTCTTAGATTCTAAGATTGTGTTGTAACTTAATGCATTAAACTACAGTAGACAAACTGATAATAGCAAATTTTAGAGCTATCAAATTTGCAAGATTTACTGACTTTAGTACAGGAAAGAATGTATGTCTAGACACAGGTTTCATTGCTTATAGTCTAATGTAATTTCAAAATCAACTTAAATTTGTATTTAAATGTTGTTTATGTAAATCCATATTTTTGTTTAACATTATAATTTGCTTTGCCTTCTTTGAAGGAAACGGGTATTTAGTACTCTGTAGAGATCATTACCTAGTATATATAAAGTAGACACGTGGCTGTAAGACATCAGGTAGGAAATAAGTAGTTAATGTATTTCATTTTCTATGAAAATTATTTAGAGTTTGAGTCAGGATTTAGGAAAACCAGTAGTGAAGTATCTTAAGCTGTTAATCATGAGGCCTGAAATGGGAACTGTTCAGTAGATTGGTTATGCCTTGTATTATACACTTCTTACATTTGTATTTGTTATTGTGCTGATAAACAATATCATCAACAACAACCAATAACAATGAAAAAGAATTCTATGTTTGACTTTAGAAAGTAAGCATAGTCTGAGACTTTTCAGTATATATAGTATCCTAAATCATTTGTATAACTTGGAATATTTTCTCATAGACATAACATTGTTATTATATCTTAGTTTCTAAAAACAGCCCAGGAAAGTCAAATTACTCAGTAATATCACTGAACTGTGGCCACAATCTAATTGATATTGTTCCCTAGGAGATATGACATAAAAAAGAGCCATTTCTTCTCCACTCCCTATAACTGTGCACGATCAGCACTAGAACACTTCTTATCTTTTGGTTTTGCTTTTTTTTTTTTTAACCTCCCCTTCTTTATCAGCATTTCCCAGCTTCCTTATAACTCTGGTTGTATCTTTAGTTATAGTGCCATTGGAACAATACTCCAAGTGGACCCTCACTGATGAAACCTCAAATCTGCTTAATGCCTGGAGCCGTGTGGTCTCTAGGCTCTGTTTCCATCTCAACTCTAAATTCCATTTGTACTAAACAGAACTGAAACTTCAAAACTATTTGCTTGAAATCAGAATAAGACAAAGTAGGTGGGTCTTAGCCCTTTTAATCAACCTCTTAAAAGTGAAGTCTTACATATTCAGCTGATTCACTGTGCAAATTTCAGACACTCCAATATAAGTATTATGACCAGGGTCATCACATCTTAGAGAGTGTTAGGTGAAAATATCAACATCACTCAGAATCTTTCATCCTCTATGGCTAGAGAAGACACCCTAAGATATTTATAGTTGTTTTTTGGAGTTGTTGTTACTATGCTTGGTAAGGGGAAGAAAAATATTTGATTATTTGGATGTGGAAATTCTTTTGGAATGAAATGCATAGTTATTTATTAGCATTTATCTTATAGTTAAAATTCTATATATTTTAAATTAAAATAGAATTACTTTTCTTCCTTCCCTCTCTTCCTTGATTGTCACATGTCACCTATTTACAAACCTTCCAAATTGATAGATTGTTTTCTTTATCAATGTTGTATACATGTATGCATATAAGTATATATGGACAAATATATAAACACAACCTAGTGATTGCATATTTGTTGTTTTTGTATACATGGCTTAAGCACTGATCACTTTGTTTTAGATAAACAATAAGGTTGCTCTTCTTGCAACAGATTATGGCTAATTTCTGTCTCCCAGGAGTACTTAGTTTCCTTTTCTTTTCTTGGGGAGAAGCATTGTGAAACTACATATACACGCTCCCCACCCTAACTCCTACCCTCCACTTCCACCCCTGCCACCCAGATTCCACATTAGCATGTCTATTGAAATTGACATATTCTGGCTCTGTTTATGTAATTTTCTTCTAGGATAGACTGTTTCATAGTAGACTTCTTGCTGCTCTGACTCTTACAGTTGTTCTACCTGATCTTCTACAATACTCTCTTAGGCATGGATAGAGGGTTTGTAATAAGCAGTATCAGTTCAGGCTGAGCTCGCTGTGATCTCTTGCTCTCTGTGTTGCATACATTTTTAGTTGTCTTAGTTAGGAACTTCATTGCTATGATCAAGGCAGCTTTTATAAAGGAAAACATTCAATTGAGGCTAGCTTACAGTTTTAGAGGTTTAGTCCATTATCTCCAAGATGAGAAGCATGGCAGTATACAGCCAGACATGGTGCTGGAGAAATGGAGAGGTCTACATCTTTCTCTAAAGGCAGGAAGGAGAGACTGTTCAAAATGAGTAGATCTTGAGCACATATGACCCCAAATGCCCTCCATGACAGTGACACACTTCCTCTTACAAGGCCACATCTCCTAATAGTGCCACTCCCTATGGCTAAGCATTCGTACACATGAATCTTATGTGGCTATATCTACCCAAATCATGATCGTTTTTTTTTATAATGTTCTACATTTGCTATAAAGAGAAGCTTTCTTTCTTACTTTTGTTGATAAAACTGGTAGTCATTCTTATTCTGAGTATAAAAGGATAAGATTTTAGAATGAAGTAAGGAATTATGCTCATGCAGCAATATGGACGTAGTACATTCTCTTCTTATGACCATGACCTTACTAGCCCTGGGCAACTGGGTAAATTTTTACCACAATGCATGCTTTTCCTCCAGTTAAATGGCCCTTAATCCAATTAGTTGTTAATTATTAACAACAACATATAACTACCACTTATTTTATCTTTATGGTATAATGGAATGCTGATTATATTTGTGATTCAAAGGTATTGCATCTTCTCAGGACCATTGCATCTTTCATAGTATTTTCTGATTCTGTGAGAGACAGACTTTAGGCTAGCTCCAGCTCAAAGTATCCATGCCTTGTGTCCTACACTTTTGACTTCACCAAAAATAGGATATTACCTTCAACTGATGACTACATAAATTGTCTATTTTCTTTTGTGATTCAATTGGATTAACCTGACCATATGTGTGTAATAAACTATATATATATATATATATATATATATATATATATATATATATACACATATATATATATATTCTTAATAACTTTAGTCTTAATTACACAACCATGATACTGTATCTCCCCTTTTCTTTCTTTTCCTTTTGTACTGAACTTCTATTTTGTAACTATTTAGCTTCTCCTTCCCGCTTTTGGTTTTCCCATTTCACATGTATCCTAATACTCCCTCTCAAACCCTTACTCTCACCCTACCTATTATGGTTGATTTTTTCTCTTCTGACTACTGTGCTTACTCCAAGTCATATGCTCACATCTTAAGATTTGTAGTTAGGGAATGTAGATGAAAGAAAGCATGTGACACTTGTCTTTCTGGGTCTGAATGACTTCACTCAACATAATCTTTTCTAGGTCCATTCCTTTATCTGCACATTTCATTTTTCTTCACAGTTGAATAGTATTCCATTGTGTATATGTACCAAAATTTTATAATCCATTCATCTGTTGCAGGATATTTATATTGAAAAACTGATATTTAGTGCAATTTATCTGAGTAAATAAGTGTAAGACTTATAAGCAGATAATCATAGAATAATAGACAGATGGCCTGGATTTTCATCTTGGCTAATTGTTTGCAGAAATTTTAATTAGCTGTAAGAAGTCAGAGTCTTTAGGGAATTCAGGAGTTTTCCCAGTCAGTTAATTGGCTATCTCACTTAATTATTTAAAAATCTCTTCAATATTTATTTCATAAGCTTCTCCTTTGTGCTTTGACTTGATACTGAAAGGAATGCCTTAGATATACCTTGCATTTATTGTCCAACAGAAAAGATACTTAAATGAATGAAGACATTTGCTAATGACATTTTATTATAATTTGGTATTTGTCAGAAAATTCAGCATGGTACAAAGTCCCTTAAAATTATACATCATAAAAATGTTGCTTTAGTTTGGCAGGCAAAGGTAAGATATGTTTTGACAAATACTGGGAATATTATATAATGATATAGACATTTAATTCCCTAGCAGTGTAGCAAAGAAAAAATTCCAAGCTGAAGTTTTAAGTATGTATAATTGATTATAGAAACTAAAAAATATTTTCTAGTGTCTGGGAGGTCAGTAAAAAATCCTCAGGAAGGTATTTGTGTTTGTTAAAAGAAACTTGCATTAATACAAATAACTTACTTATTTCTTACACTCAATCTTACATGTAGTACTCTAGAAAAGTCCGGTTTAAAAAAACCTAAATATTTGATTAATAATAGGATGTTAGTGAGTAATTTTTCAAAATTATTCTGAGTGTGAAGACGACTGCATATTTACACAGGTCACCCTGGTGCCCTGTCTTATTTCCTCTTTCTACTTCACTTTATTCTTTTCATCAGAGGAGGTGACCCCCTGGAATTCTTTTAGTCATTGAAATGACAGTTTTTCTCTTGGCCTGTAGGCTTGCTGTCAGTTGACTCTTGAAGATCATTTTTTAACTTTTGGCATTTGTAGGATATTTTAGGGCACAATACAGTAATTGCTAGCAGAAAAACATAGCAACTGTTGCTGCTTGACTTGAATGTCCCAATAGTTCAATGAGGCCATATCCACTACCACTAACAGATGAAGGAGGGCCTCCTGTTGCCTTCTTCTTCCTTGTTGAACATTTGGCTACTAAAGCATGTTGTGGAGCTGAACCTTATCTTTAGTTGAGTATCTACTGTGATGACACCAGGCCTTAATGCAAAGTTACAGAACAATGGCTCAAAGTAGACTGTGCTGGTTGAACTCATTGAATCACAAAACAAAACAAAAAGACACTAACATGGAAAAGAGACTTTCAGAAAGTAATGGAGGTAAATTAAGATTTAAGAGACATGGTGAGAATCACTTGAATGAATAGATATAGATGATAGATAGATAGAAAGATAGATAGATAGATAGATAGATAGATAGATAGATAGATAGATAGATAGATAGACAGAGATATAGAGACAGACACAGAGACAGAGACAGGTATAGAGTAGAGATTAGACAGACATAGATGATAGAAATAGAGACAGATACAGATAGGTAGAGAGAGATAATAGAATTAGAGATAGATATATACATATTCAGTAAAAACATTCCTAGGAAATATATATATATATATATAACATATTTTGGTGTACGTGTATGTATAAAACTGTTAATGATTAATATAATAAAAATACTAAAAAGAAATGAAAATAAAAGCTTTTCCTCTGTTCTGATTCTAAATTCGATGCTGCTCTCTCCTTTATAATCTTAAATTATAAACAGACAGATATTGGTATTGACTGTGACAGGTTTGTAAATCAGTGCTGTAACTGAAAGAACCATTTAACTCTTGTAAAACCCTTAAATTCTTTCATAAAAGAGAAATAATACACCACAAAATTAGATTTAGTAAAAATAAGTAAGCATCACAAAATTAATCTGAGCATTACAGTCATGATATTAATGCTAATAGCTAATCAGGATGTAAAAATAGTTGGAAAATTTTATAACCAACATACAAGTTACTCAATCAGCTATAAGAAATATGTACCTCAGTTCATTTTCTCTGTTTAAAAAAACATTCATTTATAAATAATTATAGAAGTATGAACAATAGGTTTAGGCAGCTACAAAGTAAGTATGCAAATAATTACAAAGAATTATTTCTCATACATAATATGCTTATCTTTAAAATGCATCTCTAAAATAATGATTAAGTAAATATACTACACATATGTTTTATAGGCATAAAAATTGCCATTCACATAATTAATCTAAAATATGGGTAAATAGAAAAACCCTGAAAATATTTCTAAGTGAAATGAATGAAATTTATCAGAAATTTACCAAATGGTAAATATATAAAAAGGATTATTTGAATAACACAATATTTTCTACTATAGAGAATCAGTTAAAATATGTCTATAAGCTTTTAAAATCTGAAAAAAGGAATTTAACTTTAATTTTTAGAGTTGAAGAATTTTAAGTTTACTTTGCATTCTAAAGTGAAATCACAGTACAAACTACTTACATTTAATAAAAAGTTTAATTTTATAGATTAGTCATGAAGAATAAATTACTTTAATAATATATCAGAAAAGAGAAGAATAGGAAACTTAATCCATCTAAAGTGAAGGAGGAAAATAAAAACCTTAATACAATGTAAATATGTATTATGTGGGTTGTAAATGAGGTAGAGTACACACGTGAGCAGACATCAAAACTTCCAAAGTCAGATTCCAAGTCTACTTCTCTCGGTCATATACAGTTAGTAACACTGTACACCATCACAACTCATCACAATCAGAGAACTAATATTAATCTAGTTTTGCTCCTCAGTCCATATAACTTCTTGATTTTTCAAAAGTATCGATGTATATATGTACATATGCATGTGTGTATGCACATATACATGTATGTATGTATATATGTACATATATGCATGCACATACATACATCAAAATGGGTGTATATATACATATACACACATATGTATATGTATATACACACACACATATATATGTATATATTTATGCATACACTTCTTTGATATATATACACACATATGTATACATACATACACACACACACATACATATATATATATATATATATGTGTGCATACACAAAAACACTTTGATGTGGATTCATGTCACAATCTGAGTCAGCATGTACAACCATTTTATCATCACCTGACAGTCTTTCACCCTTTTCTAAGAAAATTACTTCCCTATTGTCTCCTAGTTAATACTGCCACATCCTTGGTAGTTACAAGCCATGCATAGATTCTTCATTACTATAATTTGCTAATCAAGAAGTGTGCAAATGTAATATTGTAATACCTATTTTAGAAAATTAATAATTTTTCTTAAAATTATTAAATTGGATAATGTTTTTTAAGTTTTTAGAGATTTATATATAGTCAAACATACTTTTGTCCATATTTGCTGCACTGTCTACTAAAGTCCATTGATATCAGGGTCTTTCTCCAGCAATGCCACTTTACAGTGCAATGTGATTTCTGGATAACTATCAAAATTATTTTCTATGCGTTCTTTGTTCTATTTTTAACTGCTCAATAATATTTTATTTTGTCATTTAACCATTTTGTTATTGTCATATCAAATGATAGCCGTGCTTTTTACAGCATTGGCGTGTTTATTATACATAAAAACTTATGTCCACGACCTTGCATGAACATTTTTCTATGTTTTTTAATAAATATACAAAGTGTAATTTTAATTGATTACAATGTTTTTATCATGTTTAAAAACTAATTGCTTCCAAGGTTTGATGATGAAATTTTCATTTAACCTTCTTCTTTGAATAGCTCCAGGAACATAGGAATGTTCTAGCTAGGTACATAATAATATTTGTAATATTTTGATTGATAACTTCAGTGTCTTCATTAGTAAATTTTATTTTCACATACATCAATCTGGAGTATTACTATGTAATTTGGGACTTGAACATGTGATTTTTCTCGTTCAGCCTCCTAAGCACAAAGATTACAGGAATGTACTCTGATTTAGGTCTTTCTGGAAAATGAGACTTCATCTATTTTGTTAAAATCCTGGTTAGGGCCTTTGCTTGTTTCATTTTGCTATTGAGTTTCAAAGATTTAAATTTAAGTATACTCTAGACATGAGTTCCTGTTGGTTTGTGTGTATTACAAAGATTTTCAGTCTGTCTGTCATTCTCTTCTTCAAACATGGGCTTTCACAGAACAAGTGGTAAAATTTGATGAGTGCAGGTTATTAATATTTTCTTTCATCAGTTTCACTGCCAGTGTCAAATCTAAATTCTCCATACTAAACATAACTTCTACCTTTTGATATTTTATAAAATATTTTTAATTTTATAGATTATGATAAAATATGTATCCCATTTGTAATTAATTATATCTAATATATAACATTCATGCCATGGTTTTCCTTACTGTTGCTGATTTCTCATTATCACTCCATTTGTTGGGGAAACTATCATTTCTTTCAAAGTAGATTTACGTCTCTTTAAAAATTATGGAGAAGTATTTGTATGAGCCTGTTACTCAGCAATTTATTCTGTTTTGCTGACTGTGTTTCTGTACTTCCACCAATGCCATGGTTTAGCAGAATGACAAGACATTTGTTATTATTATGTAGAATAAAATATCTTAATTCTTCTTTTAGTACAGATTTCTTTTCTTAAACTAAAAGAATTTAAATCTTTTCTTTCCAAACAAATATTTTCATAGACCTTTAATACCACAACAAAATGTAAGGTGAGACTTGGCCAACAAGGACCATAAACCAAGATCAGTCTGAGATTAACTGAGATTTGGCTCTGGTGAGATTTGCTTTCTATGAAGCATTTTCTATCTTGGTAGCTTCTAAAACATCTTTTAATTTAATTAGGAAACCTTTGGAATTTTAACGTATACACTATCATTTAATATCATCTTAATATCTAATTAAGAAGATTTTATTTGAGTGGTAAGTGGTGGTGGAAGCACCTCTGCATAATTCCAGCAACTTGAAAGTCTAAAACAAGAAGCTCACTTATTTGGGGCACCCTATAAAATGTGACATGACTCTATCAACATAAAACACAAAATAATAAATACCATATAGCAAGTGAAAATTGTATCATTTTACTAATTTTTATAAACAAAAGGAAAATGTAACTCATAAAATGACTTTGTAGAGTATTGTTCATATATTTTTTATCCATAGACAATTTACCAGTTATTTTAGAAGACTTTCATGTGATCTGTTTTTCTGATAAATATATTAGCATATAGTAACATACAATTTATTTATTCAATTTGATTTTTAAATTTCTGTTATCGTTTTAGTTAACTGTTAGCAAGTTTACTAAGTCTTTGTGTCCTGACCTTATTCTCGACATTTAGTGTTTATTGAGTTGTTTTGTTTTGTTTTGTTTTGTTGGTTTTTGGTTTTGGTTTTAGATTTTTCAGGAAGTAGCACCTAGGATATTTATTTTCCAAATACAGAGAAAAAAATCTAAAATTCAGCATATAAAAAGTCAACTTTAATTGAATTATATTTGGAATTTAATATGAAGAGATAAATGTGTTGATGTTTGAGTATAGCAAAGGGCAATTTTGTGATTTTTAAAGTAGCAGTGAATACTTGCTTTGCTGAGTTAAAATAAACAAGGTATAAACTTTTATGACTTCAATATTTTCATGCATGTATTTTGATAATGTCAAGTACATTTACAATTCTGAGATGCCTCACTACAAGAAACATTTTTATCATCAACTTAAAAACTCAATACTATTAACTTCATGTTCCACCTGCACCAACCTCTCAGAATCATTCCGCTTTGTGCCTTGTGATTTGAGTACTGTATGTGTGTTACAAATTTGACCTTATACAGAAAACAATTCATAAACTACAGCTATTAAGATAAAATTTAAAAGTTTATACACTAAGAAACAAAGTTCTAAATTTCAATATGTCCCATAGTGTGCTAGAATATTAATACCTTAAAGAGGACATGGTTAATATGTGGAAGCACTAAGAAGTATAATGAATGTAATGTATATTAATTTCTCACAATCTGGGTTGATGTGTAGTTCAGTGGTAGACTGTTACCTAGTACATACAAAGATGCCTATAAACACAAACAAACATACATACAAAAATTCATTACTAAATCAAACTACAAAACAACAACCAAATAAAAAAGTTGGGCTGATTCCCAAAGTAGAAACATAACTATTCGAACCACATTTTCAAAGACATCTCAGTTTCATTAGAGGTAGTATGAAGCACCATATCAGTATGATAGTTATTCTTCAAGCACTCACAATAGCATTTTGAGTGAGAAGTTGGAGAGCAGGCTTGTCTCTTACAATGATTATGGAGCTGGAAATCAGATCAGTCACTTTGCAATACTGAATATTTATGCAGTAATTTCCATGACACTGTGATTGCATCCTTGTATGTAGAAAATTTTTGCTCTAGAAAATTATTTCTTATGTCTTTGACAAAATGTATATATACATACATATACATATAAACATACACATACATATACATATATGTACACACACACACACACACACACATATATATATATATGAAATGGTAATATACATCAATGATACAAGGATTAAAATAGCTTGCATCTTTATTCATTGGCAAAGATGGGATGAAATATGCAATCTTATACACTTAAATGTCACCAGCATGTAGAAATAAATATTTTATTTTAGGGATATGTACTAGGTGCAATTTTATACACATAAAAAGTAGGACCTGGAAAGATGGTTCAGTGGTTAAAAGTATTTGCAGTTCTTCCAGGGGGCCAAATATTGATTCCCATCATGCAATGGCTCACAAACATCTTTAACCCAGTTCCAATGGATCCCATGTCTCTGTCCTTCACTGGTGCATCTACTCACATGCGCATGTGCGTGCACACACACACACACACACGCACACACACACACACACACACACACACACACACACACACACACACACCTATTTAATTAATTTTAAAATGGTCTTCAAAAACAAGAAAGTAAAGTTTAGTAGAACTTCTTAATACAAATAGCTGATTGTAAAAACAGATTAAGGTTTAAGATACTGCAGTGGGATGAGTGTAACAGTAGAGAGAGGAGGGTGGAAAACTTAATCAGTATTCGCTACATTAAAGTTAGGCAAAACTAATCATCTCTACTGTGCTGCTATCGTACACTGAGGGAAGAGCTAAAATTGTTAAAAATAATTAATTTACCAGCTAATAAGTAAGAATATAAGAACTTATAAATAACTCTGGAGAAAAATATACTTACCTGTTTTAAAAGTTAAGCAGTACTCCATTTTTTAATAGGGTTAATTTGTTTTCTGGAGTCTAACTTCTTGAATTCTTTATATATTTTAGATATTAGACCTTTATCAGATATAGGTTTAGTGAACCACTTTTTCCAATCTGTAGTTTGCCCTTCTGTCTTACTGACAGTGTTCTTTGCCTTACAGAAGCTTTTAAGTTTCATGAGCATCCATTTGTCAATTGTTGTTCTTAGAGCCTGAGCCATTGGTGGTCTGTTCAGGAAATTTTACCCTGTGCTAATGTGTTCAAGGCAATTTCCCATATCTCTTCAATTAGATTCAGTGTATCTGCTATTATGTGGAGGTCCTTGATCTATTAGGGCTTGAGCTTTGTACAAGGTGATAATATGGATCAATTTGCATTCTTCTACATACAGACTGCCAGTTAGACCAGTATCATCTGTTGAAGGTCCATTTTTCTCCCACTGTGTGGTTTTGGATTTTTTGTTGAAGATCAAGTGACTGTAGGTATGTGTTTTTTTCTGGGTTTTCAGTTTTATTCCATTAATCAAGCCTTTTGTCTCT
Source organism: Uromys caudimaculatus (assembly GCA_028551405.1). Lineage (NCBI taxonomy): Eukaryota > Metazoa > Chordata > Mammalia > Rodentia > Muridae > Uromys > Uromys caudimaculatus. The sequence goes on along the minus strand of CM052718.1, from coordinate 48,752,871 downwards.
GTACCAATAGCACTATTGCTCTGTAATACAGCTTAAGGTCAGGGATAGTGATTCTTACAGAACTTCTTTTATTGTTGAGAATTGTTTTTACTATTCTGCTTTTTTGTTTTTGCTGTTGTTATTCCATATGAATTTGAGAATTGCTCTTTCCATCTGTGAAGGATTGAGTTTAAATTTTGTTGGGGATCATATTAACTTTGTAGATTGCCTTTGGTAAGAGAGAAATTTTTACTATGTTAATCCTACTGATTCATGAACATTGGAGATCTTTCCATCTTCTGATGTCTTCTTCAATTTCTTTCTTCAGAGAATTGAAGTTCTTGTCATAGAGATCTTTCATTTGCTTGGTTAGGGTTACTCCAAGATATTTTATATTGTTTGTGACCATTGTGAAGGATGTTGTTTTCCTAATTTCTTTCTCAGTCCATTTATCCTTTGTATAGAGGAGGGTTACTGATTTGCTTGTGTTAATTTTACCTGCTACTTGGCTGAAGTTGTTTATCAGCGGGAGGTGTTCTCTGATAGAATTTTGGGGGTTGGTTAGATATACTATCATATTATCCATAAATAGTGATAACTCGACTTCTTCCTTTCCAATTTCTATCCCTTTGACTTCTGTGTTAGTCAGGGTTATCTAGAGTCACAGAACTTATATGTAGTCTCTATATAGTAAGGGAATTTGTTAATGACTTACAGTCTGCAGTCAAACTCACCAACAATGGTCAGCAGTAACTGTGAATGAAAACCTGAGGATCTAGCACTTGCATAGTCCCACAAGGCTCGCAGGTGAAGAAGATTGAATCTTCCGCCTTCCAATGTCCTTATATAGATCTCCAGCATCAGGTGTGGCCCAGATTAGAGGTGTGCATACCACCACACCTGAAACTTGTGTCTTCCAGTCTCAAGATCTAGATCACAGGTGAGCCTTCTAATTCTGGATTATAATTCACTCCAGATATAATCAAGTTTACAATCAGAAAGAGCCACAACAACTTCCTTTTGTTGTCTAATTTCTCTAGTTAAAACTTAAAGGACTACATTGAATTAATAGGGAGAGAGTGTGAAGCCTTGCCTTTTCTCTGATTTTAGTGGGATTGCTTCAATTTTCTTTACATTTAATTTGATGTTGAGTGTTTGCTTGCTGTATATTGTTATATATTGATTTTATTATGTTTAGATAAGTGCCTTGAATTCCAAAACACTCCAAAACTTTTAACATGAAGAAGTATTGTATTTTATCAAAAGCTATTTCAGAACCTAATGAGATGTTCATGTGATGTTTTTTCTTTGAGTTTTGTTTGTATAGTGGATTACATTGATGGATTTACGTATATTGAACAATCTCTGCCTACCTGGGATGAAGCCTACTTGATCAAGGTTAATGATCATTTTGATATTTTCTTGGCTTTGGCTTGTGAGAATTTTACATATTATTTTTGCATCAATATTCATAAGCAAAGTTGGTCTGAAGTTTTCTTTCTTTGTTGGGTCTTTGTATGGTTTAGGTATCAGAGTAATTATGGCTTCATAGAGGGAACTGGTGGTGTTCTTCTGTTTCTATTCTGTGGAATACTTTGAGGCATATAGGTATTAGTTTTTCTTTAAAGGTCTGGTACAATTCTGTACTAAAACTGTCTGACCTGGACTTTTTTTTTTTTGGTTGGGAGACTTTTAATTGCTTCTTCTACTTCTTTCACTGTTGTGAGACTACAGAGCTAAAAAGAATTCTCATCTGAGAAATCCTGAATGACTGAGAAACACTTAAAGAAATATTCAATCTCCTTAGTCATCAGGGAAACAGAAATCAAAATGACCCTGATATTGGACATTAAAGAAATCACAATGGCTAAGATCAAACACTCAAGAAACTGTACATGCTGTCAAGAATGTGGAGAAAGAGGAAAAATCCTCCATTGCTGGTTGGGTTGCTAACTGGTACAGTTACTCTGGAAATGAATCTGGCAGTTCCTCGGAAAATTGGTACGAGTTCTTCCTGAAGACCCAGTTATACCATTCTTTTGTATATATCCAAAAGATGCTGCACCATATTACAAGGGCTCATGGTTCTCTATGTTCTCAGCAGCCTTATTTGTTATAGGCAGAGGCTGGAAACAATGCAGTTGTTCCTGAACCCAAGAATGGATACATAAAATGTGGTTCATTTACACAATTGAATACTACTCAACCATTAAAAACAAGGGATTTCAAGAATTTTGCACGGAAATGGATGGAGTTACAAAATATAATTCTGAATAAGATAACCACGACCCAAAAGGACATGGTATGTACTCACTGATGAACGAATATTAGCCAAAAAGTTCAGAATAGCCATGATACAACTGACAGACCATATGAAGCTTAACAAGTAGGAAGGTCCGAATGTAGATACTTCAGTTCCACTTAGAAAGGGGAACAAAATAATCATGGGTGACAAAAGGATGGAAGGACCTGGGTGGGAGAAGGGAAGAAGAGGAAAAAAGGGAGGCAAGAACAGGTGTGGTGGGGAGACAGGAGAGAAGCCCAGAGGGCCAGGAGAATGACTAGAAATATGCAGCAGTATTTGGTGGGGTTTGGGGGTAACCTCTCAAAAGTCCCATATACCAGGGATGTGACAGATTCCCAGGAGCCAAGTGCAATGACCCAAGGAGAAATACACCACAGTTGGAAGACTGGACCTAAAGAGACTACCTCCAGTAGATATACATGGCCCCTATTTGAGGCATGGAGCCACACACCCATCTTCAAATACTTGACCCAGAATTTTTCCTGGCTAAAGGAAATTCAGAGGCAAAAATGGAGCAACAGAGACTGAAAGAAAGGCCATCCAGAGACTGGCCCAACTAGGGATCCATCCTATGTGCAGGTAACAACCCCCCAACAATATTACTGATGCCATGTTTTGCTGGCAGACAGGAGCCAAGAATGGCTGTCCTCTGAAGGCTCTACCAGCAGCTGACTGAGACAGATGCAGATACATTCAACCACTGCACTGATGTTGGGGACCCTTATAGAAGAGTAAGGGGAAGGACTGAAGGAACTGAAGGAGATTACAACCCCATAGGATGAACAACAGTACCAAAAAACCTAGACCTCTCAGAGCTCCCAGACACTAAGTCACCAACCAAAGAGCATACATGGGCTGGTCTGTGGCCCTCTGCTATATCTATAGCAGAGGACTGCCTTGTGTGGCCTCAGTAGGAAAGAATGTGCTTACTCATGTAGAAACTTAATGCCACAGGGATGGGTCTTAGTGAGTATGTTGGTGGAAGAGCACCATCTCAGAAGCAAACAGGAGGGAAGATGGGGTGAAGATCTTGTGGAGTGGGGACATGGAAAAGGAACAATATTTGGAATGTAAATAAATAAGATAATTAATATTTAAAACTTATAAAATCAATAAATGAAAAAAATTAAAAGCTGCATAGCTGTGTTGAAACATCACATGGTAAGTTATTCATATGTTTAATTTCAAGTTTTCTCTATCAGCTAAAACAAATTCAATTTAAATACAAAAAGAGATGTATCAATTTTCACATACCACATGCTCTTCTAGTACTTAGGTATTTATTATTTGAAGACTTGGTCATTTAATACATTATTGCTGTTGCTACTACTTCAGCTTTTTAGAGTGTATTGAAGATACTGAGACAGGATGAATTAAACCTCTTCCTTAAAGGGAGTTTCTATAATTTATGCATCCTTGCTAAATCCCTAATCTCTTTGTATACTAGCAATTCCATGAAGCAATTTTAGCAGATGGAATAATTTTTAGCACAATATATAGAACTCATTGAAAAAGAACAAATACTTATCTGTGAAGTGTTTTCATAGAATACTTACTTTTGTAAAAAATTTATAGACATTTTATTGTTAAATATTTTTAACAATTCAAAACTCAAAGTGTATACACAGAAACAGCCTTTATAAGCATATATACTATAGGCAACAATTTATTTTGGTCCAATATGATTAATTATGTTAGAATATTTTATACAAAACTATCACATTAATTTTTCCTCCTCAAATTTGTATAAGTAACTTTAAGGAAACAACAGATGTTATTTAGTGCAACAACAGACAATTCATTGTAAAATTTTCTTTAGTGATTAAAATTGTAGCAACTTCATGATTAAAATGAAAACCCATTATGATTGTAAAAAACATATTCATTCACTAAACTTATGCATGTCTGCAATTAAGAAAATACTATTGTCAACTTCAGTCAGAGTGCCATCTAATGGCATTGCTATCTCAATAAATCAATCTTAGTACCTGCTCTGTATGTGTAACTTCAACTTAAAAGAAGTAAGTTAGAATATGTTTGATGTTTTCAAGAGAAACAGTCCAGTAACTACATTCAGAAGTAGAAGCATAAGTTTAAGGTACAGAAATTCGTAATTGTCTCTTGGTGCAATATATAACATCTATTGTTTCCTTAAGTTACTTATACCACTCAGAGGAGGACACCATGTCCAAGGCAATTCTTATAAAACATTTCCATGGGACTGGCTTACTGGTTCAGAGGTCCATTAACATCATGGCTGGAAGCCAGGCTGCAAACAGACGGGCATGATGATAAAGGAGCTGAGAGTTCTCCATCTTCACCCAAAAGAAGCCAGGAGCAGACTATTTTCAGGCAGCTAGGAAGAGGGTCTCAATGCCCACTCCCATAGTGATATACTTTCTCCAACAAGGCCATACCTAATGCAACAAGGCCATACTTCCTAATAGTGCCATTCCTGTGCCAAATATATTCAGACTGTAATATTCCACTCCCTAGTCCCCATAGGATTGTTCAAACAAATGAGTCTATGGGGCCATACCAAGCCACAACATAATGCTAAAATATTTAGTACAAATTCAAAAGTCCTCATAGTCTATAACAGTCTCAAAAATGTTAAAAGTTCAAAGTCTCTTCTGATGTTTATTCAATCATGTAACTGTAATTCCCTATAAAATCAAAATCAAAACACAGATCACATACCAACATCACAGGCGGTACATTCCAAAATGACAATGAGGAAATACTGAACCAAAGCAAGACCAAAAGCCAGCTGGGAAAACTCCAAACTCTGCATCTCCATGCCTGTTGTTAACATGCTCTTCAGACCTCCAACTATTTTGTACTTTGTTGACTACAACATAGTTTTTTCTCTTTGACTGGTTCCACTCCCTGATAGCAGCATCCATCAGCAGGTATCCCAGTGCTCTGGCATCTTGAACATTTTGGGGTCTCCAAAGCAGCATCAAAGTTAACAGCTTCTTGTTCCAATATCTGAGATGAACATATTGGATTATTTGGTTTGTTGGTGCCTTCTTCAATTCTTTATATATTTTCGAAACAAGCCTACTCTAGGTTGTAGAGTTGATGAACAATCTTTCCAATCTGTAGGCTGCTGTTTTGTCCTAATGACAATGTCCTTGCCTTACAGAAGCTTTTCAGTTTCATGAGGTCCCATTGATCAATTGTTGATCTTAAAGTCTGAGCCATTAGTGTTCTGTTCAAGTTGTTTTCTGGACCAGTGAGTTTGAGATTCTTTCCCATTTTCTGTTCTATGAGATTTAGTGTATCTGGTTTTACAATGAGGTACATTTTTGTGCACAGTGATATATATGGATCTATTTTGCATTCTTCTGCATGCAGACAACAGGTTAGAACAATACCATTTGTTGAGGAGGGCTTTCTTTTTCCATTGTAAGCTTTTGTCTTCTTTCAAAAAATCAAGTATCTCTGTCAATTTATTTCTGGGTCTTTGATTCGATTTCATTGATCAATCTGTTTGTTTCTATACCAATATCATCCCATTTTTATCACCATTGGTCTGTAATACAGCTTGAGGTCAAAGATGGTGATTCCTCCAGAAGTTCTTTTGTTGTTTAGGTATGTTTTTAATCAATCTTGGGTTTCTGTTTTTATAGATGAAGTTGAAAATTGCTCTTTCAAAGTCTGTTAAAAAACTGTATTGTAATTTGATGGGAATTTTATTGAGCATGTAGATTGTTTATGGTAAGTTGATCATTTTCACTACTGTACTGATCGTACTGATCCAGAAGCACTGGAATTTGTTCTGTGTTCTGATGCTTTCTTCAATATCTTTTTCAGAAACTTGAGATCTTGTCATACAGGTCTTTCACTTGTTTGGTTATACAAATGTATTTTATATTATTTGTGGCTAGGACATTATTTCCTTAATTTCTTTTTTAGCCTATTTATCTTTTGTGTAAGGGTCGGGGGTTACTGCTTAAGTTGAGTTGAACAGTTTTCATGAGATTATAGGCTTTCTGTTGTTTCTGTTGTTGTTGAAATTCAGCTTTAATCCATATTTGTCTGATAAGTTACAAGGGGTTATTTCAACCATCTTGTATCTGTTGAGGCTTGCTTTGTGACTGAAGAGTATATAGTCAATTTTGAAGAACAGTCTCTGAGGCATTGAGAAGAACTTATATTCTTTTGAGTTTTGATGAAAGGCTTTGTAGATATGTGTTAGGTTCATTTGGTTAGGTTCTTAGGTTGAAATTAACATGTTAGTTTCATTATTTCTCTGTTTAATGTCTGTTTTTATGACTGGTCTGTGATAGTTTGTATATCCTTTGCCCAGGGAGTGGCACTATTAGGAGGCGTGCCCTTGAAGTAGGTGAGTCACTGTGGGTGTAGGCTTTAATATCCTAGTCCTAGTTGCCTGGAAACTAGTATTCTGCTAGCAACCTCTAGATGAAGATGTAGAACTCTCATCTCTGCCTGCACCATGTCTGCCTGGACACTACTATGCTAAAGTCTTGATGATAGTAGACTGAATGAACCTCTGAACCTGTAAGCCAGCCCCAATTAAATGTCCTTTATAAGACTTGCATTGGTTATGGCATCTGTTCATAGAGGTAAAACACTAACTAAGACAGAAGTTGGTACCAGGGACCGGGGTATTGCTGTGATAGGCCTGACTATGCTTTTGTTTGGAAGAATTTGGGGCTTTGGATTTGGAAAGTAGTAGCATGCTTTAAATGGGGCTTAATGGGCTCTCCTAGTAGGAATATGGAAGAGTTTGTTACTGAGAGTGATTTGAACTGTGCAGACCTGGCCCAAGCAGTTTCCATAAAGAATTTCAATATGTGGCCTAGGGAATGTTTTTGTGGTAGTTTGATGAAGAATGTGACTATTTCTTGCCTTTGTTTGAAGAGTCTGCCTGAGGCTAAGGTGACAAGATTCAGATCAACTACATTCACAAGGAAGTCTCAGAAATGCCCATCAAAGACTTTGTTCTTTGGTTAAATCTTATGAAGAACATTTTAAACAAGTGTAGCAAGCTGAGAAAGGAAAAATAAAAAAAAAAAAATATATGGTTTGAGTATTAAAGGGGCACAAGGAAGTGAAATGGAGCTGTATCAAAGATATTAAATTAAATTAAGGAAGTAATGACCTGTGGTAAGATTCACATAGTCATGGTAGTACAAGCCTTTAATCCCAAGAGGCAAAGACAAGCAGATCTCTGAGTTCAAGGCCAGCCTAGAACAGAGCAAGGTCTAGGTAAAGAAAAACTTAAATCCAGGCTTGGTTGACCACAGCTTTAATCCCAGTGCTTAGGAGACAAGCCTGCATATCTCTGAGTTCAAAGCCAGTCTATGGAGCAAGTTCCAGTAGAGCCAAGATTAGGCAGTGAAGGAGCTGGAAAACAGAAATCTGATAATAATGTAATAGAATAAGGCAGGACATGTACTAGCTTCAGCAAGCAGCAGAAAAACAGCAACTGTGACCATGTGGCTCTAGCTTTAGAGTCAAGATTAGAAGGGACTCCTGGGACAATTTATGTTGATTAGTTGGAGCTAAGAAATTTGTGGTAATTAAGAAGAGTCTAGCAATACTGAGGTGTGAAATCTGGGAAGTGTTTTCTGAAAGAACAAAGAAGCTGTGTTCCATAGTTAACCAAGGTTGTACCTCCTGCTACATCTGGACTTGGTAATATGTAAGAGTTACTCAAGTGGTAGTGGTTTTGAAGATATGAGGGGTTCATAAGGAATAGCCGAGGCTTGTGAGAGTTCATGAAAGGACATTGGTAAAGGTGCAGCCTTAGTTTTAGTTGACAGCCCAGGACAGAAATGGTCATGCAAAGGATTTGAGGCTTGGAACTATGACGAGAGCCTAAGAGAGTCTATTCGTGAAGTCTAGTTACAGCAGAAGACCCCAGTATATTAGAGATGCCAGTACCATGGGATGATCACCAAGAACAATAGCAGCAGTGGAGTGGATCATCCTGAGCTTAGAATGCTACAGAGGACAGAGATGGCAAAGAGATGCCATCCCTTAGAAGTAGCCCAGAAGATCATGTGTGGATCAGAGACATTGAAACAAGAAGCTATACCATTGAAGTTGTCTTGGAGACCCCAAGACGTTTGAGATGCCAAGTATCTTCTGGCAAAAGCTGCTAACGAGTAGTGGAAACCAACCCAGGAGAAAGAAGATTGTTGCAGTTAATAAAAATGACAACGGAGTTGGAGATCTGAAGACCACCTTGAGGTAAGAGACAGAGCTGAAGAGTTTGGAGTTTGCCCAGCTGGTTACCTGTCTTGATTTGTGGATTGTAGTTAAGTGATTGGATGAAACTCAGAAGAGACCTTGATCTTTCAACTTTATTTTTTTTAATTTTTGATACTTTATTTACATTTCAAATGTTTTTCTCCTTCCAGGTCTCCCCTTTGGAACCCCCCTATCCTATCCCCCAGCCTCTCTGAGGGTATTCCCCCACCCACCCACCCACCTACCCACTCCCATATTCCCTTCCTGGCATTCCCCTATACTGAGTCATCTAACAATCTCAGACCCAAGGGCCTCTCCTCCCACTGATGGCCAACAAGGCCCTCCTCTGCCACATAGGTGGCCAGCACCATGGGTCCCTCCATGTGTATTCTATGGTTGGTTGTCCAGTCTCCAGGAGCACTAGGAGGTCTGGCAATTAATTTGATACTGTGGCTCCATTCATGGAGCTGAAAACTCCCTTAGCTCCTTCAGTCCCTTCTCCAACTCCTCCATCTGTGATCCCCTGCTCAGTATAACAGTTGCTGTGAAATGAATCTTGGGTATTCTGAACTTTTGGGCTAATATCCGCTTATAAGTTAGTACATACTGTGTTTGTTTTTTTGTTACTGAATTACCTCACTCGGGATGATATTTTCAAGTTCCATCCATTTGCCTGCGAATTTCATGAAGTCATTGTTTTTGATAGCTGAGTCAGTATTCTATTGTGTAATTTTACCAGATTTTCTGTATCCATTCCTCTGTTGAGAGACATCTGGGTTATTTCCAGCTTCCAGCTATTATAAATATGTACCTCAAGCTGTACTACAAAGCAGTAGTGATAAAAACTGCATGGTATTGGTACAATGACAGGCAGGTAGATCAATGTAATAGAATTGAACACACAGAAATGAACCCACACACCTAAGGTCACTTGAACTCTGACAAATGGGCTAAAACCATCCAGTGGAAATAAGACAGCATTTTCAACAAATGGTGCTGGTTCAACTGGCAGTCAACTTGTAGAAGAATGCAAATTGATCCATTCCTATATCCCTGTACAAAGCTCAAGTCCAAGTTGAGGACTATCACATAAAACCAGATAAACAGGATCTAATAGAAGATAAAGTGGGGAAAAATATCGAGCACATAGGCACAGGTGTAAAGTTCCTGAATAGAACACCAATGGCTTATGTTCTAAGATCAAGAATTGACAAATGGGACCTTATGAAATTGCAAAGCTTCTGTAAGGCAAAGGACACTGTCAATAGGACAAAAAGGCAACCAACAGATTGGGAAAAGATCTTTACCAATCCTATGTCTGATAGAGGGCTAATATCCAATATATACAAAGAACTCAAGAAGTTACATTCTAGAGAACCAAATAACCCTATCAAAAATGGGGAAGGAGCTGAGGGAGTTTGCAATCCCATGGAGGGAGCAACAGTGTCAACTGGCCTGACCCCCTGGTGCTCCTGGAAGCTGGATCACCAACCAAAGAATACACATTGAAGGACCCATGGTTCAGACCACATATGTGACAGAGGAGAGCCTTGTTGGCCATCAGGGGGAAGAGAGGCCCTTGGGCCTGAGAGTGTTATTGGCCTCAGTACAGGGGAATGTCAAGGTAGGAAGACAGGAATGGGTGGGCAGGTGGGTGGGTAGGGGAATACCCTCATAGAGGTGGAGTAGAGGGTAGGGGATACAGGTTTTCCAAGTGGAGACCTGGAAAGAGTGAAGCATTTGAAATGTAAATAAAGTATCAAAAAATTAAAATAACGAAAAATGGGGAACAGAGCTAAACAGAGAATTCTCAATTGAGGAAACTTGAAAGACTGAGAAGTACCTAAAGAAATGCTTAACATCCTTAATCATCAGGGAAATATAAATCAAAACAACCCTGAGAATCCACCTCACACCAGTCAGAATGGCTAAGATCAAAAACTCAGGTGACAGCAAATGCTGGTGAGGATGAGGAGAAAGAGGAACACTCCTACATTGCTGGTGTGATTGTGAGCTGGTACAACCACTTTGAAAGTCAGTTTGGCGGATCCTCAGAAAATTGGACGTTCTACCTGAGAACCCACCTATACCACTCCTGGGCATATACCCAGAAGATGCTCCAACATGTAATAAGGATCTTTGGACTTTTAACATTGTTGAGACTGTTACAGAATTTGAGACTCTGGAAGGTGGACTAAATGTATTTTTCATTATGTTAGGTATGCCCCATAAAATCATATGTTTGAACAAGTCTATGGGTACTAGGGAGTGGAATGTGATGGTTTGAATATTCTTGGCCCAGGTAGTAGCACTATTAAGGCATGTGGCTTTGTTGGAGTAGTTGTGTCACTGTGGGTATTGGCTTTAACATCCTATACCTTGCTGCCTGGAATTGAATATTCTGCCAGCAGCCCTCAGATGAAGATGCAAAACTCCTAGCTCTGCCTTCACCATGTCTGCCTGGACACTGCCATGCTCTTGCCTTGATGATATTGGACTGAATCTCTGAACATGTAAGCCAGCCCCAATTAAATATTGTCCTTTATAAGACTTGCATTGGTCACAGCAGTAAAACCCTAACTAAGACACTGTCAGTTGGTTGAATGGAGTGTTAAAGTCCTTGTTGTTAATGTGTGAGGTTCAATGTGTGATTTAAGCTTTAATAATGTTTCTTTTACTAATGTGGGGGCACTGGCATTTGGGGCCTATATGATCAGAATTGAGAGTCATCTTGATGGATTTTTATTTGATGAATATTAAGTGTCCTTCCCCATCTATTCTGATTAATTTTGATTAGCTACTCCAGTTTGTTTCCTCCATCTGTTTGTTTGGTATACATTTTTCTAGCCCTTTACTCTGAAGTAGTGTCTAACTTTATTGCTAAGGTGTGTGTACTGGCTGGTTTTGTGTCAACTTGACACAACTGGAGTTATCACAGAGAAAGGAGTTTCAGTTGAGAAAAATGCCTCCATGAGATCCAGCTGTAAGACATTTTCTCAATTAGTGATCAAGGGGGGAGGGCCCCTTGTGGGTGGTACCATCTGTGGGCTGGTAGTCTTGGGCTCTATAAGAAAGCCAGCTGAGCAAGCTGGGAGAAGCAAGCAAGCAAGCCAGTAAGCAGCATTCCTCCATGGCCTCTGCATCAGCTCCTGCTCCTTGACCTGCTTGAGTTCTAGTCCTGACTTCCTTTCGTGATGAACAGCAGCATAGAAGTGTAAGCTCAATAAACTTTCCTCTCCAACTTGCATCTTGGTCATGTTTGTGCAGGAATAGAAACCCTGACTAAGACAGTGTGTTTCTTTTATGCAGCAGAAAGATGGATCGTTTTTTATATCCACTCTGTTAACCTATGTGTTTTTATTGGTGAATTCAGTTTATTGGTGTTGGGAGATACTAATGACCAATGATTGTTGGTTCTTGTTTTTTATGATTTTGTTCATGTTTTGATTTGTTTTTGTTTTGTATGTTGATGGTATTAAAGTGTGTGTGTGTGTGTGTGTGTGTGTGTGTGTGTGTTTTGGTCTTGCTGTGAGACTATTAAAATTCTGGTGTTTTCTTAGATGTAGCTACCCTGCTTATTTAGAATTTTCTTTCTAGTATCCTCTGTATGGCTGGATTAGTAGAAAGATATTGTTTAAATTTGTTTTTTGTCATGAACTTTCTTTATTTCTCTATCTATGGTGAGTGAGAGTTTTGTTGGGTATAGTAGCCTGGGCTGGCATTTGTAATCTCTTAGGGTCTGCATGACATCTTTCTGGGATCTTTTGGCTTTTAGAGTCTCTGTTGAGAAGTCAGGTGTAATTCTCATAGGTCTGCCTTTATATGTTACTTGAATTTTTTCCCTTACAGCTTTTAACATTCTTTTTTGTTCTGTACATTTAGTGTTTCTGATTATGTGGTGGGACAATTTTTTCCTGGTCCAATATATTTGATATTCTGTAAGCTTTTCTATATCTATAGTTACCTCTTTCTTTAGGTTAGGGTTTTTTTCCATGATTTAGCTGAAGATATTTCCTGGGTCTTTGATCTGGGAAACTTCTATTCTTGTTATTCTTAGGCGTGGTCTTTTAATAGTGCCCCAAATTTCCTGGGTGTTTTGTCTTAGAAACATTTTAGATTTGACATTTCCTTTGACTGATGTATCAATTTCTTTTATTGAATATTCTATGCCTGAGATCCTCTCTTTTATCTCTTGTGTCTTGTTAGTTATGCTTCCATTTGTAGTTATGTTCTCTTCCTAGGTTTTCCATCTCCTAGTTTGCCTCCATTTGTATTTTCTTTATTGCTCCTATCTCCATTTTTAGGTCTTGAACAGTTGTATTCATTTCTTTTATGTGTTTTATTATGTGTCCCTGTATTTCTTTATATTTATGTTTTCTCTTTAAAAGCCTTTACATTTTTGATTGTTATTTCCTGAATTCCATTAAGAGACTGTTTTCTCTTTTAATCCTCTATCATCTGCATAAGATAAGATTTAAGGTCATTTGTCATGCTCTTCAGTTGTGTTTGGATATCTAGGGCTTGCTGTAGTAGGAGAGCTGGGTTCTAACTATGCCATATTACACTGTCTTTTGCTGATTTTTTCCTTATAGTGGCCTTTAGCCACTTGTTTGTCTCTTGTGTTCCCTGGTCTGGTAGGGGCAGGCCTCTAGGACTGTAGGTAGAGCTGTTAATCCTTGATTGTCCCAGGTGACAATAGGTCCCCTGAGTGGCAGACAGTGCTATGGCATGGAAAGTAAAGTACATATCCCTGTTTGCATGGGGAAAACAGAACCAGATGATTGAGCTCAAAAGTGGCAGACCTCAGGACTGGTAGGATTGCTGGCCCTGCAAGCAGGGGGATGGGATGTGTTATCTTACTTGGGTATCCCAGGAAGGCATCAGGCCACTTGGGCGGTAATCAAAGATCTGGCCCAGGGAGTGTAGTACAGATTCTCGATTGCAATAGAGGTATATTGTTACTGTTTTTGTTTTTTTTTTTTATATCCAGTTTCTTGAGTTAATTTAAACAATTAGAAAGTTAGACCTCTATCAGATATGGAGTTGGTAAATCAGCTTTTCATATTCCATAAGCTGCTTTTTTCTACCAATTGACAGTGTCCTTTGCCTTACAGAAAAGCTTTTTGGTTTCATGAGGCCCACACTAAAATTGTTGATCCTAGAGTATGTGCTACAGGTGTTCTCTTCCTAATGTTGTTTTCCTTGCTAATGCATTCAAGGCTCATCCCTGCTTCCTTTACTATCGTTTGTGTGACTGGTTTTGGACTTAAGTTTTGGGCAGGGTATAAATATGGATCTATTTGCAGACTTCCAGTTTGACCAGCATCATTTGTCAAAGGCTATTTCTGCATGTACAGAAATGATCAGCCATCCTGATTAGTTGATCTTTTTGAATTGTTCTTGGATTTGGTTTGCAAGCATTTTGCTGAGTATTTTTGCATTTATGTTCATAAGTAAGCTTGTTCTGTAATTCTCTTGTTTCTGTTTTCTCTGAATTTTCAGACAGTATGTTGGTTGAGTGTTGTTTCTTTTACATGTATGCAGACCTGGTGTGTTCACTGTGGAATGCATCCTGGTGCTAGAGGCTAAGGGAAGAGAACATGAGGAAAATGGTCTGTAGAATCCACAAGAGACTTAGACAGAGAAGAGAGGAAGCCATAGCTTCTGTTTTGTTGCAGCGTTTGGGGCTACCCTAAGAATTGAGTCTCTGGCTATGAGGAGTGAGGAAGGTCTGCATCAGCCTACCTGCTCTTCTAGGAGTCAGGGCCTGTGACTAAGCAGGAGGGTGTCCACTTTGGTTGGGAATTGGTACTCAGCAATGAGGTAGGAAAAGAAATGCAGGAAGGGTTGGTCTATGGGATCACGAGGAGTATGGGAAGAAGGGATGGGATGTGCAGCTGGTGTTCTGTTACGGTGGTAAAGGCAGCCCTGAGAATTGATTCTGGGGTAACAGAGAGAGTTAGGAAGGTCCACAGCCAGCCTAAGTGGTCTTCCGGCAGGCCAGTTTTAAAGCAGGCAACATTTGAAATGGCAGCATTTTGCTTGTCAAATAGTTTAAGTAATGTTGTTCTGGGTCCTCAGTATTATCCAGGGTACATAACAGGAAGTCATTCCTAAAATAGATATGTTTAAACAAACAAACAAAACTTTAATGCACAAAGTTTTAAATTTTGGAGAACTCAAGATTGATTTTGATTTTTTCCTAGTATGGTGTATATGACCTGTAAAGATACTGATTTGGCTTATGACTTTTCTAGTTCACCAAGTCTGCAGTAATCCCAGTATCAATGGCCTGAAGAAAATGAGAGAGAACTCTATATTCTGGTCAAACTTATTTCATACTAGTTTTAATTGGGCTTTATTGTATAGTTTGTAAAATTACACTTATTATATGGTATGTTGGAAAGGAATAACCCTACTTAATGAGGAATTTCAAATAAAAAGTGATTATCAGAACCTGATTTAAAAAATTTATATGATTTTAATGTTGAAGAGAGCATATAGAAATCTATGAATCAAATTTTATGTTAAACAGATTTTTTCATTGTGTAAAAACTTAGTAATATACAAACACCTTTGATATTGTAAGGAAATAAAGAGAAATAACATGTAGAAGCATATCACTATTGTAAAAGAAAATACAAGGAAGGTGATATCTATAGTCTTGTAAGTACATAATTTATCCAGAAATATTTTCATGGTAACTTTCCAAATATCTAAAATATGAGATGATTCCGAAATAAAACATTTTTAAAGTGAGGGGGGAAAAGAAAATGGGAAAATTCATTTTCACTGAAGGCAATGAGTGTGCTGCAGAAGAGGTATCCTTATACAAGGCAGAGAAGGCATGCTCTCAGTGAATGTAAATCTCGAAGTCTGCTTTTATGATGATAGGTAATGGAAAGGGCACTGTTTTATGATGATTCATAGAACACGTTAAGATGATAGATATAGAAGAGAACCTTAGCAAGGCACCATTCTTTACACCGATGAGTTAAGCAAAGGAGAAATGACACAGACAGGTCAATGCTCCTGTTTTCCTCAAAATTACTAAAAACTTCAGGTAAATTATTCATAACACATATTTTCTTCTAGACTTGGAAATAAAACATGCAGCTAAAATATGGCATTCTTACCTGAGTTTTGGAACAGATACTCTTTTCTTGTTTTCCTTTTGGCAAGATTGAGGGGTCTGCAAAGTTAACAGTAACCAATAGATAAGTGGAATGTAGATAGTATCACAATCTGAAACCTTTCACATGAAAAATCAATAAAAGCATAAATCATCATTCACATAATTTTTCTTTGAATAACTAATTGTCAATAATTTCTACAGGATACTATTAACCAAATATTGCATGGCAAAATAAAAGGAAATAGTAAAACATAGATTTATATATGTGTAACTAACTCTTTAGAACTCATACAGAATAACAACCTATAACAGACACCTAACATATAAGCCAGAAAAATAATTGGTCCCAGTAACTTACCAAAAACATGTAGCAATATACATGTCCTGCCTATAAGATGTGCTAGGGCAATGTAGGGCCATGAGTTTGTGGAAGAGGTCAACTAAATACTGGTCTAACTTGAGCCCCAATCTAGGAGAGTGAGACCATTTTAAACATTGCTCTGAGGGTCATGAACAGGTAACTGGATGGTTCAGAGACCTTGGGTAGAATAAAATACAACTGACAAAAAATTTGATGAAATGACTGCTAATGATATTCTACTATACCCTTATATTTCTGCCTACCCCAATTACGATCAGAGAGGATTCCTCCAGAGCTGATGGTATCACATACAGAGAAGCACAGTCAAATATTAGGCTGACCTTGGAGAATCTTGTAGAAGAGGGAAAGTACGGAGTATAGGATTCGAGGATATCAGAACACAGATCACAGAATCAACTACCTAAACAGGGCTGATGGCACCTCATAGGGAATGAAATACAGTCCTGAAGCCTGTCTAGTTCTGAGATAAGTCCTCTTCACATATGCAATGGCTGTTTATCATAGGGTTTTGTGCGACTCCTAACAGTGGCCGTGATTTGGACTCTTTTGTTTGCTTCTGGGACTATTTTCCTTGTATTCGGTTTCCTTGGACAGTCTTGATATGAAGGTATGTGCCTAGTCATGCTGCATCTTTTTGTGCCAATTTTTGATGCTGTCATTCAGAGACCTGCTCTTTTCTGAATGGAACTAGGAGAGAAGTCGATCTGGGGGAGGGAAGATGTTAAGAGATCTAGAAGAAGAGGAAGGAGTGAAGCTGCAGTCAGGATGCATTGTATCTTAGAAAAATGAAGACAAGGAAGAAGAAGAAAACCACAGTTTTACCCACACAATAAGTAAATACTGAAAAAAAAACTATCTTTACTTTAAGAATTGTAAACACTGCAGTTGGCCTTTTATCATTTAGAAGATAAGGCCTAGGTAAAGGTATGTGGCTAGACTGGTCTTATCAAAAGAAAAATAAATAAATAGAAAAGATGATAAATTCTATTAGATAAAATTCCACTATGTATGGTTATTAAACCTGATATTTTCTTTTTTAGAGAAGAAGAATACCTAGAATTACACTGAAATATTCAGAAAGATTTAAAGCAGAGTTTCTGCAATGAATGTATCAAGTAAATAACACATATATTAAACTATATGTTATAAAGTCAATATCAAAGGTATATTTTATGTGAGAATCAATTGTTTCATTAGTTCTCATGTTGTAAGAATTTTCAAATGCCCAATTGAAACATCAGACCAGGAACTATCAGTCATGGAGTGAACAAAGACAAAAACCGAGATGTATTCTTGATAAGGTCATTTGATACTTGGGTTACACTCAGTTAAGATGATTGGATAGCATCTGTTGTTAAGAAATCTTTTGACCCCATTTCTTAGTGTTAATGAAAGCCAAAAGGTACCCTGGATTACATAAATAAATGAAAAAAATCAGCCATTCCAACAATTAAAATTATACCAACAATTCATAAACATACTAAAGAATAACCACAAATACCTCATGGGATGTAAGACATAACATAATTATGTGAAAATATATATTTTGTGTATCATATATTTATGGTCGTTTTGAGAAATTTCAGCCAATAATATGATGATTTAGTAATTGGAAAGTCAGAACCAAAGTAAAACTGGTAGTATATGGAGTAGAACCTGTGCAAGGACATCAAAAGGAATGATAGATGTAGAACATCTATTAGAAATGAAGACTATTAGTTTATGGCATATAGCCTAGATTACAGCTATGGCATTTTTAGTCTATAATTATGCTATAAGTATCAAGTGAAACATTTCCACATGACAAGGAAGTAATATAATCCATAATTCCTCCTGGGGAAAATAATATCTTTGAGAAAATATTATTATTATTTTTTGCAGATTTTATACATATTTACATGGTTATTAAATGGATGAATCAAGATGTAGAAAGAAGCTTAAGAAACAATAAAATTAGGCCTACTATTGCACAGGTACACAGAGTATATACTTCTAAGAATTTGCTATGAAAATATCAAAAAGGCAGAGGTCAAAATTCACTTTGCAGTACATACATGTCTCTGTGTAAAAGAAATGTTAAAGCTTGCAATCAGAATTCCATAATGGGAAGACACTAAATACCTACAGATTGTTCTTGAGTAAGAAATACATTATAAATGGTTCAAACTTTCAGTAAGTCAGCTAACAATATAAGATATTATCCTTTAATATATGTATGCTAATATGCATTTCCTGTTTCAAAGGGTCAAAAAGAAAGCCTTACAGTTTGTAGGATTGCAAGTAATGAATGTGTTTTGTCGAGTAAGGGAGAATATATAGACACTGTAAAATCATGTTCCTAATCACCAAAGACCAAATTATTTACAAGGATTTGTCATTTGTTTAAGATTAAAATCACAGTAGTATAATAAGAAAGAGAAAATTCCACATATTAATAAACTAAAATAGCAAATAAAACATAACAGAGAGATATCACAAATAGGATTAACATTGTATTGCACTAAACAAAATATTATAATTCTGTTCATGAAACTAAAATAACATGCTATCCAGGTATATGAAGAATAAAAAGAATGCCCAAATTGAAATAAACAATATTTTTAAATTTAGAGCTGAATTTTATCTCTTAGTTGATATAAAACTGAATAAATTGATAGCAGGTAAGTAGACAATAGAAATTAATGGCATCATGATATAACTATCCATATTAAAACAGATAGGATAATGCATCAACATGGGTTTAAAATATGCGTAGTGAATTTATGGGTAGAACCACAGGCTACGGAGTAAATCTGATAAATCTAAATAAATAATGGTTGAAAATGTAAATGTTAACATAATTTAAACTCACAAGTCAAAAAACACAAAGACTTTTCAATTCCATATGTAGAAAAAATTACATCTAACTACATTTGAAACTAAAGCATAAGGCAGTAGAAAGAAACAAACCTGTTTTGTGGTTATTGGAAACTCACAATTTATTTTGTAGAACATAAAAATTAGAAATAGAATTTTCATCTTAAATAGGTATTGTTCAAAAAGAAATTTGAAGAGTATATCGGTTTTGAGGAAATTGTTTATCCAAAATGTATAGTTATTGAACATAACTTGTATTTTATAGATAAGATCATTGTGTATATAATTTATAATATCTACAAGAATTTACTTCAGAATTGTCTGCATTAGAAGTCATAATGAGAGCATTTTAAGTATAAGGAACACAATTCCAGAAGAGCATATGGATATGCAAAAGAATAATTAACAGAATAACTGGCAATTGTAAATAATGTAGATACTATGTGGATACCAGGAATAAGTTTAAACTTGACATTAAAAACAAATGGAATGTTCACATCAAAGACCCTAGTAATTCATACTGACTTAAGTTACCTTTAAAGTGATTTGAAGTTATAGGACCAAACAAACAAAAATACATATAAATCCTGAGTACTACAGTAATGCAGCTGGAGATTTTTCATATTTTGTACTTTGATATTAAAATTAAGCATGTATATGGATCGATTTTAACTGAAAGGAGTCAAGCTTACCAATTATTGCTGTAGAAAGGGACAAGTCTATTAGAAAAGAACACTAAAGTGAGCCATGACATAGTGAGTTCTAATTTATTACTATGAACTTAATTTTAGTTTTACATAGAGAGATATTAAATATAAAAATGTTTATATATCTCCATGTGCTAGTAAAATTTGCTTTGATCTGTCAGAGCCTGGTACTGGGGAAATAGTGGTGACAAGTAGCATGTCTAGTATCCAGATCCGGGCTTCTGTATCATTGTCTTGTAAAGGAACAGGAGTCCTGTAGACAAATGCCCAATTCCTGAAAACATGTAAACAATGTAGACTGTCAACCTACACAAGCACCGTACACTGAATCAGTCAACATATGCAAGTGTCAATCACACCCTTAGGAGAAAATTTGGATATGTTGAGATAATGTTTGTACTTTAGAGTTCCTCTCATAATTTTCAGTGCTAGACAAAGAAAAAGAGAAAAACAAAACTAGAAATTATAATTAGTGCATTATACCAAGTTCTACACCAAGTCAAAGGTTAAATTACTTGAAGACTGGACCAGAACTGGACTTAAGAGGAAGAAATATAGACATCTAGGTAAAGAACTTTTATTAATAAATTATAATTACTATCATTTAGTTAATTTCAGGCAAAATGTTCATATATAAATTTAATTATAAACAAAATGTTAAGAACATGAGAATTTCAGTTTCTCTGATTTTATAAATATTTCTAAAAATAAAAATTTTTCATGTATAAGTACAAGATTGTTTACAATAACAAAAAATGCCAGCAAAATTATAATAAAATTATTAGTTCAGGTTGTTAAGGCAAATGTTAATGTTACAGTCTCTATTTTTAATATCATAAAAGTTTCCAAATTAAAGTTCTAATTCAGCATAATCTTTCCACCAAGTTTACATACTCAGAAAAGACAAATTAGTTATGATATATATATTGATATATATATACATATATATATATATTGACATTACCTAATATCAAATTTATTATTAAACTACCTTAGTTAAGAGAATGTGCTACCAGAATAAAAGAAAACATAATGAATCTGATTGTCAAGGGTACCAACAGTACCGTAATTACTGGGTATTCTAATACAAATTCATGAAGTACAGGAAGAACTCAAAATAAACATAGCACTAAATATAAATCACAACATGTAAATTATTCAAAAATGTATAAAAATTATCTTTTATCTTGAGATTTGTGTTCATAATTATACCAAAACCAGCATAAGCATATTTGTTGTTCATATAATTAATAAAAGCAGGGCAAATGACACACCTCTGTTAATAGACTTAAATAAATTAAATGAAACTGTGATGATAGGCAATATTAAGTCAATCATTAACAACTCAGCAAAGTATCCAAACAGACATTAGCCAACACAGAAGAGAGTGTGATTTGCTCATCATCATTTTACTATATATAAATACAAGTTAACAACTTGTTGAAATAATCATATAAGCCTCTAATTTATAGTTGGTGTCAAAAGGTCATCAAGCACTGTTGAGTGCAAAAACACTTTGAAGATCATTTTAGCAGTTCCTTAAAAATTTAATATTACATAAAGTCCAGTTATTCCTCCATTATTTACCCAAACTATCTGTTCATGCTTGGATACTTATACAAACATTCATAGCAGCTTCATTTGGAAAACAGCAAGACTGCAAAAGCTACAAAACTTCATTGACAGGTGAATGGGCTGAAATTATATATATTCAGGGGTCAATTAACATTTGGATTAACCAAAATGAATTGTAGTAATACTTAAAAGCAGAAATTATCTCAAGATATGTTATATGAGGACTGGTAAAAAAATGTATACTATAAAATTGTACTTATACTCTAAATAGGAACTATGTTTTTGAGAAACCTATTAAGGATGGTATCTTATAATTTGTCAACATAAATTCATGCTTCCTTTAACCGAGAGATAAAGAACTGTAGAAAGTTTGTGATATACAGTTATAAAACTGATGTACCTTGGTCCCACTGAAAGGTTTATGTTTTTAACTCAATTAAAAGCGTATTGCAGCATACATAATAATTCACCAAGTATATGGGTCTGAACTCCTTGAATGGATCTTTAATTTAACTACTCCTGTGAAGCTCCTTCAAGTGCAGAGCTTTAGGAGAATGGAACTTTTAAACACCTCCAGAGATGGCTCAAATATCTAAATGCATCAAACTTTTGTCACATTTTTATAATCGTATTTGCTGACATTAATTCACTGAATTGCATTTAAGAAATAAATCACACACAAAAATAAAATTTATAGCTCTGTGACTCTGATTACATTTATTTCACTTGACTTTAATTTTGTAAAATACACTTTATGATTCCATCACACAGTGGTATTACAAGCAAAATCAGCCATGTTATTCTTGTAACAATGATAGCAATTCCTATACAATATTTTATATAAATATGACTATTTGAAACACAGTAAATAAGATAAAATCAGGACAATAATAAAAGGATACAACAAATAGTACATAGTCTCGAATATTATGGTGGTCTCCTAAGTCCAGTTTTTGAATGTGAAATTCTTTTATCTTTCTGATTGAGATCATGAGAATGAGAAAAGTTTTCTCTAGATAGCATAACTAAACTCTGAAGGCCAAACGTTGTTTCAGGGACATAGATTGCACAGTCAACTCATATATGAATACCCAGATTGTTATTAGTGTCCATTTACTGCACTTTGAGTCCATTATAAGCTACCCTAATAAATGTATGTCTTCATTAGAAAGTTTATTTCAAAGCCTAACCTTTCTTTACATGACAAGTATTTACCAGATTTTATAGGATTTATTACAGTTGTGCACAAATTTGACTCATTCACAATGAAATTAATTACATCTTCCACCCTTGTGGAACTAATGTTACTTGTTTTATTATCAACAGCAGCATTTTAGAGCATCACTCTTTTTTTAAGGAATGGAATATAATTATAAATTGAAAGTCTTTCAGATATAAGCTAACTAATAATAGTGTTAAAAACACACTTAAAACCACTTCAAAGTACCAATAACTGTCATCATTTGAAAGTAATTGCATATAAAATTAAATATGTTGTCATGGATGAACAATGACTCATCTTTCTTTTAAAGGCAAGATATAATGAGAAAGTCTGTGTATTTGTAATTGTGTAACTTTCTTAAAAATAGATATGCAGCTTAAAATGTGTTTTATGTTTAAAAGAGTGATGAAAAGACTGATTCTGTATTTCACCAAAGTGATAATACCATGTAGGGGGAGGTGTTGATTCCCTAGTTGGTTATTGATTATGTCAATAAAGGAAGCAGAAGTCAATTGCTGGGTGAAGGGAAAAAGGTGAGATTTCTAGGTCCCAAGAAGAAGAGAAGAGATGCAGGAAAAAGGTTTTTGGTCCAGCCTTTGGAGAGAGGAGAAAGCGACAGACAAGGAGGTCTTGGGGACCCTAGACCTCCATGGGCTAGGGCCAAGGAAGCTGGAGGGAACTAGTTGATAAGATTAGGGCAAGAAATTTATCACCCATACATTCAGTTATCTGGCTGATTTTAAAATAATAAAACTGTCTGGTGTTTTCCATCTGTGGCAGTGCTAAGGTGGGCAGGAGGAGAAAGAAAACAACCAAGGCAATAGTTTGTGGCTTGGCGAAGCTAGCTGTGAGGGGTTAGAGGGGCAATCACAGTTCTGGGGAAAATGGCCAGTTGGCTGAGAGAGACCTGTATGGCCATTGGAGCTGAGTAGGGAGCACAGCCCCAGACAAAATAGCAAGCATGTTTATAAAATTACATACAACAATACCATATAATGATATTTTATTAAATGGCTTTAGTCACGAACGTTCATATTTATGAATTGTAATTTTGGAAGACTTCACTTATGATTACTGTAACTACAATAAACTCACATTTCATTCCCAATACAAATTCTTTAAAGTAGTGTACTCTTTCCCAAATCCATGACTTCTTTATTATTTTTATATACATATAGATGATAGATAGATGGAGAGATATACAATTGATAAAAGATGGATAAATAGATATATAGATAAATATCCATATCTCTAGCTCTCTCTATCTTTATCTATCTATCTATTTATCTATCTATCTATCTATCTATCTATCTATCTATCTATCTATCTATCTATCTAATTGAATAGGTGCTGTTTATATATAGATGTGTCCAGAGCTGACAATTTGTATTTGGGCAATTTGTATTTATGAGAGACGGTCCCTGGCAGAAACTATTTTCCTTCTCTCATCAGCAGATTTTGTAAGATTTATTACAGTTGTGAACAAATTTGACTCATTCACAACGTTAACTATATCTTCCCTCTACATGTATATCTGTAGCTATTCAGCTATTCATGTCAGAAAAGAACCCATAGGGAATTTTTCATATCTGCATTGACGTGTCAACTGGTGTCATTATATCAGTATTATTGAGGCAACTATACACTGTGAGTTCATGGATAAATTATCCCTGTCATATTTAGGAAGCACTACTTAGCTGCATCTATACTGGTTATCTGGATTTCAAAGTATTTCCATACCCTCTTATGTGAAGTTCTCCTTATAGGTGTAGGAATTGTGTTATAGATGTATTAATTAACTAGGTTTGAAAACTACATGGATACTTATTATTTGCGTGTCATCCAATTTTTTATTTCTGTAATAGTCTCCATTCATCAAAAAGAAGTGTCATTGAACAGAAGAGTACTGTTAGTCATGGCTCTGTGGAAAGAAGAATTTCCACCAAAAGAATATACCCATCAGAATGACCTATAGAGAAGCCTGAGGGAGGAGATCATTGATTAAGTATATAGCCCATCCTTCCTGAACTCTGAGCCCTCTGGGCCAAGTCAAGCTACCCTGACCAGCCTCCTATCCCAGGAGAACTTCCCTTCTCCTTCTGTCTCTTCTCTACCTCTATCAAAATCCTGAAACATACAGGTAGACTTCCTTTCTCTCATCCAACTTTTCTGCTCTCTGAACTCTGGGCCAAACCAAGCTGCACACCTTAACCAGACATGAAGCTCCTGAACCACACCGAACTGCAGGTCTGGAACTGTACTTCCCAAGGATGCCCATCAGAGGCCTGTCACACCAGGACCATCAGGGTTCACCACCACCCTGCCTAATACCTACTACAACAAGATGATTCAAGGACCAAAACCATACAGATGGCCAAAGGCCCTCTAAAGAACACAATTGTATTAGTCAAGAGTTTCTATTCCTGCACAAACATCATGACTATGAAGCAAGTTGGGGAGGAAAGGGTTTATTCAGCTTACACTTCCAATTGCTGTTCATCACAAAAGGAAGCCAGGACTGAAACTCAAGCAGGCCAGGAAGCAGGAGCTGATGCAGAGGCCATGGAGGTATGTTACTTGCTGGCTTGCTCAGCTGGCTTTCTTATAGAGTTCAAGACTACCAGCCACAAATGGTACCACCCACAAGGGGCCCTCCCCCCTTGATCACTAATTGAGAAAATGCCTTATAGCTGAATATCATAGAGGCATTTTCTCAACTGAAACTCCTTTCTCTGTGATAACTTCAGCTTGTGTCAAGTTGACAAAACACCAGTCAGTACAACAATCAGCAAGAGACAGGTCAATGTGACACCTGTCTTTTGGAGGTGCACAAAGCACAGCTAACTCACTACATCAGGCCATGGATAAACTAACACAACCTAAACAGAAGAAAACTATATTAAATCCAATCTTATAGTAATGATAGAGACTTTTAGAGATGAAATGAATAAATCTCTTAAAGTGCAGGAATATACAATAAAATAGATAAAGGTCTTTACATATGGAACAAATAAATCCCTTAAAAGACTTACAGGAAAATACCAATAACAGGTGAAGGAAATAAAACTGTGCAAGAACAGAATGTAGAAATAGAAGCAATAAAGAAAACACAAACTGAAGAAAACTTCAGGATGGAAAACTTAGGGAAGAGAAAATAAAAAACATATGCAAACATCACCAACAGAACCTAAGACATGGAAAAGAGAATCTTAGGCATAGAAGATGCAATAGAAGAAATGAATATATCAGTTAAGGAAAATATTAAAACACCAAACGTCTTGACATAAAACATCTGGCAAATCAGGAGTACTATGAAAAGTCCTAACATAAGAATAATAGGAATAGAGGAAGGTAAAATGTCCCAGCTCCAAGGCTCAGAAAATATTCTCAAAAAATTCATAGGAAAAAATTTTCCAACCTACAGAAAGAGATGCCTATAAACATAGAAAAAGCTTATAGAACACCAATTAGCCTATACCAGAAAAGAAAATCAAACACAAAATCAACAGAACAAAAAAGAATACTAAAAGCTTAAAGGGAAAAAGGTCAGGTAACATCCAAAGGCAGAAGTGTCAAAATTGCACCCAACTTCTCAACAGAGAAGATAAAATCCAGAAGGGTTGGGACAGATTTGCAACCAAAAATAAATCACATGTGCTAACATAGATTACTATACCATGCAAAACTCTTAATCACCATAGATAGAGAAAACAAGATATCTTAGGACAAATCCAAATTCAAATAATATCTAATCTTCTGTAACCATGGACTTTCATAGCTTGAGCTATCCAGCCTCCATCTGCTAACCTAGGCCTAGAATAGTTCAGCCTATAAGACTTGCCTTTGAATAAACTCACTTTTTCTAGCTATCTCTGAATTTTTGGCTGGCTGATTCAACTCAGCTTTTCTGAATCAAATGCCTCTCCAAGTTGACTGAATCAAATGATTTCTCTCTGCTTCTGAATAAATTGCTCTGCTTGGAAATATGGCAGCAGTTTGGGTATGATGTCAGGATTTTTATTAAAATCCAGAAACTCTTTAATTTCTTTCTTTATTTCTTCCCTGACCAAGTTATCATTGAGTAGAGATTTGTTCAGGTTCCAAGTGTATGTGGAATTTCTGTTGTTTATGCTGTTATTAAAGATCAGCCTTAGGCCATGGTGATCTGATAGGATGCATGGGATTATTTCAATTTTCCTGTATCTGTTGAGGCCTGTTTTGTGACCAATTATATGGTCAACTTTAAAGAAAGTACCATGAGATGCTGAGAAGAAGATACATTCTTTTGTTTTAGTATGAAATGTTTTATAAATATCTGTTCAATCCAGTTGGTCCATAACTTCTGTTAGCTTCATTTTATCTCTGTTTAGTTTTTGTTTCCATGATGGGGTGTTGAAGTCTCCTCCTATTATTCTGTGAGTTGCAATGTGAGCCTTGAGCTTAAGTAAAGTTTCTTTTATGAATGTGGGTATCCTTGCATTTGGAGCATAGATGTTCAGAATTGAGAGTTCATTTTGGTAGAATTTTCCTTTTGTGAATATGAAGTGTCCTTCCTTATCTTTTTTTGATAACTTTTGGTTAAAAGTTGATTTTATTCTATATTAGAATGGCTACTCCAGCTTGTTTCTTAGGACCATTTACTTGGCAATATTTTTTCCAGCCTTTTAATCTGAGGTAGTGTCTGTCTTTGTCACTGAGGTTCATTTCCTGTATGCAGCAAAATGCTGGGTCCCATTTATGTATTTGGTCTGTTAGTCTATGCCTTTTTATTGGGGAATTGAGCCCATTGATGTTAAGAGGTATGAAAGAAAAGTGATTGCTGCCTCATGTTATTTTTGTTGTTAGAGGTTTGTGTGGCTCTCTTTTTGGGGACTTGTTCAAAGAAGATTACTTTCTTACCTTTTCTAGGGCAAAGTTTCCCTCCTTGTGTTGTAGTTTTCCATCTATTGTAGGGCTGGATTTGTGGAAAGATATTATGTAAATTTGGTTTTGTCATGGTATCTTGGTTTCTCCATTTATGGTAATTGAGAGTTTTGTTGAGTATAGTAGAATGGGATGGCATTTGTGTTCCCTTAGGGTATGTATGACATCTGCCTAGGATCTTTTGACTTTTATAGTCTCTGAAATAAGGAAAGAAATTAAAGATGTTTTAGAATTTAATGAAAATGAAGGCACAACATACCAAAACTTATGAAACACGATGTAAAGAGTGCTAAGAGGAAAACTCATAGCTCTAAGTGCCTCCACTGAAACTGAAGAGAGCATACAATAGCAGCTTGACACCTGAAAGCTCTAGAACAAAAAGAAGCAAACACATCCAAGAGGAGTAGATGGCAGGAAATAATCAAACTTAAGGCTGAAATCAACCAATTAGAAACAAAAAGTGTACAAAGAATCAACAAAACCAGGAGCTGGTTCTTTGAGAAAATCAGCAAGATAGATAAACCCTTACCCAGAATAATCAGAGGGCAGAGAGACAGTATTCAAATTAATACAATCAGAAATAAAAAGGGAGATATAACAAGAGAAACCAAGGAAATTTTAAAAAATCATCAGATCCTACTGCACAAGCCTATACTCTACAAAATTGGAAAATCTGGATGAAATGTCCAATTTTCTACACAGATACCAGGTATCAAAGTTAAGTCAGGATCAGATAAATGATCTAAATATTCCCATAATCTCTAAAGAAATAGTAGTAGTCACTAAAAGTCTCCCAACTAAAAATTCCCAGGACCAGATTGTTTTAGTGCAGAATCCTATCAGATCTTCAAAGAAGACCTAATACCAATATTCTTCGAATGATTCCACAAAATAGAAACAGAAAGAACACTACCCAATTTGTTCTATGAAACCACAATTATGCTTATACTTAAACCAAACAAAGACCCAATAAAAAAGAGATATTCAGACCAATTTCTCTTATGAATATTGATGCAAAAATACTCAATAAAATTCTCACAAACCAAATCCAAGAACACATCAAATAGATCATCCATCATGATCAGGTAGGGTTCATCTCAGGGATGCATCCCAGGGGTTCAATATCCACCATATTAACAAACTCAAAGAAAAAACAACACGATCATCTCATTGGATGCTGAGAAAGCATTTGACAATATTCAAAACCCCTTCATGATAAAAGATCAGAATTGAAGGCCCAAAACTAAACATAGTAAAAGCAATATACAGCAAACCAGTAGCCAACATCAAACTAAATGGAGAGAAACTTGAAGCAATTCCACTAAAATCAGAGACTAGACAAGGCTGCCCACTCTCTAACTATTCAATATAGTACTTGAAGTTCTAGCTAGAGCAATTAGATAACAAAGGCAGATAAAATGGGATACAAATTGGAAAGGAAGAAGTCAAAATATCACTATTTGCTGATGATATGATAGTGTACTTAAGTGACCACAATAATTCCACCAGAGAATTGCTAAACCTGACAAACAACTTCAGCAAAGTGACTGGATATCAAATTAACTCAAACAAATCAGTAGCTTTCCTCTACTCAAAGGATAAACAGGCTGAGAAAGAAATTAGGGAAATGACATCCTTCACAATAGTCACAAATAATATAATATACCTTGGTGTGACTCTAACCAAGCAAGTAAAAGATCCGTATGGCAAGAACTTCAAGTCTCTGAAGAAAGAAATTGAAGAAGATCTCAGACAATGGAAAGATTTTCCATGTTCATGGATTTGCAGAATTAATATATTAAAAATGTCCATCTTGCTGAAAGCAATCTAAAGATTTAATGTAATCCCCATCAAAATTCCAAATCAATTCTTCACATTCATTTGGAATATCAAAAAACCAGGATAGTGAAAACTATTCTCAACAATGAAAGAACATCTGTGGAAATCAACATCTCTGACCTCAAGCTGTATTACAGAGTAATAGTGATAAAGAGTGTATGGTATTGCTACAGAGACAAACAGGAAAATCAATGGAATGGATTGAAGACCCAGAAATGTACTCACACACCTAAGGTCACTTGATCTTTGACAAAGGAGCTAAAACAATCCAGTGGAAAAAAGACAGCATTTTCAACAAATGGTGCTGGTTCAACTGGAGGTGAGCATGTAGAAGAATGCAATTAAACCCATTCTTATTTCCTTGTACAAAGCTCAAGTCCAAGTAGATCAAGGACTGCCACATAAAAGCGGATACACTGAATCTAATAGAAGAGAAAGTGGAGAAGAGCCTCAAACACATGGGCACAGGGGAAAATTACCTGAACAGAACACTAATGGTTTATGTTCTAAGATCAAAAATCAAAAAATGGGACCTCATAAAATTGCAAAGCTTCTGAAGGCAAAGGACACTGTTAACAGGACAAAATGGCACCCAACATATTGGGAAAAGATCTTTACCAATCCTAAATCCAATAGAGGGCTAATATCCAATATATACAAAAACTCAAGAAGTCAGACTCCAGAGAATCAAATAACCATTTTAAAAATGGGGTACAAAGCTAAATAAAAAAATTTCAACTTAGGAATATCAAATGGCTGAGAAGCACCTAAAGAAATGCTCAGCATCCTTAGTCATCAGGGAAATGCAAATATCAAAACATCCCTGAGATTCCATCTCACACCAGTCAGAATGTCTAAGATTAAAAACTTTGGTGACAGTAGATACTAGTGAGGATGTGGAGAAAGAGGAATACTCCTCCATTGTTGGTGGGATTACAAGCTATTACAACTACTCTGGATATCAGTCTGGCTGTTCCTCAGAAAATTGGACATATACCTGAGGAACCAGTTATAACACTACTGGGCATATACCCAAAAGATGCTCCAACATATAACAAGGATACATGCTCCACTATATTCATACAAGCCCTATTTATAACACCTAGAAGTTGGAAAGAACCCAGATGTCCTTCAACAGATGAATGGATAGAGAAAATGTGGTACATTTACACAATAGAGTACTACTCAGCTATTGAAAACAATGACTTCATGAAATTCTTAGCCAAATGGATAGAACTAGAAAATTTCATCCCATTCACAAAAGAACACACATGGTATATACTCATTGATAAGTGGATATTAGCCCAAAAGCTCAGAATACCCAAAATACAATTCACAGACCACATGAAGCTCAAGAAGAAAGAAGACCAAAGTGTGGCTTCTTCTGTCTTTCTGAGAAGGTGGAACAAAATACTCATGAGAGGAAATCCGGAGACAAAGTGTGGAGCAGAGACCGAAGGAAAGGCCATCCTGAGACTGCCCACCTCTGGCTCCATCCCATATACGGTCACCAAACTCAGACACTATTGTGGATGTCAAGAAGTGCTTGCTACAGGAGCCTGATATAACTGTCTCCTGAGAGGCTCTGCCAGAGCCTGAAAAATAGAGAGGCGGATGTTTGCAACCAACTAGTGGACTGAGCACCCTTGAAGGAGTTAGAGAAAGTTCTGAAGGAGCTGAAGGGACTTGCAACCCCATAGGAAGAACAACAATATTAACCAACTAGACCTCCAGTGCTCCCAGGGATTAAGCCACCAACCAAAGTGTAAACATGGAGGGACCTATGGCTCCAACTGCATATGTAGTAGAGGATGGCCTTGTCTGGCATCAATGGGAGGAGTGGTCCTTCGTTCTGTGAAGGCTTGATACCCTAGTGTAGGGAAATGCCAGGGCAGGGAGGCAGAAGTGCGTTGTTGCGGAAATACCTCATAAAAGCAGGACAAGGGTGAATGGCCTAGGTGTTTCCGGAGAGGAAATCAGGAAAGTGGATAACATTTGAAATGTAAATAAAGAAAATATCCAATTTAATAAATCTATTAATAGTGATGTGTATTTGTGGTTTTTTCTTTTAGATTGCCAGAAACAATTTAGATCTTGTTTCATAAATTTCTAATATACATTTAGGGGTGTATACCTAAGCAATTAAAGCACATTTACATTTTCAGCATTTACATTATCACTAACATTAAAAATATTGAAGATAACTTACCTACTCTGTGATATAAATAAATGAGGTACAGCCTACATATTTCGTTATTATTAACAATAGGTTTATATTTATTGTTAATTGAGCTACATTTGTATATGATATATAGAAAAGAATATCAATGCCTAAAATAGTTTATGGCAAAGCTTAATAATTTCAGTTTCTCTGTCTGTTATTATCCTCCTAAGTTTGTGCTTTTTAATCAGCTGGGAAAATTACATCTTGTTCTGCCACTGCTTTTTGGGGGGACATTATATAGCAAATACTTCTGCAATAAATTCCTCTAAAAGATGTTCTTTTGAGAATTTTGTTTTGTGGTTTAACTGAATTACTCTTCTAAAATTCTTGATAGTCACATGTTTCTCTTTATTTATGATTTTATTTATTTATTTATGATTTTATTTATTTATTTGCTTTTTAAAATTTATTTGTTTGTTTTTGCAAGGAAGTTTTTGGAAAATACCCATGGGCAATTTAAGAAGTGGTTACACCCACTCACTGAGCAGTTCCATGATGCAGGCCAAACTATTAAAATCATCACAGTCATCTGAATACTAGACATTTATTTCTAACAAATTAACAGTAAAATGCCAGAAAAAAACACTGAGCTAAGCTGAACTGCTGGATGAAATCCATAGGTAAGCTGTCTATTTCTGCTTTAAGAAAACTCTTCCAACTCTCATCTTCTAATAATTAATTGGATTGTGAGATTACATAGAACTAATTGACTAGGACATAAAATCTGGTTAGAATTTGTTTAACTTTTTAGTTAATGTTTGCATTTGTTTCAATGTGAGGTGGTTTTAATTATAATAGCTCTGATAGGATCATTATTGAATATTTAGTCACTAGGGAGTGGCACTACTTGGAAAGGATAGGTGTGTGGTTTTAAGGAATGGATGTGGCCTGGTTAGTGGCAGTGTGTCTCTTGGGTTGGGCTTTGAGGACTCAAAAGCCCAAGGCAGCCCACTGACTATCTCTTTCGTTTGCCTGAACAACTGGGCATATAATTTTCAGTTACTTCTCCAGTACCATGTCTTCTTATGTGTCAGCAAGCTCCCCACCATGATAATGGACTCCAAAACTGCTAGCAAGCAAATTAAATGCTTTTCTTTATTGTTGTGGCCTTTGTGTCAATAAAACAGTGATTAAGACACAATGGATCTGAAGCTCAGTGGCTTGTTCTCTGAATATGATGTAGGAGGTGGGTTTTGTCTTATCATTTTAAAACCTCATATCTTTACTTTCAAAGAATCCATCTGTTTCATAATTCAGCATATTTTTAATAAGTTTAGGCTGTATGTTTTATAAAGTTTGAGATGCTAAACATTCAAAACACAGCAAATATAGTATGATAGTGAAAGAACCTCCCTCTAGTGGAGAGACAATAGTCATTATTAGAGAATATTATGGTGTTTGAACAATTAAATGAGAAATAATAAAACTTCTTGCTACTCATCATACTTTAATCTTTACTATAAGTTTGACATCTTAGTTTTTTCTCTTACTCTTTTTATGCTTATTGACAGAATCTTAAAGTAAATCAGTTAATAGTTTATACGTAATAACGAGATAGACTAATACAGGAATCATGCCACCAATTATCAAATGAAGATTCCTCCATCAGACTACCTTGTTATTATTAATGATCATGAAATTATGCACATAGTGGCTTACTGAGAAAGTATACACCACAAATTATTTGCTAGCTGAATATTATTTACTATACAAAAATCATATGCAATATTATACATTAATTGTAATATATAATATTAATAGTAATTGCAATACTAAAGTATTATCTGGTGCATCATTTGTACTTTTACAAATATGTATTCTATAGTGTACTTTTGTTGTTCGCAAAGTTTGAAAGGATGAGAAATAGTAAGAAAGTAAGCTAAACAGGTGAATCCTTTAATTTCAGGAAATGAGTTTTGTACTATGACTGAATTACACATTAAAGCTCTTGGTTATATTTCAGAGCTTGACAACAGTACCCTGTTGCTGACAGGACTACATACTTGAGTCAGAGAACATGGAAAAATCATGGAACTGATGTGGCAACTTCAATGACTCTAGGTAACTTTCACAGAGCTAAAAGGTGCTATAACAGTGGAGTGACTAAATCACTTTGTCACTAAATTTGAGCCCTGATCTTAAAGATGAAAACCACACTATTATCAAGTTAAGAACCTATGGCTAAATAGAATATAGATTCTATGGAGAAATGTTCACTATTATTCTGCTAAATAAAAATAGCATCAAAAATAACTTATTGTTGTATCTACAAACCACATATTTAGGCTTTAAGGCACAAGGATCATGGAAAAAGGAAAAGTGGAAAGAATATGAGGAGGAAGTGCTGGATAAGAAGGACTTAGTTTCTCCTGGACACAGTTCTTACTATACCTGGGAATTGTCAGCTACTAGGAAAGCAAGAGTCAACTTGAAGAGTAGCCTCCAGTAGGTTGGCTGCACTCCAATGAAACAACACATTGTCAACAATATTTATGTGGGGAAAATAGGCCTATAGGTAAGAAAAAGGGACAGCCAGTTCTGTAGTTAAAGAAGCAGGGTGGACTGGGATAGAATTATGGCAGGAGGGGTGAGAATATATTTAAAACACCATAAAGAAAATTCTCAGTATTAATAATTATAAGAATGTATTTAAAAGTTGTGTTTATGTGTCATAAAGATATGTATAATACCATTTACATGATTGATTTTTGTGCATACACAGTTTTGAATGTAAATCCAAACACCTACACATAACATTTTTTATTTCTCCACTATATCAGTAGTTATTATTAGTAAAGATAATTCATATTTTGTTTTCTACTGCTTTAAGAAAATATATGAGGGAATGTGAATAAGTTAAACTAAGGTTTGTCTTCCAGTTTTTCATATTAATGCTTCAGAGATTTGGCTACAAGAGCTAAGTGTCTTAAATCTCTAATATTTCATCCATTTTGAATTATTTCAATCAGTCAAGAAAGAACCACATTTTTATACAAAGCTACTTCCTTTGTAATCTAATAATCTTTTACTCTGTGAGAAGATGACTAAATATTGCTCATCTAATCACTTTTCAAATGATAAAATATTCTTAAAATAATAGTGTGAATACAAATAAGAAATACATGGGCAAAGATTTCAAACCCTGGAATTACTAAATAGAAAGCATCAGCCATGTAGAACAATAAAAACTGTCTAAATCTCCCATTCACTTGTCATTCATCTGCTGCAGCCTCCGATGACTTGACACTTGAAACCAAGATCATATTAGTGACTCTTTGCTGGTCTTTAAACCGTCTCCTGACATTTGTGTATCAAACAAAAATATGCATTATTGAGTACATGTTGCAGGTACATCAAAGAACAAGGAAGGAAATTCAAGATACTGGAGACTTAAAGTCAGAACTACTATTAAGAAAAGATAGCATTTACATGGGATGGGAAGAAGGATCTTGTTTATGTTTTTGCTTTATTACAGCACTGGAACTCACAGAAAGCCAGGAATATTCATTGTCCTGAGTACTAGATGGATTCTTACTGGCCAGATGTGAAATAACCAAGATAACCAAAAGAATTAGATAAGCCCGTTTAACCAAACACTGACCACATAAATGATAAAGATAAGTTTAGACACATATCTCAAAATACAATATGAGAATAATGATTTATTATATTAAGAAATGAAAAGACACTTCATTTTGTCTGATAATCTTAAGTGTCTTCATCAAAATAGAGAACTAATAACTCAAGTTTATAGTATTTTATGAAATGTTATTTCCTTTAATGTGCTTGTTAGTGACACTATAGGAAGAAGGCTTCTTATGTGTGTGTAAAAATTTCACCAGCATAGTATTATTAGTTCTTGAAATTATTTCACTTAATTTCTTTATTAGAAAATAATATGTTCAGTATAAATGAAAGCATTTGGCTTCACAACTTTTTGTAACGCATATCCATTTTTCTGGATTAAAAATTCATTAGCACAATTGTTATTAAGGACTTCAAGCCAACATACACATCAAGTTTTAATACTTATGTATTTAAAAGTTTGTACTAGTTCTGAAAACAATTTCCCATATTAAAATAATACTTTCTTCTGAATGTAAATATTTGATTGTTTTATTACTGTTATATACTAAAATGGGTTGTATACCACTTTGTAGAAAACTTTACAGATTGTCTAAATTTTCAACCCATTATCAGTTTTACACAGCCCTGCATGCTGGAGTCTATATAAAGTATTGACTCTATTCTTAAGTGATAATTAGAAAATTTTATGTGAAAAGCTATATAATCACGCTATCCCTGGTATGGTATTAATAGAGTGCGCTTAATGAATAATATTTAGCAAAATTATAAACCCAAGATGTTAGACTCCTTCAGAGTTACCATCACATGTGCAAAGCACGGTTCTCTACCATGGTGTCTGCCAGTTGTTGAGACATAAGAAAAGATTAGGTAAAAATGAAGCCTGAAATGTATGGCACTTGCTATAAAATTATAATTTTATTGACCTTAAGTCAGCTGATTTTTGCATGGGTATTTTGTTGCAAGGAGAATTGAATTGTCTACAAAATGTAAAGATGTGTTTTTTATAAACTATTTATGATTAACGTATTTTAGAGAAGTAGCTAATACTAGAAAGGTGTAGTATTATCTTGTCATAGTCATTATTAAGTTGATAAAATGTAACACTTACCTGAGAGGAGCACGGTTCTAGTCATTTCCAAGTGCATGTTGTCACACCTGAAAGAGTGGTGGGACTCCCAGAGATGGTTTTGATAACCACTATCTGAGTCTGTCCAAAGTTGTATGTGGGTAGAATAGCTTAGGAGGCATTTATCTGCCATAAGCTCCATGGACAAAATGCCAAAACAACTTAGAGCAACTTTCTCCTTCTCCACTAGGTTTGGAAATTTCTAGCACTATCAGTGTGCAGTTCCAAAGAGCTTTCAAACATCAAAGAGAAAACTTTTTCTTCTATCTTTCCTAAATGTGATCAGAAAGAAATTCACCAAACTAGACTTCTATTTCCTGCATTAAATACACACTACATGTGCATTGACAGCAAAATGTAAATACAAGTTTCCTTGTTTTTATACCCCAAACATTGGCAGAGAGGTGATAATTACCATGGTGAATGCTACAGAAGCACACTCTCAAATCTTCAGGCATTGTTTTTGTCACTCATACAATATCTACTTGATACCAATTTCATTTCATGTACACAAATATGGTTGAATTTCAATCACTCTAAAATTTGGTTCATTTTAGATACTTGGCAGAGAAACAGGAGGTACTGCTGACATGTGAAGCGCCCCTTTCATGGCAGAGTCATGACAGTGCTGACTAGGGAATGGAGAAAAGCTGTGCTAATAGATCTGGGTGAATTATTAGACTATTTACACTATGACATTCTGAAATATGTCAAAATGTCCCAAAATTTATTTCTGCAGACTAAGTACTAAAATATTGGCAGTCATTCATATGTAACTCTAGGTTTATCTCTACTTTTTTGGAACTTAAAAATGATTTCAATTGATGCACTAAGAGAGCCTGTCTACAGATAGCCCCAGATAAATGGTTCCTGCCATTGGAGAGATTAATTAAGAACAGGAATATGGACAGGGACTGAGGAACAGCCAGGGACAGGTGCTTTTTGGTTTCCATCTGTGGCGGGAGACATCTGCCTGGGCCACAGGAGCTCCATAACCAAATAGCACAGGGAAAAAGCTAGCCTCTCAGGAGTATGGAAAAGCCTGTGAGTGGGGGTAAGGCGAGCACCACTGCTCAGCTGAACCTGCCAGGAATCCTTGGGACACAGGGACTGAGGAACAGCTGGGGACAGGAGCCTTTCGGTTTCCATCTGTGGCTGGAAACATCTGCCTGAGCCACAAAGACCCCATAGCCAAATAGTGCTGGGAGAAAGCTAGACTCACAGGAGTGTAGACAAGCCTGTCTGCTCAGAGGGACCCACCTGGAATCCCCAGGACACAGGGACTGAGGTGTGGTCTTCTGGT
This sequence comes from Uromys caudimaculatus, assembly GCA_028551405.1. NCBI lineage: Eukaryota > Metazoa > Chordata > Mammalia > Rodentia > Muridae > Uromys > Uromys caudimaculatus. The sequence goes on along the minus strand of CM052718.1, from coordinate 48,715,482 downwards.
TTCTTTCCTTGACCCAAGAGCTGATCCTGTGACACAGGGCTCCATACTCAAATAGTGCCAAGATAGAGCTGGTATTCCAGGAGTGCTGACATATCTTCAAGCACATGCAAGACCACCCCTTCTGTTCAAATTCACTGGATCAAGAGGGACCCTTGCAGAGTCATCAGGATACAGGAACCAAAAGACAGCTAGGGACAAGATCCTTCTAGTTTCTATCTGCACCCCAGAGCTGACCCTATACCACAGCTCTCGAAACCAAAATTCCCCTCAGAGAGAGCTGGTCTTCAAGGAGTATTGACACGGAGGCTTGCAGGAGGGACAAGCCACAGTCAGAGAGAGTAAGATCAGCTAACACCAGAGATAACCAGATGGTGAAAGGCAAGGGCAAGAATATAAGGAACAAAAACCAAGGCTTCTTGGCATCATCAGAACCCAGATCTCCCACCACAGCAAGCCCCGGATACCCCAACACACCAGAAAAGAAAGATTCAGATTTAAAATCAAATCTCATGATGATGATAGAAGATTTTAAGAAGAAAATAAATAACTCACTTAAAGAAAAACAAGAGAACACAGATAAACAACGAGAAGCCATTGAAGAGGAAACACAAAAATCTCTTAAAGAATTACAGGAAAACACAATGAAACAGATGAAGGAAATGAACAAAACCATCCAGTAAATAAAAATAGATATAGAAACAATAAAGAAATCACAAAAGGAAACAACCCTGGAGTTACAAAACCTAGTAAAGAGATCAGGAGTCATAGATGCAACCATCACCAACAGAATACAGAGATAGAAGAGAGAATCTCAGGTGTGGAAGATAGCATAGAAAACATTGACACAACAGTCAAAGAAAACACAAAATGCAAAAAGTTCCTAAGCCAAAACATCCAGGAAATCTAGGATACAATGACAAGACAGAACCTAAGGATAACAAGTAGAGAAGAGAGTGAAGATTCCCAACTTAAAGGACCAGTAATATGTTCAACAAAATGATAGAAGAAAATGTCCCTAACCTAAAGAAAGAGATGGACATAAACATTCAAAAAGCCTACTGAACTCCAAAAATATTGGACAAGAAAAGAAATTCCTCCTGTCACATTATAGTCAAAAACCAAATACACAAAATAAGGAAAGATTATTAAAAGCAATAAGGTAAAAATGTCAAGTAACATATAAAGGAAGACCTATAAGAATTACACCAGACTTCACACCAGAGACTATGAAAGCTAGAAGATCCTGAGCAGATCTCATACAGACCCAAAGAGAACAAAACTGCCAGCCCAGGCTGCTATATCCAGCAAAACTCTCAATTACCATAGATAGTGAAACCAAAATATTCTATTATAAAACCAAATTTACACAATATGTTTCCACAAATCCAGCCCTACAAAGGATATTAGATGGAAAACTCCAATTCAAGGAGGGAAACTATACTCTAGAAAAAGCAAGAAAGTAATCTTTCAACAAACTCAAAAGAAGATAGCCACACGAACATAAAAATAACAATGAAAATAACAGGAAGCAACAATCACTATTCCTTAATATCTCTTTATATCCATGGGTTCAATTCCCCAATAAAAAGACATAGACTGACAGACTGGATCCATAAACAGGACCCAGCATTTTGCTGCATTCAGGAAACACACCTCTGTGTTAAAGACAAACACTACCTCAGAGTAAAGGGCTGGAAAACAAGTTTCCATGTAAAATTCCCAAGAACAGGCTGGAGTATCCATTCTAATATTGGACAAATTGACTTTCATCCAAAAGTCATCAAAAAAGATAAGGAAGGACACTTCATACTCATCAAAGGAATAATCTACCAAGAAGAACTCTCAATTCTGAACATCTATGCTCCAAATGCCAAGGCATCCACATCCATAAAAGAAAATTTACTGAAGCTCAAAGCACACTTTGCACCTCACACAATAATAGTGGGAGACTTCAACACCCCACTATCATCAATGGACAGATCTTCGGAACACAAACAAAACAGAGACACATTGAAACTAACAGATGTTGTGAACCAAATGGATTTAACAGATATTTATAGAACATTTCATCCTAAATCAAAAGAATATATCTTCTTCTCAACACCTCATGGAACCTTCTCCAAAATTGCTTATATAATCGGTCACAAAACAAACCTCAACAGATATAAGAGGATTGAAATAATCCCATGCCTCCTATCACATCACTAGGGATTAAGGCTGGTCTTCAATGGCAACAACAACAACAGAAAGCCCACATACATATGGAAGCTGAACAACGTTTTACTCAATGATAACTTGGTCAAGGAAGAAATAAGAACAAAATTAAAGACTTCCTAGAATTTAATGAAAATGAAAGTACAACATACCCAAACCTATGGGAAACAATGAAAGCAATGTTAAGAGGAAAACTCATAGCTCTGAATGCCTCCAAAAAGAAACTGGAGAGATCATATACTAACAGTTTAACAGCACACCTGAAAGCTCTAGAACAAAAAGTAGCTAATACAACCAATAGGATTAGAAGGCAGGAAATAGTCAAATTAGGGGCTGAAATCAACCAACTAGAAACAAAAAGAACTATACAAAGAATCAACAGAACCAGGAGCCGGTTCTTTGAGAAAATCAATAAGATAGATAAATCCTTAGCCAGACTAAACAGAGGACACAGAGATAGTATCCAAATTAACAAAAATAGAAATTAAAAGAGAGATATATCAACAGATTCTGAGGAAATTCAAAAAATTATCAGATCCTACTACAAAAGCCTATACTCAACAAAATTGGAAAATCTGGATGAAATGGAAATTTTTCTAGACAGATACTAAATACCAAAGTAAAGTCAGGATCAGGTAAACCATCTAAACACTCCCAAAACCCCTAAAGAAATAGAAGCAATCATTAAATTCCTCCCAACCAACCAAACAAACAAACAAAAAGCCCAGTATCGGATGGGTTCAGTGTAGAATTCTATCAGACCTTCAAAGAAGACCTAATACCAATACTCTTCAAACTATTCCACAAAATAGAAACAGAAGGAACACTATCCCATTCATTCTATGAGGCTACAGTTACACTGACACCAAAAACTCACAAAGACCCAACAAAGAAAGAAAATTTCAGACAAATTTCCTTTACTAATATCAATGCAAAAAACTCAATAAAATTCTCAAAAAACGATCCCAAGAACACATCAAAATGATCATTCATCATGATCAAGTAGGCTTCATCCCAGGGATGCAGGGATGGTTCAATACCCGGAAATCCAGCAATGTAACCCATTTTATAAACAAACTCAAAGAAAAAAACCACATGGTCATTTCATTAGATGCTAAAAAAGCATTTGACAAATTCAACATCTGACTTTGTCTCAATCTGAATTGGGTAAAATAGCTCAGGGTTAATTTATGTGGAAAAACTTAAATAAAAACTTAAATCTAAATAAAATAAATTATTAATGTTAAAAACAAGCTAAACAAACAAACATACAAGCAGTTTAAGGAATACAGTTTGGTTCTGGATTTTGGATTGTTACAGGAAACTTCCCCAGTAGCTTTGTTCCTTGAAGGAATATTTGCAAGTGACAGTGGCAGAAGCATTGCACATCTTATTATCCAGTGGTGTAAACACTGACTACTTGCCTATTCTGTATTAAATAGCCTTCTGTTCATGTACCATCAAGAGTCTAAACTGAGCTGGCCATATGAAGAAAGAAGACATGGAATTAAGAGATCTTGGAGAAAATAGATCTATTTGAAGAAAGAAGGAAATGAATGAAGGATATGAGAGAAAAAAAATGACCAAAATTAATTACATAAATGAATGAAATTCTTGAACAACTTTTTAAAATTATAAACAGCTTAAATGAAGAACATAACCCTGCTATTGTGTTTCTACTCTGTTTTTCACATAAAAAGCCCATGTTACAAATTTGTTTAAAGATAGAAAACCAGCCATTTGTGGCAGGAGACCTCTGCCCGGGCCACTAGGGTTCAGCCGTGAGTGGGGACAAGACAAGCACCACTGCTAACCAGGACCCGCCCAGAACCCGCGGGACACAGAGACTGATGGAAAGTTGGGGACAGCAAACTTCCCAGTTTCCATCTGTGACTGGGGACCTCAGCTTGAGCTACAGGGCTCCATAGCCAATTAGCACCGTGAGAAAGCTAGCCTCTCAGGCCCTCAGGACACAGAGACTGAGGAGGAAAAATCAGGGATAGGAATCTTCCGGTTTCCATCTGTGGCGGGAGACCTGTGCCTGGGCCACCAGGGTTCCATAGCCAAGTAGCTTCGGAAGAAAGTTACCCTCACAGGAGCATGGAAAAGCCATGAGTGGGGATAAGACAAGCACCACTATTCACTGGGACCTGGGGAACTCAGCCTGGGCCCCAGGGCCCCAGGAGAGAGCTGGTATCCCAGGAGTGCTGACACATCTTCGAGCGTAGGCAAAACCACTACTTCTGTTCAAACTTACTGGATCAAGAGGGACACTTGCAGAGCCATCAGGACACAGGAACCAAGGGACAGCTGGGTACAAGATCCTTCTGGTTTCTGTCAGCACCCCAGAGCTGATCCTATGCCACAGCTCTCCAAACCCAAACACCTCTCAGAAAGAACAGGTCTTCAAGGAGTATTGATGCAGAGGCCTGCAGGAGGGAAAAGCCACAGCCAGACACAAAAAGATCAGCTAACATCAGAGTTAAGAAGATGACAAAATGCAAGAGCAAGAACATAGGGAACAGAAACCAAGGCTACTTGGCAACATCAGAACCCAGCTCTCCCACCACAGCAAGTCCTGGATACACCAACATACCAGAAAAGGAAGACTCAGATTTAAAATCAAATCTCATGATGATGATAGAAGACTTTAAGAAAGAAATTAACACCCTTAAAGAAATACAAGAGAACAGAGGTAAAAAACTAGAAGCCCTTAAAGAGTAAACACAGAAATCCAACAAAGAATTACAAGAAAACACAATCAAACAGACAAAGGAAATGCACAAAAATATCCAGGAGCTAAAAATAGAAATAGAAACAATTAAAAAAATCACAAAAAGAGACAACTCTGGAGTTAGAAAACCTAGGAAAGAAATCAGGAGTCATAGATGCAAGCATAACCAACAGAATACAAGAGATAGAAGAGAGAATCTCAGGAGCAGAAGATACCATAGACAACATTGACACCACAGTAAAAGAACATACAAAATGCAAAATGCTCCTAATCCAAAACATCCATGAAATCAAGGACACAATGAGAAGACAGAACCTAAGGATAATAGGTATCAAAGAGAGTGGAGATTCCCAACTTAAAGGACCAGCAAATATTTTCAACAAAATTATAGAAGAAAAGTCCCTAACTTAAAGAAAGAGATGAACATAAATATACAAGAAGTTTATAGAACTCCAAATAGATTGGACCAGAAAAGGAAGTCCTTCCGTCACATTATAGTGAAAACACCAAATACACAAAACAAGGAAAGAATATTAAAAGCAGTAAGGGAAAAAGGTCAAGTAACATATAAAGGCAGACCTATCAGAATTACACCAGACTTCTCACCAGAGACTGTGAAAGCTAGAAGATCCTAGGCAGAACTCATACTGACCCTAAGAGAACACAACTGCCAACCCAGGCTGCTATACCCAGCAAAACTCTCATTTTGCTGCATTCAGGAAACATACCTCCATGATAAAGACAAACACTACCTCAGAGTAAAGGACTGGAAAACAATTTTGCAGGCAAATGGTCCCAAAAAACAGGCTGGAGTAGCCATTCTAATATCGAATAAAATCAACTTTCACCCAAAAGTCATCAAAAAAAGATAAGGAAGGACACTTCATACTCATCAAAGGAAAAATCTACCAAGAAGAACTCTCAATTCTGAACAACTATGTTCCAAATGCAAGGGCACCCACATTCATAAAAGAAACTTTACTGAAGCTCAAAGCACACATTGCACTTCACACAATAATAGTAGACAACTTCAACATCCCATTATCATAAATGGACCAATCTTGGAATCACAAACTAAACAGAGACACAGTGAAACTAACAGATGTTATGAACCAAATGGAATTAACAGATATCTATAGAACATTTCATCCTAAATCAAAAGAATATAACTTCTCAGCACATCATGGTACCTTCTCCAAAACTGACCATATAATCTGTCACAAAACAAACCTCAACAGATACAAGAAGATTGAAATAATCCCATGCCTCCTATAAGATCACTACAGATTAAGGCTGGTCATCCATGGCAACAATAACAGCAGAAAGCCCACATACACATGGAAGTTGAACAATGTTCTACTCTATGATAACTTGGTCAAGGAAGAAATAAAGAAAGAATTAAAGACTTCCTAGAATTTAATGAAAATGAAAGTACAACATACCCAAATTCATGGGACACAAAGAAAGCAGTGTTAAGAAGAAAACTCATAGCTTTGAGGGCCTCCAGAAGAAACTGGAGAGAGCATGCACTAGCAGCTTAACAGCACACCTGAAAGCTCTAGAACAAAAAGAAGTTAAAGCACCCAAGAGGAGTAGAAGGCAGGAAATAATCAAAACTCAGGGCTGAAATCAACCAAGTGGAAACAAAAAGAACTATACAAAGAATTAACAAAACCAGGAGTTGGTTCTTTGAGAAAATCAACAAGATAGATAAACTCTTAGCCAGACTAACCAGAGGGCACAGAGACAGGATCCAAATTAACAAAAATAGAAATGAAAAAAGAGACATAACAACAGATTATGAGAAAATTCAAAAAATCATCAGTTCCTACTACAAAAGCCTATACTCAACAAAACTGCAAAATCTGGGTGAAATACCAAATTTAGATAAACCATCTAAACAGTCCCATAATGCTTAAAGAAATGGAAGAAGTCATTAAAAGTCTCCCAACCAAAAAAAAGCCCAAGCACCAGATGGGTTCACTGCAGAATTCTATCAGACCTTCAAAGAAGACCTAATACCAATACTCTTCTATCTATTCCACAAAATAGAAACAGAAAGAATACTACCCAAATCCTCCTATGAGGTCACAATTACACTGATACCAAAACCTCACAAAGAAAGAAACCTTCAGACCGATTTCCCTTATGAACATCGATGCAAAAATACTCAATAAAATTCTCACAAACCGCATCCAAGAACACATCAAAACAATCATTCATCATGATCAAGTAGGCTTCATCCCAGAGATGCAGGGATGGTTCAATACTCGGAAATCCATCAATATAAACCACTGCATAAACAAACTCAAGGAAAAAACCCACATGGTCATTTCATTAGATGCTGAAAATGCATTTGACAAAATTCAACATCATTCATGATAAAAGTCTTGGAAAGGTAAGGAATTCAAGGCCCATACCTAAACATAGTAAAAGCAATATACAGCAAACCAGTAGCCAACAACAAACTAAATGGAGAGAAACTCGAAGCAATCCCACTACAATTAGGGACTAGACAAGGCTGCCCTCTCTCTCCCTATCTATTCAATATAGTAAATGAAGTTCTACCTAGATCAATTAGACAACAAAAGGATGTCAAAGTGATAGAAATTGGAAAGGAAGAAATCAAAATATCACTATTTGCCAATCATATGATCTTATACTTAAGTGACCCACAAAACTCCACCAGAGAACTCCTGCAGCTGATAAACAACTTCAGCAAAGTGGCCAGATTTAAAATAAACAAACAAATCAGTAGCCTTCCCATATCCAAAGGAAAAACAGGCTGAGAAAGAAATTAGGGAAATGACACCCTTCACAATTGTCACAAACAATATAAAGTATCTTGGTGTGACTCTAACCAGGCAAGTGAAAGATCTGTATGACAAGAACTTCAAATCTCTGAAGAAAGAAATCAAATATGACCTCAGTAGGTGGAAAGATCTGCCATGCTCATGGATTGGGAGGATTAATATAGTAAAAATGGCCATCCTGCCAAAAACAATCTACACATTCAAAGCAATCCCCATCAAAATTCCAGCTCAATTCCTCATAGATTTAGAAAGAGCAATTCTCAAATTGATTTGGAACAACAAAAAACCCAGGATAGCAAAAGCTATTCTCAACAACAACAAACTTCTGGGGGAATCAGCATCCCTGACCTCAAGCTGTACTACAGAGCAGTAGTGATAAAAACTGCATGTTATTGTTACAGTGACAGGCAGGTAGATCAATGGAATAGAATTTAAGACCAGGAAATGTACCCACATACTTATGGTCACTTGATTTTCAACAAAGGAGCTAAAACCACCCACTGGAAAAAAGACAGCATTTTCAACAAATGGTGCTGGTTCAACTGGTGGTCTACATGTAGAAGAATGAGAATTGATCCATTCCTATCTCCCTGTACAAAGCTCAAGTCCAAGTGGATCAAGGACTTCCTCATAAAACCAGATACACTGAATCTAATAGAAGAGAAAGTGGGGAAAACTCTCGAACACCTGGGTACAGGGGAAAAGTTCCTGAACAGTACACCAATGGTTTATGCTGTAAGATCAAGAATCGACAAATGGGACCTCATGAAATTGCAAAGCTTCTTTAAGGCAAAGGACACTGTCAATAGGGCAAAATGGCAACCAAAAGATTGGGAAAAGATCTTATCCAATCCTACGTCCAATAGAAGTCTAATATCCAGTATATGCAAAGAACTCAAGAAGTTAGACTCCAGAAAACCAAATAACCTTATCCAAAAATGGGGAACAGAGCTAAACAGAGAATTCTCAATTGAGGAAATTCGCAAGGCTTAGAAGCACCTAAAGAAATGTTCAACATCCTTAGTCATCAGAGAAATGCAAATCAAAACAAGTCTGAGATTCCACCTCACACTAGTCAGAATGGCTAAGATCAAAAACTCAGGTGACAGCAGATGCGGAGAAAGAGGAACACTCCTCCATTGTTGGTGGGATTGCAAGCTGGTACAACCACTCTGGAAATCAGTTTGGCGGACCCTCCAAAAAATGGTCATAATACTACCTTAGGACCCAGCTATACCACTCCTGGGCATATACCCTGAAGATGCTCCAACAAGTAATAAAGACTCATGCTCCACTATGTTCATAGCAGCCATATTTATAACAGCCAGAAGCTAGAAACAACCCAGATGTCCCTCAGCAGAGGAATGGATACAGAAAATGTGGTACATTTACACAATGGAGTACTACTCAGCTATTAAAAACAATGACTTAATATAATTTGTAGACAAATGGATGGAAGTTGAAAATATCATCCTGAGCGAGGTAACTCAGTCACAAAAAAACGAACATAGTATGTACTCCCTGATAAGTGGATATTAGCCCAAAAGTTCGGAATACCCAAGTTTCACTTTACAGTAACCACTGGACTGAGAGTGAGGTCCCAGATGGAGGATTGGGAGCAGGGACTGAAGAAGCTGAGAGAGTTTGCAGCCCCATGGAGGGAGTAACAGTGTCAACTGGCCTGACTCTCATGCTCCTCCTGGAGGCTGGACCACCAACCAAAGAATACACATGGAGGGACTCATGGTTCAGACCACATATGTGGCAGAGGAGGGCCTTGTTGGCTATCAGAGGGAGGAGAAGCCGTTGGGCCTGAGGGTGTTAGAGGCCTCAGTAAAGGGGAATATCAAGGTGGGAATACGAGAGTGGGTGGGTGGGTGGGTGGGAGGTGGAATACCCTCATAGAGATAGGGGCAGGGGGATGGGATAGGGGGTTTCCAAAGAGGAGACCTGGAAAGGGGGAAACATTGGAAATGTAAATAAAGTATCAAAAAATAAAAAATAAAATAAAAGATAGAAAACCAATTAAAAGAGTTACCAAGTTTGAGATAGTCATATACAGCTGTCTAAAGCAAAAAATAATTTTCTATTTTATACCCTTTCACTTTCATATATTAAAAGGGTGCATGACTAAATTACACTATGTATGCACAGTATGAAATTAGAAAGCTGGAAACATTCTCCCATTCCATAGGAATTATCATTCTTGTCAGCATTAACTCTACGATTTGATTAATATCATTCCATCTGAAACAACACAGATAATATATCAAACCAGGTGATGTTAATATCTAATCCCTGTGGAAGAATCTTAATCCAGCAACATGGATGCTCCAGCAAAATAACACATCAAAAGACCTAGGTCTGTGTGATCTGGCTGGAATACAGACACACTTTGGCACACACGTTTAATTCCATACAATGAAGGTAAAGTTAATTTATAGAAGGAAACAGCCATGTTTGAAAGTGAAGTCTAATTAAGGGGCAAAGTGATGAATCAGAAATGGTTTGATAGAATGAGTCAGAGATAGGATAAGGCTTTCTTCTTATAAGGACTCATGATGACATTGGCCCATCTCAGTTATTCAGAATAATTTCACCCATTCAAGATGTTAACTTTCTTCAGAGACTCTTTTTATCACGTCAAACAGAGTACTCATAGATTCTAGATGTCACTGAATGACATCCCTGAGGATAATTATTGTTTTGTCTACCTCAACTATCCATGTTGCAAATATTAGGAAAGGATAATTAAAGAATCCAATTCACTTATATATTTACAGTTTCAACTGTTACTGATTTTTTTTTTAAGAAAATAACTGTTTATTGGAGAACAAACTGCCAGAATGTCTCATGAGTGTGGAGAATGGCAGCCTGACTGAAAGGCAAAGTAGGGCTCTTAGGGTTCCTGTAGGCTTAGAGACTCTTGAATGTATTTTCTGACCTGTGGAGAAGAGAGCTTTTAGATGTGTGTCTCTGGCCATTGCCATCAGGCCAGTGTATGGGTAGTAGAATTCCTTTTGCCTGTGGCAGATGACAGTTTAGCAAGGATGGGGAAACTGCAATTATCTGAAAAACCAGATACTTGTATCCCTATGTTTCTGAAAAATACTGTGGATTATGTTTCTGTCTTTTCATGGTCATATTCTCTGGTCTTTGGTAGCCATTCTAGGACACTCACAGATGTCTGCCATTATTCGGTCTACTTTGTAACCTAACAGCAATGCAATCTCACTGCAATCTTTATATCACTATGTAATTCTTCTAGTATTTTAAGCCTTTGCCAGAATTCTATAATTTCTTAGGTTTTAAAATATTCCATATAACAAAACCCAAACAACTACATCTATTAAAATAAGATTTTGGTTAGAATGCAGGACATTATAAGTCTTTTTTCTTTGATCTTCAATTAATTTTATTAAGTGATATACATATTTAAATTAAACTAATCAATTTATTTTTTTATTTAGTTTAATTTTTCTATTCATTCTTCTCTCACATATACATTATAATTGGTTACCTCCCTCCACTTCTCCCATTTTCCCCACCCGATTTATACAATCTTTGACGTATTGCTCCACTACCCAACTTTTTGCATTTTCCCTGATATTTCAACTATGTTATTCTCTCCCATTTCGAAAGTCTTTAGATCAGTATCTAAAGTATAGAATATTCTTAAACTGTCACTACTTCTTCTCTATAACACTTGTTTTTCATTAAAAATTTGAGTAAGTAGTTCAATCTACATCAATATAACCAAAGTATAAACTCTGTATATGCAGCAATGTGTCTTATGTCTGATTAAATAATATTTATTAAGTAGATTAATAATGAAATAACTCAAATCCCCCTTTTACACTGTTCTATATACTTTCCAATTGAAAAGAATCAGCCACTATGTTCAACTGTGAATCAACTTATGAATGGACAGAGATCCAAGGATAGTTCCGACCCCCTGGTCACAAGGATGGCCATAGTTAAACACATAGATCTCAACAAAACAAAACAGATGAACAAATATATGTACAAAAAGCAAAACCCAGAAAGATATAAGTATAGAAAAGTTGTTTTTAGGGTAGCATAATACATGTGGAATACACATAAGAGAGAGTGCACATAGAGTCATAATGTACTATGCACATGTATGAAATGTCAAAAACAAAATTGAGAAAATTTAAAGAAATAACAGAATGCATTAAAATACAGAAAGTTATAAACTAGGCAATCTTTATGCTTCAATGAAAAGTAGTCTCAACTTCTATGTGAGACAACAATGTGATAAAACTAGAAACAAACCCAAGGGCCTTCTCTGGTATATTCCCCCAAGGTCATTGTTTGTGTGCCTTAAAGGCAAAGACCTTCACGTTGTCTCACAAAAGTCTCACATGGTGGCATTTACCACTTCGGTGTGTTTGCCAAACTTTAGAATCTTGCCCTGTGGCTTAAAAAACTAATTTTGTTAGCACTGGAAAGCAAATTCATTCCACCGGAGTGGATTTACATTAAGTAGACCTATAAGCATGGTGCCAATGTATTAATTTACAATGGGACATATAAGGCTCACAGGTACTAACTACACTATTAAATCTGCAAAATCAGCCATGCACTGCATCTCTCAGGCTGAGTATAAAAAGGAAGTAATACTAACTTTGCTTGGTCAGCACAGGTTCAAGTTAAAAACTACCCATGCTCATGTAACTGTAATGAACAAAACATAGAAATGAGCACTGTAGCCGGGCGGTGGTGGCGCACGCCTTTAATCCCAGCACTTGGGAGGCAGAGGCAGGTGGATTTTTGAGTTCAAGGCCAGCCTGGTCTACAGAGTGAGTTCCAGGACAGCCAGGGCTACACAGAGAAACCCTGTCTTGAAAAAACAAAAAACAAAAACAAAACAAAACAAAACCCAAAAAACAAAAAAAACAAACAAACAAAAAAACCAGAAATGAGCATTGTGTCAAATATACTTTAGATGAAACGTTGCTTCTATGCAACTATGTTGGACTAAAGTGGTGATTGTGCTGCATCTGCCCCAGGGCTTAGGCCTCTGGGAGGGGCGAGAAGTGGGAAGTTTGACAGAGTTCACCCCATGGCACCGCCGGGTGGGTGTCAGGCTGTGAGAAGCATTGGCACAAGGCCCAGGGTTGGGGGAGCACGGCCTGCGGTCCCACAGACTGCACAGAGCCGGCTTCATCTGGTTCTCAGGCTCTTGGGCATCCCAGGAGCTGCTGGATGTGTGAAAGAGCTCCCTGGCTGGAGCTAGCCCAGGGATGAGGGGGAAAGGCAGGGAGGAGCCTGACTGGGTCCTGCTGGAGACCATGTCCTTGGCTTGTTGCCGGCTAGCTGGGTTGGTTTGGTAGAGACCTTAGCTGGGAGCACTGAGAGACCTTCTGCAGGACACTAGACACTGCTCTTTAGAGGAAGAGTGTTTATTGTCATGGCAGTGAGTGGTGATGAGTAAAACTGTACCCTCCAAAGATCAGGGCAGGCCTGAGATTGAAATACCTTTTGCAGGGAGGAGTGGCTGGGAAGGGGAAGGAGAGTTTATTGGCTAAGCCTCTACGTGTCTCATTAAAATGGGAATGTCTTGAGGCTACCTGACCATAGCTCTACCAGTGGAGGGGTTTGGGGTTATGTGACTGATAGTCACAGACCTATGGAGAGTTCCTTGTGTCAGGAGCTGGGGCCCAGGATCATGGCAAAACACTTACCATCCCTTGTAGGGTTATCCCCTGCTGGGGACCTCCTACTGGGTCACAGTGTTTTAAACCTTAGCTCAACCAGAAACCAGGCTGCCTGCTGAGGTCCCACACAACTACATTTTTATCTGATCATAAATATATATATTTTTTGTAGCCTCAAAAAGCATGGTTATTTGTACGAGCGCTTCTGATGTTAAAGGGCCTGTTCCCTAATTGGTTCTTGATCTGTCAGTACAGAAGTCATGGGCTGATTGCTGGGTAGACGGAATAGGCAGGTCTTCTGGGTCCCTGAAGGCAAACAGACAGACCAGACACAAGGAGAGGAGAGGCAGAGTTCTGCATGCTTCTGATGGAGAAAAGGTGACCAGCCAAGGGAGATCTTGAACATAGTGGCCACATGGGCTGCTCCTACAAGTGGGGGATAGGGAGCATTTAGCAGTGACAAGATGTAACTGAGCATCTAAAGTATAGGTCAGGTGGAAAGGTATGGAGCTAAGAATATTGATAAGGGTAGGTTTTTCCAGGTGGGAGATAAATAGTGCCCAGCAATTGTGTCAAAAGGCAAGTTAAAATTGAACAATTATGAGGGAATTCCACCTCCCACCCACCCACTCACCCATCCCCATATTCCCACCTTGACATTCCCCTTTACTGGGGCCTGTAACACCCTTAGGCCCAAGGGCCTCTCCTCTCTCCCTGATGGCCATCGAGGTCATCCTCTGCCACATATGTGGTCCGAACCATGGGTCTATAGATGTGTATTATTTGGTTGGTGGAATTCCCTCATAGAGGCGGGGAGGGGGAGGGGATAGGGGTTTTCCAAAGAGGAGACCCAGAAAAGGGGAAACATTGGAAATGTAAATAAAGTATCAAAAAAAAAAATTGAACAACTATATGTGTCTGTGTCTTTTATCCATGGATTCAGGGAATCTTGGGTGGGTGCAGGTAGCGCAGCTGATTCCCAGAGCTCAGGTAGGGTAGTAAGCTATACAAAACAGTTATGTCATTCCAGGACATTCTTTACTTGTGTTTATTGAACATATTTATATTTCTTTTATGCTATTTTTTAATTTATTTTATTCTTTAATCCTTTTTTACATTCCAGACTTCATCCCACTCCCAGGCTGCCTCTTGACCACTCCCCATTCCGTAACTCCTCCCTCCACCTCTGTCTCCAAGACATAGTCCCCACACCCCTACCTTTACCACACCAGGCCTTACACATTCCCTGGGGCCTCAAATCTCTTGTGGGTTAGGTACATATTTTTGCATTGAGGTCAGACCAGGCAGTCCTCTATTGTATATATGTTGGGGGCCTCATATCAACTGGTGTATGCTGAGAGATTTCGGGAGCCCAGGTCGGTTAAGACTGCTGATATTCCCATGGGCCTGTCCTCCTTCTCAGCTTCTTCCAGATTTTCCATAATTCAACCACAGGGGTCCCCAGTTTCCATGATTGGCTGGGCTAGTATCTGCATGTGACTCTTGGCCATGATAGGATCCTGTCTACACGCACACCACAGCATCAGTAACAGTGTCAGGGCCCCGGGCCTCCCCTTGAGTTACATCCTAATTTGGTCATGTCACTGGGTCTCCTTTTTCTCATGTTCTTCACCATTTTGTCCCTGCAGTTCCTTCAGACAAGAACAATTCTGAGTTAGAACTTTTGACTGTGGGATGGCAACCCCATCCCTCCACTTGATGCACTGTCTTTCTGCTGGAGGTGGGCTCTAAATGTTCTCTCTCCCCATTGTAGGGCATTTCATCTAAGGTCGCTCCCTTTGAGTCCAGGAAATCTCTCACATTTCATTGTGGAGGGTTCCCCTACCTCCTACCTCCCTTGGTTGCCTGTTTGCATTCTTTCTGATGGCCCTCAGGGCTTCAGTACTTCCCCCCAATACCTGATCATGTTCCACCCTTCCTCTCCCTGTCCCCTTTCCCACTCAAGTCCCTGCCTCCTTCTGCCCTCCATGACTGCTTTCTTTTGCCTCCTAAGTGGAATTGTGTCATTTCAATTTGGTCCTTTGGCTTGTTAACTTTTTGAGTCCTGTGGGTGACGTACTAGGTATTCTGTACCCTTTTTTGTCTAATATCCAGTTATTAGTGAGTACATACAATGCATATCCTTTTATTTCTGAGTTATCTCACTCAGTATGGTATTTTCTAGTTCCATCCATGTGACAGCAAAACTCAGGATGTTATTATTAATAGCTGAGTAGTATTCTACTGAGTAAATGAACCACATTTTTTGTATCCATTCTTCTGTTGGAAAATATCTGGGTTGTTCCCAGCTTCTGGTTATCACAAATAAGTCTGCTGTGAGTATATTGGAACACTTGCCCCTGTGCCATGGTGTGGCATCTTTTGGGTATATGTACAAGAGTAATATAGCTAGATCTTCAGGTATATAATTTTCTAATTTTCTGAGGAAACTTCAGATTGATTTCCAGAGTGTTTGTACCAGTTTTCAATCCCACCAGCAATGGAGTGTTCCTCTTTCTCCACATCCTCACCAGCATGTGCTGTCACCTGAGTTTTTTTTCTTAGCCATTCTGATTGGTGTAAGGTGGAATCTCAGGGTCATTTTAATTTGCATTTCCCTGATCACTAAGGACTGTATTCCTATATGCTAATATATTCTTCATCAATGTTTAAGTCCTTTGATATTTACTGAACACTTTCACTTCTAAAAATATTTTGATTTTTCATCAAATAATTAAATTTTATTGTTTTGTCCTCTTTTAAAATTAATTTTACACAGACCATTTCCCAGATGACACTGAAGACATTTTCTGTTGAATGGGTTCATTTTCACATCATTTTTATGATTATCATGTGTGTTTGCTAGTTTTGTTGTTTTTCCTCTCCTTCTTCTTCTTCTTCTTCTTCTTCTTCTTCTTCTTCTTCTTCTTCTTCTTCTTCTTCTTCTTCTTCTTCTTCTTCTTCTTCGTTTTGTTTGGTTTGAATTTTGTCAAATTGAAATAGGCTAGATCCATCTAAGGAAAACCTAAAATGAGAAAATGACTATACCAGATTGGATTATACGTAAGTCTGTAGGGCATTTGCTTCATTAAAGATTAATGATTGATACAGGAGATAAGTATTGGCAACGCTACCCCTTTGAAGGTGGTCTTGGGCCATATAAGAAAGCTGGTTGGACTTGCCAGGGTGAGCACTCTGGTAAGCAGTGTTTTTTCCATGGACTCTGATTTATTCTCCACCTTCATACTACTGCTTGAGTTCCTTGTCTGACTTCCCCTTAAGATGGACTATAATGTGGATGAGTAAACCAAATACATTCTTTTAACTCAAATTGTTATTGGCCTTTTTTTTCAATAGTAAGAAGCACGCTAAGATCCTAGGTATTCAAAAATATATAGAAAATAACTTCTAGAATTTTAGGATATTCTCATTCTAAGATGATAACATATTAATAAAATAATCCACAATATGAATCTAATTTTTTATAATTTACAAATTATCTTGATTTGCCAAATATTCTATATCGTGTCGTACTGGGATTTGCTAGGTGTCCACTTAGAAACTGAAAAAAGAAATTCTGGAAGTTTCTGGAACAGGACAGGATAAAATTAAGTCAGTTTTTAATGGATCTTATGTCTTAACGTGACAAGGAAACAAATTGGAATGAGAATTTTATAGCAATGAATGGGAATAAGAGTGATCTGAAGACATATTTCATATTTTCACTTATTGGTTACTAAGGGAATGTACTACTTCAGAATATATAAAATGGAGGAGAATGTAACTTCCCTGGGGCCATCCCAAATCCAGAAAAGAGAAAATAACTCTACACCTATCAAGTTTAGAAGCTATAAGAATGGATGCCATGAAAGAAGAATCAAGACAACTCCTCTCAGTCTTTGTGTCAAGATTTTTACTCTGCAAGTCACAGGAAGACTTGAATACAATTAAGTACAATTTTCTTTTAATGAAGGCTTTCAAAAGGAAGGTTTCCTAGCTGTGTAGAGACATTTTATTCAGGTTATACATCCTATCCTGCAGTTTCTCCCACAGTGACATTAGTAGAATTTGAGAGCTAGAACAGTGGTTACTTCAGTAGAAGAATCAACAGGTAATTCTTACAGAAATATTTTGGAGCTCAAAAAGAAAAGGGTTCTGGGTATACTGTTTGGAATCAATAGAATAAGAAAGAAAAGATAACAAGAATAGAGCCAGCTATGATATGAGATAAATAGAAAAGTCTAGTGAAAAAATACTATACATTTATTTTTCATTTTTTTTTAGATTATAATTGGTATGTTTTAAATATGCTTGGTCCAGGATGTTGTATGATTAGGTGTGGCCTTGGTGGAGTACATGTGGCCTTGCTGAAGGAAGTGTGTTGCTCTCAAAGTAGGCTCTAAAAGAGCTTCCTTCTAGCTGCTTGAGAATGCCAGTCTTCATCTGGAGAACTTCAGATCAAGGCCTCTCAGTTTGTCCCTCACCAGGCCTGTCTGGACACTGCCATGCTCCTGCTTTGATGATAATGGACTGAATCACTGAACCTATAAGCCCTCTCCAATTGAGTGTTGCCCTTTATAAGAATTACCCAGGTGATGATGTCTGTTCGCATCAATGGAAACCCTAAGTAAGACAGAAGTTGGTAACAGGTGTTGTTGTTATATGCCTGACCATTCTTTTGTTTCTAAGAATGTGAATTTTCAGACTTTGGATTTGGAAAGTAGTGGAATGCTTTAAGTGGGGCTTAATGGGTCATCCTAGCAGGAATATGGAAAACATTGGTGCTGAGGATGATTTGAACTTTACAGGACTGGCTCAATAGTTTTCAGAGGAGAAGAATATTATTTTGGTGAAGAATGCTATTTTTGTTCTTGCCTGAAGAGTCTGCCTAAGGCTAAGGCAAAGGTGAAGAAAATCAGATTAACTGCATTGACAAAGGAAATCTGAGCAAAGCCCCACATAGCCCTTGTCTTCTTGTTTACTCTTATGAAGAGAGCTCTGATCAAATATAACAAGATTACAAAGGAAAAATACAAAATTTTTGTTCAGGTAATAAAGGGGCACCAAGAAGTGCAACGGACCTCAATCCTGTGTTCAAGGTGATAAATACATTAAAGGAATGGTGATCTCAAGGCAAGATCCCACCCAGCTAAGCTTATTGTTTGTATTTACAGTTGAATAAGGAATAGTTATGACATGTTAGCTGTTATTATCTGGTTATTGTTTTTGTTTAGACTTTTAATCTGGAATGAACGGCAATCCAGAAATGGAGGGCACTCTTGTGATCCAGATCTTGAGAATGAAAGACACAGGTTTTTGATTGGACCCTGAATAATAGTATCCAGGAAACCTTAGGCCTAGGCATGATGGAACAGACCTTTAATCCCAGGAGACATATTCAATCAGATCTTTGAGTTCAAGACAAACCTGGGGTTGAGCAAGTTCTAGGTGAAAACAACGCTTAAATCCAGGCATGGTGGTATATACCTTTAATTCCAGATCCTTGGAAGAGAGGCATGTACTTCCCTGAGTTCAAGGTCATCCTGGACTACAGAGCAAACTTCAGAAAAGCTAAGCTTTTGTAGTGAAGTAAACCAATTGAAAACAGAAAGCTGGGGAAGGTATATTAGAACAAGGAAGCTATGTGCCAGTCCCAGAAAGCAGCTGAACTTGGCAGCTTCAGCCTTGTGGCTCTGGCTTTAGATGAAAAATTAGAAGGGGTTACTGGGACAATTGATGCTGGTTAGCCTGCCCTTTAAGACTGGTTTATATACACCATGAAACTGGTTAGGTGACAACAATTTTTTTTTTTTTAATAGTTTTCCATTGGACACAACTTCTGGATTAGAGATTAGGATGTACAAATCTACTCTGAGTAAAGGACCCTATGTGCACACTGTATGTATGCTACCATGGTCTCTGTGAGTTGATATATACATTGGTCTTACTATGCATAGAAGGCATCATTTTAGTGTTATTTCTGCTGGCTCTTAAAATCTTTATGACTCCAGTTCTAAGGGGTTGCTTGAGATGTGAAACATGGGACAAGAAGAAGTGATTAAGACATCCCATTTAGCCAGGCAGTGGTGGTGCACACCTTTAATCTCAGCACTTGGGAGGCAGAGGCAGGTGAATTTCTGAGTTCAAGTCCAGCCTGGTCTACAGAGTGAGTTCCAGAACAGTCAAGGCTACACAGAGATACCCTGTCTCGAAAAACCACAAAAAAAAAAAAAGACATCCCATTTAAGACAGAGTGTTAGAAAGTCTTTAACTCTCTGCCCCTTGTCCAGCTTCGGGTCGCTACATTTCTGTCTGCTGCAGGAGGAAACTTCTCTGTTGATAGCTAAGCAAAACACAGATCTGTGAGTATAGCAAAATGCCTAGAAAGTAATTTTATTGCTACATTCCTTTAGTAAAACAATAGTATTTAGTTTTCCAACAGATCTCTTGTTTACCTAGTCTCAGGTTCTTGACCACCCAAACAGTGTCAATGACGGGTTCCATCTCATGAATTTGGAATTCATTCCAATCAGATACTATTCGGTTAATCCCATAAGCTTTATGCCACCATTTCACTACCACATCATGCAGGCAGATCGATATTGTAGATGGAATGGTTGCAATTGGATAGGTGTTTACCATTCTCCTTTGGTTGTGTGCAGAGTACATTTCAGTACCAGAAACAGAGGTTCACAAAGGTGAAGACTCTAAGTAGCCACCACATGGACTTCACCATGTTCATTGAGTTGTTTAGGTGTTGCCTTCAGCAATAGCGCCTTATCATCAGTTTGTGGAGAGCAACTATTATCCTTTGCAGTTGCCTGGATTATTCAGGGACTATCATGTGTCCCACTTGTCCAATAACTTAATTAAATGCAACCACTTTTTAATTACTCTTAGACCATTTATGTTGTCTATTTTGAGGATTAGTTTTGAAGATCTGTATAGTTATTGGCTTTCTTGATGTAAAGTTTTCTGAGTTGTCAATATATTTTAATTATCAGCCCTCTATTAGATGTACATTTGGTAAAAACCCTTTCTCATTCTCAGGGCAGTTGCTTTGTCTGAATAAAGGTGTCCTTCACTCAATAGAAACTTTTCTGTTTTATGATGTCCCATTTATTAATTATTGACTTTAGAGCCTATTCTATTACTGTTTTGTTCAGAAAGTCTTTTCCTGTGCCACTGAGTTACAAGCTGTTCTCTATTTTCTTCTTTGACTTAATATATATGGACTTATGATGAGCATTTTTATCCATTTGGAGTTGATTTTGTGCAGAGTGACCAATGTAAATATATTTGTATTCTTCTACATGTTGCCATCTAGTTTGATGAGTACCATTTGTTGAAGATGTTGACTGTAAATGTCAGTTTTATTTCCTCATATGAAGAGATGAGATTAGAGCCTTACCCAAATTCTGCAAAGACACAATTTAGGCTGAGCCCAAAACATTTTGTTCTCTGTTATATCTACTCCTAGACATAGTCCTGGAAACTTCCTTGTCTTTGTACAATCTAATGTTCAATACTAACTGATTCAATCCAACTTCTCTCAGCTTATGACTAAAAAGCTATGTCTCACTGCATACTATCTTTGGCAATGTTTGTTGTGTACATTTTGTGAACCCCAAAAGACGACCAAGGAGCCAATTCCAATTCAATCCTTCTAGGATCTTTATTCAGGCTCAAGCTTGAGCCATACCACTATGTTTTATGAAGCAGAATCGTAGGGTGAAGCCCCAAGGTCTCAGCAAAACAAGATTTTACAGGAAATCACAAGCAAATGAAGGGATTTTTAGTCTGGCACACATCTGATTGGGGACTCTTATGGACTTTTGTTGACCTTTAACATAATTGGCTTGTGCTGGGTGCCAAACCATAAACTTAACATCTGCTTTCTTCCTGATTGGTGGTTATTAGGAAATGAAATGCCAGTGACAGGCTTGTAACCTGGAGGCACAGGTTTTGGGGGAGTAACCTGGAAACTGGTGGTAGAGAGTTGAACTTTAGGTCAGTTTCTCTAAGACAGAATCTGAACCCCAGATCTGGTCTCCCATGTTCTAATCTTTTAGCTCCCCATTCTCTGGTTCATTCTGCTGTCAACTATGTCTCAGTTGTTCTCTCTGCAACCTGTTTCTGCAAAACTGTCTTGTTAAAATACTACCATAACCACATAGCCCACGAACATTTTTTCTTTCTCTTGCTGCTCTTAAGTAGCCTCTCTTTCTGGTAATGTTCTCCTGTGAGTTGCATATATCATATCTCTGACTTATTCTGTCAAATATTTTTCTGATTCACCACTTTGTCTGCCCCTCTATTAGACATCACTTTCAAACATGACTGCTTTCTTTTAGAAACTAACCTTGCTTTTATTGTTAAGGATTAAAGGTGTGTACAGAGGGTAGGTCTATATTCCTGTCAGATCATACTGTGAATCAGGGTGTGTCTGTATTCTGTTCAGATCATATTTCTTGGCTGTGATCCCTTATCAAAGCAGCTATGATCATGGATTAAAATTTATCTACAGCTTTCTTTTTTGTAGTGTGTATTTTTGACATCTTTACCAAAACTCAGGTGTCCATATGTATGTAGATATATGTCTTGGTCTTCAGTCCAAATTCCATTAGTCAACACAAATGTTTTGATGCCAATACCTTACATTGACTTACTACAGCTCTGTAGTAGGATTTGAGGCCAGATGGTATCTAAGAGATATCTTTTATTATTCAGGGTTTTTTCAACTATAGTACTATTTTCACATTTCCATGTGTAGCTAAAAATTGTCATTTCAGGTTCTGAAAATAATTGTGTTGGAAGCTTGATGGAGATTGCATTCAATCTCCTTTTGGTAAGATGACCCTTTCCACTATTTTTTACCTTACTGATTCATGATCCAGGGAAATCTTTCCACATTCTGATATGATATCAGTAGTCATTTAAATTAGGGTGAGATAGAATAAGTAGGCAGTTTCCTTTTCCCTGATGACTGCTGATTCTTAATTTTTAAAAGTATCTATTTACTAACCATTTGAGAAATATTTATTCAAATTTGGCCCATCTTTCCTGTTATGAATTGCTTTCAACTTCTTGGATTAGACCCAGCCAGTTTTTCAATGATATGAAATCAACAGATCATATATTTGGTATTTTCTAAATCCTCATTCATAGTACCACCTTGTAGGGGCAGTTTTAATGCTAAGGTCCTATTCCCAAATTGGTTCTTTATTTGTCAGTAAAGAAAGCCATGGGCAAAATGCTGGGTGGGAGGAACAGACGGGACTTCCCGGTCCCTGGATTAAAAAAGGGAGATGCAAGGGAGGAGAAGGGAGTTCGCCATGCTTTGGAGAAAGAGCAACCAAGCAGCCACGTGAGTTCTCAGGAGGAACAGTGGGCTGTGGCTGTACCTATAGACTGGTGGTTAGAGATGTTTAGCAGGGACTAGTTTCAACTGAACAACTAAGATTAGGGCAGGTAGGAGGTACGGAGCTAAGACTATTGTTAAGGGCATGCTTTTCCAAGAAGATAGTATCGCCCAGCAATTGTCTCCAAAGGCAAGTTTAAAGGGAACAACTCTCTCTCTCTGTGTTTTTATCCATGGATTCAAGGGAACACCGGGTGGGGGCTGGTAATGCAGCCGATTCCTGGAATCTAGGCAGGATAGTGAAGATTTACGTTCAACACCACCCAGACTAGTGTTTGGTTATCTAACTAGTGACTATTGTTTTGCTGAGTCGACATGTAAAATTGACTGTTGCAACTTATGTGCAATGTGATTTGATAATTTCAAATTTGGGCATTTGATTTTTTAATATTTATAGGCTTTAGAAATTATTACTATATTTAGTATATAATTGGTTAATGTACTTTAATATCTACAAAGTGTCTCAGATGTGCGGCTTTTCAATATTACTATACATATACACTTTAAATTTATGAAGTCTCATTAATTAATTCTTTCAAATATCAGGCTGCTTGAATTATCACGTTTTAGTGTTTATCTCTGAATCACTCACAACTAATGTGTCACTTAAGGAAAGATATTAAAGCATTTCTTGTTGGAATAGTTAAACCAGAAAAAGTCCAGATTTGAATTCTCTACTTTATGGTCCACAAATCTTCTCTTGCAATTACATTGTTTAAATCTATAGGCAGAATTTCTTCAAAATGAGGAAATCCTCAATTATACTATCATTTATGGACTTTCAGTTTATTGGAGTAGACCCAGTTAATTTTTAAAGCATCTGAAGTCAATAGATCATATATTTGGTGGCAACTAAATTCTCTTTCATAGTATCACCTAGATTAGTTTTAATTAACTAACTAGTGACTACTGTTTAGCTGAATTGACATGTCAAATTGACTATTGCAACCTATGTAAAATATGATAAAATGTAATTAAAAAGCATATAAATGTGTCATACTGAGGCTGCATTTTTATACTACTAAGAAAATGCAAATACTATAAATAATTGATTTTGACTCTGTACAAATATCAACAAATGATATTCTTTGATTACACATTAGTATAATTAATAATTGAAAAATATAATTTTATCCCAAATTGTAATTTCAAAGTGGCATTTCTTGGTTTTTTTCAGGTTAGTTAAATTATTCTAGTTTGCAAATTATATAATAGAAACCAATAGTCAAATTTTTTCTGGTGATTAGATTAACTTTCAAGCTATATTATAGAAAAGTTATAAATTAAATAGTTATGTATATATATTTGTATGTATATACACATAAATAGTAAACATAATTATATATAATTTTTTTCAGTTTCATGAGGAAAAATATAATTATTTTATGCTACTAATTCAAACATACACTACCAAAGAGCAAACTAACTACAGGTCTTTAAATTATTTGTCATAATGAATGTTTATTTTGTTTTAGTTAATCTGTCAACAATTATGTTTTTTTTGTTGTTGAACTATTGCTTGAACACAATTATCATTAAGTATTAGTAAGGTTTTAGTGAATATTTTTGCTTTTGCAATGTGAAGTAATTTTGAGAATGTATGAAAATTATTTAATACCTTATACTGTTATTAATTCATCACATGACATTGGTAAACCCAGTTTTATAAGACATAAATAATTTTTGGACAGTTATAGTTTGGGAATATATTTGATTGTATTTTGCATAGTTAGTATATTTTTATTAATTTCTTCAGACTTATGGATATGAGATTAGTATATAATAAAATCAATCATTGATTTTTATATTTCAAGAACTGTTTTGAAAAGTAGAATATATACATATATATGATAGCTATTATTGGATAGCTATTAATATTATATATATATAATATTAATATATATATATATATATATATATATGATAGTGATCAAATCCTGGGTTCAGCCTCCATCTTAGACAACCTGAACTAAGGGTGAACTAGAGTTATTCCTCAGCAACCCTGCATTCAGCACCAGTTTCAAAGTTACTCTGCAACAAACCTGCATCTAGCACCAGTTTCCAGGTTATTCCCCCAAAACCCTGCAGCTAGCACTAGTTTTCAGGTAATACACCTGCCCCTAGTACTTTACTTCCTAACAACCATCAATCATGAGAAAAGGAATACTTAAGTTTGTGATTTGGCTCCCAGTAATAGCCAACTATTTTAACTGGCAACAAAACTCCATGATAGTTCCCCAATCAGATGTGCGAGGCTAGAAATCCCCTTGCTTATTTGCTTACTTCTATACATTCTTGCTTGAAACTAAGTTCAGGGCTTCACCCTCCCATCCTCTTGCATCAGAGATAATGGTGTGACCCAAGCTTAAGCTTGAATAAAAACATTAGTGTAATTGCATCAGAATTGACTCTTTAGGGGTCTTTTGAAGTTCAGGAAATGGACACAATAGTTCTTAATAGCTATTAATATATATTAATATAATATCCATATATATTTATACACACATATATACATTGAATATCTTTATAGTATTTTTTATTATACTGACTACTAACTTGAGTTAGGATGTGTGAATTTATACAGAAAATGCAATGATGTCTTAGATCTCAAAATTAAACTTTAGAAACATCAAAACAGAATTTTGAAGTCCACAATAAAGTTGTAAAGCAAAGACATACCTGTCTATTTATTTAAATAACAACTCAGCCCTTATATAACAGCAAAGGTAAACATCTATATTCATTGAAATAATTAAATTAAAAATGCAATCTCTATTGACATATTTTCTCAGGCTAAAAGACAGTAGGTCAGATAAATGAGAAAATTAATGAGTATATACTATTAACAGCAATTCTGCAAAGAAGATAGGAAGGAGGAAGAAGAGTGCAGATGCAGCAGTGTAAGTAATTAGAAAGCCATCTGGCACTGTTCAGCACCAGACAAGGAGGCCTCACCTCTTAATAATCCTTTAAAACATGCCTGTCTTCCCACCATATGCTAATTGATGGTCATAGGAAGCCCTGATTTAGAAAAGAAAGATTCAATTATGTTCTTCATACTCCAGTTAAGATGGTTAGGCAAATACATTGTAGAGATATGTGAAATAAGGATATTTTCCCCAAAATTAAAAGAAAAAAACCATAAAGATAAAATGACAGGGAAATGGTTTTATGTTGTGCAGTTTAATCGCCTTACGTACTAGTTGGAGAACTGATGGTCCTCTATATAATATCTCTCTATAAAACTACCTTGTATAGAGGAGCTTCATTAGAAGGTATATGACTTTTTTTTCAGGCTTACATTTTCCATTCCATACATAATCCTGAAAAGTTATTTTGATGGGCATCCTACCAGAAAAAGATTAATTATGGGAAAATATGATGAATATAGTTTTTATTGTCAAAGGCAATGGCCCTCATTGAGAAGGTCAAAGAAGGTAATGTTAAAACTAAAATTTGATTCCATGTTTTGAGCTGTGTTTTGAATTTTGACTCATCTAATTAAACTCATATTTTTTTCCCTTTGCATGTGATCTGCCATCCTATGGAATACATTGAAGCATGTCCCAGCTTACTTGCAGAATTATGTGTTTTCTGCTGTTTCTTTGCCAGTCATTGATTCCTTCCTTACTGATTTTTTTCTTTCCTTGACTTCTGATGTAATTGATTTCACAATAAAAGGTGATTTCTGGAGCCAGGAGCAAACTTTAAACGTGATT
This sequence comes from Uromys caudimaculatus, assembly GCA_028551405.1. Taxonomy (NCBI): domain Eukaryota; kingdom Metazoa; phylum Chordata; class Mammalia; order Rodentia; family Muridae; genus Uromys; species Uromys caudimaculatus. The sequence continues at coordinate 48,688,900 of CM052718.1, read as the reverse complement.
CTGGAGAAATTTAAGGGCATAAAATATGTATGCTGACAATACATACGCAAAAATTTAATCCTGAAATCAAATATTTCATTATAAAATCACAGGCAATTGTTAAATATTTTAAGTGGAGGCAAAATGAGATTGTCTACTAGTGATATATAGTGACTTTCCTTCCTCGCAATGTCCTCTAGGGATTCTTTATCTATGACACCCATCTGGCAGAAAGTTCTTTGACTGTGCTATGTGAATAACTTCCTCAGAGGATTTCACCAACATGGCACTTAGATTGGTTTTCAATGGGCTTTGTTGCCTTTAAAGTGAGTTGCGACCAGGAAACTGTGGAGAGGCCCACTTGACATGCTCTAAATCTTTAAAGGACTTTTTAAAAAAGTAAATCTTTTAAAATTTGCTGTACAATAAACACTTCTACTTAGATTTGTGGGGTAGGAGTAACTACAAAAGACAGATGGATCAACTTTCCAATAAACTAATAGACTATGGCTTATCACATACTGGATATAATGTGCTATTCTGCTAAAAATACACTTTTAGTTTAAGAAATCAGGTAGTAAAAGTATTTATCCTGCCCACCAGAAAATCACGAGGTCAGAACATTACAACAAAGCCTTTATAAGGTATAATGTCTAATGCCCTAGGTTTATTACACATCATTTTTCAACTATATTTCAGGTTAAATATGAACCTTGTACATTTTCTTTCCAATCTAAGATGGAAATGTATCTTTAGGACAAGAACCCACAGCTAAATCATATCAAGAGCTAATTTATTTCTAATGATTGTAAAAATAGTCTCAAGAATTTTATTTTCTGAAACATGAAGCACATTTTCCATCTAATGTATACAAATTTTTCTAGTTTAGTCTTTTGATGTCCCTATTCCCATCTGATATTTATATGAGGAAAATTTGACTGAAGATTTATTGGCACACAATAAAATGGGTGTACTTAAGTATAGAGTGATTCATTTTAAGATATATAGTGATTGCTAAAATTTATAGAATAATTAGTGCGGAACCATTTTGGAGACTATGTGAGCCATTTTTCACCTAATTATTCAGGGTCCAAATCACATGAAGAAGCCCTGGTACATTATTACATATGATGTATTCACCATTCTCCAGTCACATATATTATCTTCTGCTAGAATTATCTATTATAAGAACTGTAGAATAAAATTTCAAGAGAGTTTGAAATATTTCTATAGTGTTATTTGGGTCTCATGATCTTCCTTACACTTAGGTGAAAATATATTTATCTGTATCAGGAGATAAACTGTGCCCCCTCAAATTATGATATAAAGTCCTAATCATTACTATCCTATTAGGAGATTGCATATAAAAATAGGATATTCCCACTGGAAAAAAATGTTAACTTGATCCATTAGGTGTGCTGTAATCCAAACCTACTGATGTATTTGTAAGTCAAGGAGGCTAGAACAGCCACAGCCACATCCAGAAATGACAGTCTACAGGGGGAAAAAAAGGAGAGAAGGGGAACAACTTTTCAACCTTCATCACAGAGTCATAGACACCAAGGTTTGAGAAAATCAATTTCTTAGTTATAACTCCTAAAGATTTGTAAATCCAGGTGTTTTTGAAATGTTGCACTTTATTATTTGGGGATTAATACCCAGTCAAAACTTAGTCAACTTAAATCATCTGCTGTGTGGCAAAACACATTGAACATAAAATGGTGGTTACAGGCCTTCTTCTATGCGGAATGTGAATTCACACAATGTGGATTGCTTCAGTGATGTGTTCATGTTCTTCAGCTTGGATTTTGAGATTTAATAAATCAAATGCATATAACAACAAAGCAAGCTAATCATGAAGCTTAAGTAAGTGTCTATTAAAATAAATTTAAACGTTTATTCGGGTAGATTTCTCAAGTGGTAAATTTCATACTGCATAACCTTGGGACACTGAGTATTATCTATAATGCCCACATAAAAACTGTGAGCTACAATGTGTTTGCAATGCCTGTGTTGGAGACATGGAGACAGGATCACTGTGGTTTTGTGTAGCCAAATCAGTGTTCTCTAAGTAAAAGGAGAGAAATGTAGAACCATTTTGGGAAAAAAAAAAAAAATGAAGTTGACCTCTGGCCTCCACATGAACATATGCATGCACAACAACAACAACAAAACCAACAAACACACACACACACACACACACACACACACACACACACACACACACACACACACACACACACCTTTGCAAATACTGAATGAATAAAAGAAGGGATTTTTCCCAAGAAGATGGATCATCAGGTAAGGTGCTTGCAGCCAAGGTTTTATGAAGAACCGAGTTCAATCTCTGTGACCAAAATTATAAATGTAACATTTATTTATATTATGTGGTTGTCTCAGAGACTTACTGCTGAATAAGTTCACTCTTTCTAGTTCTTTCTGCTCTCTGGATGGCTGGTTCTGACTCAAATTCCTGTATACACTGAATGATTCAATCTGGCTTCTCTCAGCTTCTTTCTGAATTCATCTGCTTGGCCTCAAACTAACTCAGGCAATTTTTTCAATCTTTTTGCTCCTTTTTTATTCTCTGGCTTCAAGTGCCTCTGCTGACTCACAGTAAATTCCGTGAACTCATGAATGAACACTCCTCTACTGTACTGTTCTTGCTGTACTGACTCACGACTAGATTCCCCTGCATTACAGTTATCAACTGAAGTGCACTCATTGAACTGCCCTCCCCTGACTCATTCTGCACTGCTCGTTTATATTGTTATCATTATTGATAATTTATTCAGCCATGTCCCTGAACTAAAAATCCTCTATAAAGTTCCTTTGTAAGTAATTGTTTTGGTCAGTGTTCTATTGCTGTGATGAGACACCATGACCATGGCAATGCTTACAAAACAAAACATTTAATTGAGACTTTCTTACAGTTTCACAGTTTTAGTCCAGTATCTATATGGCTAGAAACATGGTAGCATGCAGGCAGACATGGTGTTGGAGAAGCAGTTGATAGTTTTACATTTAGTTCAGCAGGCAGCAAGAAGACATTGTGCATCGCTTAAGCATTTGATACCCCAAAGTCTGGCCCTCTATCCTAAGTGACACTTTCTCTGAAAAGTCCACACCTACTCCAACAAGGCCATGTGTACTAATTTCTGTCAAGTAGAGCCACTGCCTAAAAACCAATAATTCAAAAATAACAACTAAGGGAATTATTGTTATTCAAAACACCACAGTCATTCACATGGGTGAGTATTTCTTTCTTAGGAACTGAGACTTGCTTGACTATTCTTGGTTCCTTAAATTTGGGCTAACTTGATCTTTAGGGAATATAAATCAGATTACTTCTCACACAACTGGACTAGAGAGAGTGTCACCTGAACAACAAAATCGTGGAAGTAATTTGATAATTACTTAACTATTTTGTAAATCACTTATAACACTCAGTTTTAGCTCTACTCAGACCAGTGTAAGTGCATGGCAAAAGGAAAAGAAAACAATCACAAGGACAGAGGGAAGTGAGAGATGAATCACCAGGTATTTAGATATACAAAACACATCAATATATTCACTTATAAGGATACATTTTGACTTTTCACAAATAAAACAAAGGAAAGCAAAATGTATGTTTTATGAACTCCCAGAGTTTACTTGAGAAAAATCATGTCAACATTTTCTTTTCTGGATATACAAATATACTTCTTTTTCTTGGTATTTATTAAAGTATATAAGTAAATCTGCCATTTTACTTTTACGTTTTAACTGAAAAGTTAACCTTAATTTAAAAATAATACCAGAAATGTGAGTTCTAAATATATGTTTTTTGAATCTGAGATTGAGATGAACTTAATAAAACAATAGGAGTATCACCACTTGATTTAACAAAGAAAATTAATTGCTCCTTAGATATTAAAAGAACAAATGTTCTTCTCTAAGTGTCTAAATTATTGCTGAATGTTACAGTAGAACTGAAATAGAGCTAACATTAGCCACTTGGCAAAAAGAGTAATAACAAAGAGTGTGCAAGAAGAGAAAGCTCTGGAGGTATGCTACACCTGAACATGAGTTGTTCACAAAGATTCTCTATTCCTGAGTACTCTTTCCAATCAAGATTAAATAACAAGAAGAATAATGAATGCAGGACTAATATGGAATATTCACTTCATGAATTCTTCTATCAAAATCACGTTTCTTTTACTTTTAACTTTGTCATAGCCTTTGAATGCCAAACCTGATATTTAATAAACAGATCTTTATTTCCTATCTGCTAGATAGAATTTTTTTGTTTGTTTGATTGATTGGTTTGCTTTTGTCTTGTGTTTTGGTGTGTGTGTGTGTGTGTGTGTGTGTGTGTGTGTATGTATGTTAACATCTTGAATCTATTCAAAATGCAAAAATCAATTTGCAAGGTAAGCTCTTTTATTACTTTTGCTTGGGGATATTTGAGAAAGAGCACATTTACATAGTCTAAGTGGAGTTTCTTTCTATAAGGTCATATACTGAGTTATGTATTGTTGTGATATTTCTTAAAGATAGAGTTTTGCAGAAATTTGAGAATACTACATACTCATCAGATATGTGTAAAAGTAATTTTCTATAGAGGTAAATCATTTTACTTCTTGTCTGTGCTGTTCATATAGATTACAAAACAGTTAACCTTGTTCCAGTAGAAAGGCTTGAATATTATCTTATCCTTAATATGTGGCTTCATTTTATAGGTAAACATATTTACTTTATAATGGGTAGAAAGTATTTAGTTCCTATGTATCAACTCTCCCATTCTTTTCAGAGACTAACATATTATAAATGGAGAATCAATGTGGCATATGTTAATTTTTCAAGAAAAAGTCCATGGTTTACAATTGGTTTCATTTGTTAAATTTGTTTAGTCCTACATATTTTTCTTAATGCATAACATCATATTGTTGTCATTATTATATAAATCATAAAAGAAATGGCCTGCATTGAAGTCTCCAGTGCTCCTCTGACCATCCCTCCTCTCTTCTGTATCAATGTGAATCATTTTCAAACAAAGGACATCCTTTTCAATATGCAATGTTATATCATTTCTTCTGGGAAAAAAAGGTCTATTTTAGGATTCAATTTCTAGTTCACTTTTCATATATATAATACATATGTTTTAATCAGGGTTTCTATTCCTGCACAAAAATCATGACCAAGATGCAAGTTGGAGAGGAAAGGGTTTATTGAGCTTACACTTCCATGCTGCTGTTCATCACCAAAGGAAGTCAGGACTGGAACTCAAACAGGTCAGGAAGCAGGAGCTGATGCAGAGGCCATGGAGGGATGTAACTTACTGGCTTGCTTGCTTCTCCTAGCTTGCTCAGCAGGCTTTCTTATAGAGCCCAAGACTACCAGCCCACAGATGATACCACTCACAAGGGGCTCTCCCCCCTTGATCACTAATTGAGAAAATGCCTTACCGCTGGATCTCATGGAGGCATTTTCTCAACTGAAACTCCTTTCTCTGTGATAACTCCAGCTTGTGTCAAGTTGACACACAAAACTAACCAGTACAATTGACCCCTTGTCAACTTGACACATGAACACATCACCAATAAGCCTCGACCCTTACTTCCTTATTCATCCCCACAGTCCTACAGTCCCACAGTCTTTGCAAATTCTTACATATTAACATTTCAGTCCCTTATAATCTCTTAAAATTCAAAATCTTTTAAAACTTCAAAGTCTCTTAACTGTGGACTCCACTAAAATAGCTTCTTTCACCAAGAGAGAAAAGTATCAGGCCACAGTCACAATCAAACTCAAAATCAAACACTAACCATCCAATGTCTGGGATCCACTCACGATCTTCTGGATTCCTCCAAGGGCTTGAGTCATTTCTCCAGCTCTGCCCTTTGTAGCACACAGCATGTCTTTTGAGCTCCAGATGCCTGTGCTCCACTGCTGCTGCTGTTCTTGGTGGTCATCTCATGGTACTGGCATCTTCAAAGCACTGTTGTCTTCTGCTGCAACTAGGTTTGCCAACAGCCTCTCATAGGCTCTCTTCATGGTACCAAGCCTCACCTCCTTTGCATTACCCCTTCAGTCCTGGGCCATCAATTGCACCTGAGGCTGCACCTTCACCAATGGCCTTCTGCAGCCTCTCACAGTGCCCAGGCCTCAGCTGCTCTTCATGACTCCTTCATGCCTTCAAAACCAGTACTACCTGGATGACTCTTACACATTACCAAGTTAAGCCACAGCACAAGGTAAAACCGTGGCTATCACTGGAACGAAGCCTCTGTGCTCTCAGAAAACATTTCTCAGAAGATTTCAACTCAATGATGCTGGTCTCTTCCCAATCACTGCCAATTTCCCAGCTCCAGCTAACCAGCATCAATAGTCCCAGTAATGCAATGGTTTTGCTTTAGTTGTTCTGGTATCTTGTCAATCACAGGAGATCCTTCAGCCCCAGCTAACCAAAACCACAGAATATTCACAGTCAAAATAGCAACAGCCCTGATAAGAGTCTTTAATCTTCCCTCTGAAATTCCACAAGCTAGGCCTCTATCTTCTGCACTGTTCTCAACATTATCTTCCAAGCTCTTACACAACATCCCACAGAGCTTTTAACACCAAATGGATCTTCTAGCCCAAAGTTCCAAAGTCCTTCCACAGTCCTCCTCAAAACATGGTCAGTTTGTCACAGGAATACCCCACTATGCTGGCACCAATTTGTCTTAGTCAGGGTTTCTATTTCTGTACAAACATCATGCCCAAGATGCAAGTTGGGGAGGAAAGGGTTTATTGAGCTTACACTTCCATGCTGCTGTTCATGACCAAAGAAAGTCAGGACTGGAACTCAAACAGGTCAGGAAGCAGGAGCTGATGCAAAGGCCATGGAAGGATGTAACTTACTGGCTTGCGTGCTTCTCCTGGTTTGCTCAGCAGGCTTTCTTATAGAGCCCAAGACTACCAGCCCACAGACGGTACCACTCACAAGGGGCCCTCCCCCCTTGATCACTTACCTCTGGATCTCATGGAGGCATTTTCTCAACTGAAACTCCTTTCTCTGTGATAACTCCAGCTTGTGTCAAGTTGACACACAAAACTAGCCAGTACAACATATAATACATTTTTCTTATATAATACATAAATCTGGCATACTCAGTAATATATATATATATATATATATATATAATATTTTATATATTATATATTATTTGTATATTATATATAACACAACTATGCGTATATATGTACACATAGTTTAATGAGGACAGTGTGAGTTCTACTCATTCACGATATTTTCACAGTATGAAAGTTAAAAAAAAGAAAACATGTTCACTGGTCCTAATCATGAATCATAAACTGTGGCATAAAATTTATTATAGCCTAGAAAAATAGAAATATCTTAGATTGATGTTCAAAATGCCTTTTTATAATTCCATTTAGTTTGAATCACATGTTACAAGTGAGCATGAAATGGATAAAATACCTTTAAATTTTAGAGAGCACTAACTAACTAGACCTTCCATTGATCACTAAGGATATTATAATATTGCCTATCTCAAATATTTGAGCAAATTTCAATGAAAGGTTTAACCTGAAATGTTACAAGTACAGAGGATTGTGTCTTTTAAAATGCCTGAAGCTGCCGTAATCACTAAATAATAACTCTCTAAACATGTACCTATACTATCAATTCAAGCAAAACAGTCTAATTCCCACTTATATTTGCCCCTTTGGTCTCAAGAACATAGCATCAAGTCTTTAAAACAGACACATTCTAAGGATTGCTCTGCTAAATAGAATGTGATTCCAGAGATATTTTAGAACTCAGTCTCTTCGGTGCATTTGCCCTAGAATTCTTTTCTCTGTCTTGATCAGAGCTTGATTTCTGTAGCCTTGTACCAGGGATATTTTTCTAACAAGATATCATCTATTTATAGCAGCAATGACGCTTTGAGCACTGCAGCTCACACTGACTCCGAGTCACCATGACCTAATCCTCATGGCGATTATTTGGATTCTTCCGATCTCTTCAATGTTTTTAAAGTCACAGTGAGCTGATTTCTATTGTTTCTTCCCATTACTGATTATAAATATTTTAGTCATCTTAGGCTATGTATGTTCTTGTTCTGAACTTCCTATTTTTAAGGAGTTTATGTCAATTTTGAACCAGCTGATATATACTTTTACATCAAACCAATTATTTTCTGTACAGATGAATTGAACTGTAAAAAATCTTACTCTTCATCTCTCATCAAGAGAAGAGATGTCATGATGCCAAGATCTTGTGCATATGCAGTATTTGTCCTTACTTAATAATGTAGTTCATAATATAAAGAGAAGGTAGTGATAAAAGGAATGCACTGAACAGTATAACATTATCTTGGAACAGAAGTTTGGCTGATGATATCTATGTGTAAACCCTAATTCTTAGGACCCGGTGTGTTAGTTGCAGCATAACACACTAAAAGACAGTGAATGTAATTAAATACAGAAGGTGAATATTTCATTATCATGCTTTTATTCCATGTTATTGGATATAAAATGGGGGGAATCATTTGTTCATTGTGCAAAGAATTCCTGACGTCTGAGAACATCATGTCTTGAAAATAAAACTTCCTCTCTCTAGATTCATCCAAAAACCTACAACTGGATGACATTAATTTATAATCTTATATTTTTTGTAGTATTAGATATAAATACACATACCACACACTACTACTGTTGCTCATTTGAACTCAGGAGTATATGGAGAAAACTAAACAGACAAACATGACTACTATATGAAAACAAAAGATTAATTTTGGCTTTGATTTATTCCTGATTATGAGAAATGAAATTCTTCTCTCTTGAAGGGTTACACATTTAACATAATTCTGCAAAATAAATTCAACATATTTCTTCTGAAATGTGAAATATTTTCCCCAAAATAAAACAGAAAATTTAGACACTTGATCCAAATACTATTTAATTTTATCATATTCACACCAAATAGAAAATTCAATAAAAATGCTCATTTTCAATTGATATTTTTCCCTAGTACTTTGTCTCTTTGTTTGACTTTAGGTCTGTTTTTAATTAATATTATTACTAATTATTGTATTTGTTTATATTTCAAATGATATCCTACTTCCTGGTTACCCCTCCACAAACCCTCCATCCTATACCCACTCCTCCCCCTCTACTTTGCCTCAATGAGGGTGCTCCTCTACACACTCACCCACTCTGACCTCAACCCTCTAGACCTCCGCCATGACCACTAGGGCATCAAGCCTCCCCTTCCACTGATGTCAGATAAGGCCATCCTCTGCTCAGTAAGGTATACCATATGACATGAATATAAGTTGTGTTTTTATATGTCTGTATGTGGAGTGTATGCAAGCATAAGATGCATGCTTCTGTATGGGTGCAGGTTAGAGATACATTCTGTACTCATGCTGTTGTCAAGAATTCATCTCATGTCCCTTTATCAGGCTTCACACTTTTTGTGACAGAGTCTGACTGAGCAAGAAGTCCACAGAGTGGATAGACTGGCTTGCCAGCAAACTCCCAAGAATCTCTTATAGCTCACCTCTCATTCACTGAGTTACAGAAGTATACTTACTTACCTGTTTCTTTTTCAAGAGTTCTGAACACAATCTCTCATATATTACAAAATATACTTTAGCAACTGAGCAAAAACCCAGTCTCTAATATAAATATGAGCTTTCAAATGCTTTCAAAATACCTACTACTTATTTTACCTATATGATTGTCACTGACAAAAGAGGAAAATATACTCAGTAAACTGATAGTAATTACTCTTGTTGCAAATACACACACACACACACACACACAGACACACACCACAACACATGCACGCACACAAACAAGATTTTATGTTATGTTTTTACATTTTCCTATTTATAAGACTCAGACATGTGACATAGAAGAAGGTATCACCTTTCAAGGACCTGTAGAACAATACAAAAATAAAAGCGTTTAATATTTAAAATGAGTGTTATGTGTGGTAGTATACAACCAAAATCTCCAAATTAAGTAATCTCCAAATTGAGGTAGGGTGCTCAGAAGTTCAAGTCAGTATAGACTATATAGAGTGTTCCAGTTTCCAAAATGAAACAATAATGTTTAATATTGAAAAATAGAAATGTACATTATTTTCTATAACCATTTAAGGATGACAGAAAAGAAAATAAGAATCACAGAGTTTTATAAGAATAAATACTAGAACAAAGTGAATTCATAGATTTATAAATTAACTGCCATTTTGTAAGTTTAAGATAAACAATTTTAATAACACAACAATATTACATATTTGTGGCCATGGTTTCATGTAGAAGCAGTGCCAGCAGGATTTAGTCATAGAATTTATGTCCCTAAGTTACTTTACTTATGATTAGTCAAAACACATTTCTATATCTAACACCTGCAGTCCAAAGTTTTCTCCCATAAATTAATATCATTAAATATTGTTTCTGCAATAAACGAATTATGTCTATGTGATTACATTTTGAGACTAGGGATATCACAAATAATCATTTCTCATTCACCTAAATTCATAGACTGTTTTTCACATTTATTTGTTTTTATGTTGTTGAAATTTTTTTTCATTTTTATTGGATATTTTATGTATTTATATTTCAAATTTTATCCCCTTTTGCAGTTTCCTCTCCTGAAACTCCCTGTACCCTTCCCTACTTCTATAAGGGTGCTCCCACAACCACCCACTCACCCTAGACTCTCCACCCTGAAGTTCCCCTACAATAAGGCATTGACCTTCACATGACCAAGGGCCTCTCCTCCCATTGATGGCCAACAAGTCCATCCTCTGCTACATATGCAGCTGGAGCCATGAATCACTCTATGTGTACTCTTTAGTTGGTGGTTTAGTTCCTGGGAGCTCTGGGGGGTCTGGTTGGTTTATATTGTTGTTCTTCCTATGGAGTTACAAACCCCTTCATCTCCTTCAAACTTTCCTCTAACTCCTTCACTGGGGAATCCATGTTCAGTCCAATGGTTGGTGGCAAGCATTTGCCTCTGTATTTGTCATACTCTAGCAGAGCCTTTCAGGAGACAGCTATATCAGGCTCTTGTCAGCAAGCATTTCATGGCATCTGCAATAGTGTCTAGGTTTGGTGTCTGTGTATGGGATGGATCCCCAGGTGAGACAGTCCCTGGATGGCCTTTCCTTCAATCTGCTCCAAACTTTTTCTCCTTATTTCCACCCATGAGTATTTTGTTCCCCCTTCTAAGAAGGACTGAAGCAACCACAGATTGGTCTTCCTTCTTCTTGAGCTTCATGTGGTCTGTGAATTGTTTCTTGGGTATCCTGAGCTTGTCGGCTAATATCCACTTACCAATGAGTGCGCACTATGTGTGTTCTTTTGTGATTGGGTTACCTCACTCAGGGTGATATTTTCTAGTTCTATCCATTTGCCTAAAAATTTCAAAAAGTTGTTGTTTTCAATAGCTAAGTAGTACTCCTTTGTGTAAACATACCATATTTTCTTTATCATTCCTTTGTTGAAGGACACTTGGGTTCTTTCCAGCTTCTGACTTTTATAAATAAGGTTGTTAAGAACATAGTAGAGCATGTGTTCTTGTTATATGTTAGAGCAATATTCGGTATATGCCCAGGAGTGGTATAGCTCTGTCCTTAGATGTATGTCCAATTTTCTGAGGAACCACCAGACTGTTTTCCAGAATAGTTGTACCAGGTTGCAATCCCACCAACAATGGAGGAGTGTTCCTCTTTCTTCACATCCTCACCAGCATCTCCTGTAACCTGATCTCAGGGTTGTTCTGATTTACATTTCCCTGATAACTAAGGATTTTGAACATTTCTTTCAGTGGTTCCCAGCCATTGGATATTCCTCAGTTGAGAATTCTTTTTTAGCTCTTTACCTTATTTTTAATAGGGTTATTTGGTTCTCTGGATCAGATAAACCGTCAAAACTGTCCCATAATCCCTAAAGAAATAGAAGCAGTCACTAAAGGCTCACAACCGAATAAAGCCCAGTACCAGATCGGTTTAGTGTAGAATTCTATCAAACCTTAAAACAAGACCTAATACCAATTCTCTTCAAAATATTCCACAAAATAGAAACAGAAGAAACACAACAAAATTTGTTCTATGAAGCCATAACTACATTTATACCTAAATTACAAAAAGATCCGACAAATTCCTTTATGAATATCAATGCAAAAATACTAAATAAAATACTCACAAACAGAATCCAAGAACACATCAAAACAATCATCCATCAGGATCAAGTAGGTTTCATCCCAGGGATGCAGGAATGGTTCAATATATGGAAATCCATCAGTGTTATCTACTATAAAAATAACCTCAAAGGAAAAAAAATTCACATGATTATCTCATTAGAAGCTGAGAAAGTATTTGACAAAATTCAACACCCCCTATGGTAAAAGTCTGGGAAAGATCTGGAATTGAAGGCCCATACCTAAACATAGCAAAATTAATATACAACAGACCAGTAGCCAAAATCAAACTAAATGGAGAGAAACTTGAAGCAATCCCACTAAAATCAGGGACTAGACAAGGTTGCCCACGCTCCCTCTATCTATTCAATATAATACTCAAAGTCCTAGCCAGAGCAATGAGGAGGTCAAAGGAATGCAAATTGGAAAGCAAGAAATCAAAATATCACTATTTGCAGATGATATGATAATATACTTAAGTGGACTCAAAAATTCCATCAGAGAACTCCTAAACCTGATAAATAACTTCAGCAAAGTGGATGGATATCAAAATAACTCAAATCAGTAGCCTTCCTATACCGAAAGAATAAACAGTCTGAGAAAGAAATTAGGAAAATGCCACCCTTCACAACAGTCGCAAACAATATAAAATACCTTGGTGTGACTCTAACCAAGCAAGTGAAAGGGCTGTATGAGAAGAACTTCAAGTATCTGAAGAAAGAAATTGAGTATGAAATAACAAAAATCCCAGGATAGCAAGAACTATTCTTAACAATAAAAAAATTGGGGGAATCACCATCCCTGACCTCAAGCTGTATTACAGAGCAATAGTGATAAAAACTGTATGGAATTTGCACAGGGGCAGGCAGGTACATTGATGGAATAGAATTAAAGACCCAGAAATGTACCCAGATACCTATGACACTTGATCATTGACAAAGCATCTAAAACCATCCAGTGGAAAAATGACAGCATTTTCATTTTTTTTTAATTTTTAATTTTGTTGATACTTTATTTACATTTCCAGTGTTTCCCCCTTTCTATGTCTCCTCTTTGGAGACCACTTATCCCTTCCCCCTCCCCCCTCTCTATGAGGGAATTCCACCTCCCACCCACCCGCCCACCCACTCCCATATTCCCACCTTAACATTCCACTTTACTGGGGCCTCTCCTCCCCCTGATGGCCAAAAAGGCCCTTCTTTGCCACATATGTGGTCTTTGGTTGGTGGTCCAGCCTCCAGAAAGACCGGGGGGGGGGGGGGATCAGGCCAGTTGACACTGTTGCTCCCTCCATGGGGCTGCAAACTCCCTCAGCTCCTTCAGTCCCTTCTCCAACTCCTCCATCTGGGACCTCAGTCTCAGTCCAGCAGTTACTGTAAAGTGAAACTTGGGTATTTCCAAACGTTTCGGCTAATATCCACTTATCAGTGAGTACATACCATGTTCGTTCTAAATGATGCTCTTTCAACTGGCAGTCAGCATGTAGAAGAATTCAAATATTATCCATTCTTGTCTCCTTGTACAAAGCTCAAGTCCAAGTGGATCAAGGACCTCCACTTAAAACCAGATACACTGAAACTAATTGAAGAAAAAGTGGGGAATAGCCTTCAACACATGGGCACAGTGGAAAATTTCCTGAACAGAACACCAACAACTTATGCTCTCAGATCAACAATAGGCAAATGGGACCTCATAATATTGCAAAGTTTCTGTAAGGCAAAGGACACTGTCAATAGGACAAAATGGCAATCAACCAATTGGGCAAAGATCTTTCTCAATCCTACGTCTGATAGAGTGTTTTCACTTTTAAATTGGTACACAAACCAAGCAAATATAATAAAAAGAAAACTGTAGTTGAAGCATTTTATTCAACAAATGACAGAACAAATTTGACCATTAGTCTGGCACAGGACAAAAACAGGTCTGTTCATTTGATTAGTAGTGAATACAGATATTTCACATAAAAGAAATTATGTACATTTTCCGACATCTTGATAAAGCAATTAATTGGTTGCTGAGGTCACTGGGTAGTTATGAAGATGTCATGTGAAAACATATTTTACAGGTTAGAATAATAAAGACTAAACTAACAATATGTAACAAATTTGAGAAGCAGCTGGAAAACGTAATCCTCATGAATATAGGAGCAGTAGGACGAAACTGTTACTCAACAATACCTAAAATATGGAATATCAAAATATGGAAGAGAAAATTATACTTCTTGTATTTGACTAGTTCAAAGTCATCAATAAATAAGACTCTAGGGGATTTATATACGTCAATGATCAGAAATAACAAGAGTAAAGTGACTTCAAAGAGAAAACATGTAGTTATCAAAAGTACAAAACATCTTAAAGGAGTGTAAAGGGAGGTGAAAACATTATATGTAATAATTTTTGGAGAAGATTATGTCAAAGTACAAGAGGTATGCTCTTGATGCTCACTATATAAGAAAGAAAGTAGTATTAATATTACCAGGAAAAGATGTAATAATGAGAGACTAGTCCTTGAGAGAGAACTTTAAATTGCAAATAACATGGCTTATGATAAAGTAAGAATTCTTTGAACTTACACAAAGAATTATAAAAGAGGTCATAAAGTATACTTTTTAAGACAACTCTATACAAATAGCTAATATAATATGAAGAATTAAAAAGAGCTAATTAAACTGCTTTGAAATGAACATAATGAGAACATTTAAAGGAATTAAAAAGAACAGGAACTTATCTGAAAAGAATAAGCTGGAGGATATAAATAGTCATCGTTTTAAATTTTAGAAATGAAAATGTTCTGCAATACCAGTGTGGAAAACCATAGTAATAAATATATTCTTAAGACTTTTGTAATTCATATAGGGAACATGGTAATAAATTTTAACATTGAAATTGATAAGGCTCATCTCCAGACACAGTATACGTAGGAGGGAAGTGATACAAAGGTAAAATTGTGTGGTATTTAACATTACACAAATGAATTATTAGGAGACTGAATCTGAGCTAATCTGGTAATCAGATATTATCTGGCAAACAGAGGAGGACAAGAAACCTGATCAGATTAAAATTCTTGATAAAATGCCTTTATAGGATTCTTCTCTAAAGCTAGATATCACAAGCATTGCACAAATAAGGCTAGATTTTTTTAAGAGCCTGAGTAAATTTTGTTTTCTAAGAAATGATGGTATCATCTTTTATAGATAGGTATTAGGTAGTATTTCCAGAAAACTGTAGAAGTCAGACATTTTAGAAGAAGGTTTTTATCCAAATAAAAATAAAGTGTTTATTTTAGCACCCTACTTAAATGGCACTTTTGGAAAGGAAACATAATAGTGGAAAGTGTAGCATAAAGGTCTTCTCATATATAGTGAAATGGAACTAAAATCCAATTGTGACATGAATAAAGGATTAATTGGACTCATAGCCTACTTAGTTTGAAAGAAACATCTGGACAGCCTTACTAGGATCACGAACTGGAAAAACTATAGACCAGCTAAGGAACTCTCCAAGTGACAAGGCCTGAGGTTTGTTTTTTGTTTTTTGTTTTTTGTTTTTTGTTTTTAATTATTTTAAAAAGCGAAACTTCAGTTACAAGTCATCATTTAAAATAATACATCAATCATGCCTGGATTTGTATATCTTGATATGTGAGTGGCTAATAAAAAGATTCAAAGAGAACATGCCAAAATGTTTTCTCCAGGGCCAATGTAAGAAAGTTTTCAAGACTACATTCCCTGAACAATAATTACAAATGGCTCATAGAAGTAAGCATGAAATATACTTACCTAAAAGAAACAGATAATCATTATTCAAAAAAGCACACTAATATGATTAGAGTCTTAATAGAAACCGTAAATGAAGGGTAATATAAATGTATCAATTATAGAACTTAAATACCTGAACATTGTCAAGTAGAAAATTAAAATAACAAAAGACAGTGCGATGAAATGACCTATCCATTGAGACATCAAATTAGCATGTTTCTAATACAAAGTCCCAAAATATATCTGAAAACAAACAATGTCAGTGTAGTTACTAGAGAAGAGTAGAACAATAATGAAGACTGCAGTATTGTACTTTCAGTTACATTTAGGAAAATTAGTAAGAATTGCTGTAAAGGATAAAAAGATGCACAGGAATATACGCAACTGTTCTTAAGTTTATATGAATCTTCTCTTACAAAAATGAAAATGTATATTTTTCTTGCTCAAAAAGGTCAGTTTCTAAAAGAGATTATGGGGTTGGGGGGAAAATAAAAGGAACCAATGTATCTAAGAAAGTGAAAATAAAAGAAGACATTTTCAAAACTCATGATGAATAAAGTTTAAAAACTGTAATACAGGATAATTTGAAACTGTGTAAACCTAATATCATATACCCTAATAACCAAAAGTTGAAATAAAAATGACACACAGTAGAAGTGGAAATTTCTTGTAACTTTGGAGAGTCATGTGATGTTTTTCTGGAAATTCTCTTACGAGAGGAATTTTTTGCTTAAGCAGATAATTGGGAGGGCATTTTTCTGAGAACAGATGCTTGGTATTTGTTCTGGAAGCATCCTGGCACAAGGACATGTGATGATTTGCTAGAGGGGACACTTGAAAAACAACATGATGTTTGGAAAGTGTGTAAATATAACCCTACAGTGGATGATGATGCATGACATTGGTTTGCCTTCCCACTCTTTGCTGGTCTTTGTTGGTCTTTGCGAATGATGCTGTGGTATTGGTTCGCCTTGACTTTTTTGCTGATCATTGTTTGTTGTGACTTCATAGTCAGAAACTCATCAAAGAACTTCTCATGGTGTTCCAGCAGCTCTTGCTGCTTCTGCAGACTCAGACCAATTGGCAGAGCCTTGAGGTTTCTTCTAGATCTTCTGTATTGAACTACCATTGCTGTTTATGAAGGGTGTTTGCTAGTGAAACAAGTTACCTCTGTTTATTTTTATGAACTGAACTTATGATATCCTGACAATACAAATTGGATTCTCTCCAAAGCACTATTTCAAAACAGATCCAGACCTTCTTTGCCTTTTTAACCTTTCCTCCCCCCTCCCTCTGGTAGGTGGTGGACTAGAAAGAAGGCTAAAGCATTTAAGTACATGTTTTAAAGTAGGCTTTGAAAAATATAAGCCTACAGACAACTGGAAGATAATTTGTCATGGACTAAAATGAATGCAATGCATACTAAATTCATGAACCGAAAGAAATTCAGAATGAAAAATAATGTATATGTATACATATATGAGAGTATGTACAACAAATGAAAGCACTCTAAATTTTACGCTGGGGCCCAGAAACACCATAAATGGATCCAAATTATATCAGAAACACACCTAACAGTTACAAGAAAAATAATAAGTAAAATCAATGAAATTAATTGCTAGTTATTCAGAAACTAAAATAAATTTGGTAGCTTTTATGTAAATTATAAACAAAACCAACTAAAATCTAAAAATTACTGTGCTAATAGTAAAATTTTTATAAAGATGCCTTAAAAACAATGACCAAGAAACACTTTAAAGTTGTCTTATTGGATAATTGACTGCCATACAAGTCAGAAAAAACAAGAAAACAAAAATGAACAAACAAACAAAAACCCAACCAAATCAAACCAAAATAAAATCAGAAAGAAAGCAAGCTAAATACTTTTTAAAAAGAAAGAGTTTAGAGTCCTTTACCTCATTTTATTTGTGTAAATGTTTTCCTAGGATATATGTCTGCCTGGTGCCCATTGAGGTCACAAGAAGACAAAACATCTCCTGGAACTAGAGTTATGAATGGTATGACCCACAGTATATGAGTTGGAAATCAGATCAAGGTACTCTGAAAGAGCAGCAAGTGCTCTTAACTACTGAGCAAACTCCCAAATCCAAAATAAATACTTCTAACAATGGCATTCAAAATGAGAATAAAAATGATGTAAATTGTATTAGAATATAGTCACTGGAAAACATAGGAGCACTGCAGAGAAGGATCTGGCTTTCACTGTTTCTCATACACAATCATCAATTCAGAGTCAATCAAGACCCAAATGCAAGAACTAAATCACCATAATTATTAGAGAAAGACTAGCTAATCTTAACAAGTCTAACTACAGGAAAGTTCTTTAGAAACTCATAAATGTTTATAGTATCTGAGAAAAGTATAACACTGTGTTATGTACTATTTGAAGGAAGATTATGGAAGAAAACTCTTCTGAATTATAAACAGTCCTATGCAAATTCTGACGGCATGAGAAATCCCCATTTCCACTAGATAAATGTATGACTTCTTCAATTAAGAATTTCCCATTTGTCTCAAATGTAATATGTCTGAAACAAAGCTAATTAATTTCACCTTTAAGCATGCCTTCCATGTTGTATTATTTTCTCTTTGTAAATAGCATCATTATCTAACTGGCTGGTTGCCCAAGTCAAAATCCTTGTGGCTCTTGAGTCTTGGATTAGTTCAGGAGAAACATGTATCAGGCAAAAGGTTCTCCCATTTACAGTACTATTGTACACAGAAAATCTGCTTTCAAACCTTTATCAAGTACAAGTTCTCATTCTTTGTTTTATTCCCTCATTATTTTTTATTTTAGTTTGAGAAATTTTAAATAACTTTCACCCAATCATATCAAATTTCAGCAATTTGTTCTTTTACATTCTGTTTGAACTAATGAATTTAGGTAAATTGGATCTTTACCCATCACTGGAACATGATCAAATATCAAAGACATAATAATTCACATATACCAAGAAAAAAAAATCAAAGAAAAACACAGCAAAGGACACATTAAATCACAACAACAAAATTAGGAGATAAATTCAGGTACTATTAAATATCATTAACACTTTGACCAATATAAACATTTCAAATAGTTTCTAAAACATCTTTCAAGAAAAGAAGGAAAATATGGCCTAAAGTTACTTAGTCTAAAACAAACAAACAAAACACAACAAAACAAAACAAAAAAGCAAAACAAACAAACAAAAACAGAAAGCAAAGCAAAACAAAAAAGAACTGTAAATAGAATCTGTGCAAGGAATTGGAATAGCATAAGTGTTTAGGGAGAGAAGGACAATGGATGGAAGTTTGTCTAGAGCAAGAAAAGGGCAGCGAATGATGGAAAGAAGCAAAGTGCAATGTGTGCCTTCATGAATAAGTCTTAATAAAGTCTATGAAACAAATAAATGAGTAAATCAAATGTAGTGCTTAGTCTCTTTTCAGTATCTTCCTTGTCTACATTCACTTCTGCATATTCTTCCCACATGCATGTTTGAACCTGTACTCAATAGAAATCCTATCTGCTATGTCTTTTTGAAAGCCAATTACATTTTATTTTCGCTCAGGTTTGTGTTTTCTTATTGGTCACTTAATGCATTTTTACATTTTGTAACAAACTTATGGTCATCTAATTTTCCGAAGTTGTCTCAAAGATCTGCGATAATGAAAATTTCCATGTTACTTCCTTCTCGTATTGCTTTCCACATGACATTGGCCTAATTGCTTGGCAGCAACTACGGCTCTCTGCTTTAGGTCCTTCATACGTATGGACTTCTTTGCGTCATTTTCAGTAGTACTACAAGCTAATGCTTATACATGAGACTTTATATAATTACTTTATTCAATTAATACATTTAATAATATTGTATAATTAAAATTTGTTAATTATTTCATTTATTTATTAGGAAAATAAAGTATATGCTTTAACATTATGAGAATGATGTTAATTTGTGTTAATTAATAGCATCTCATTGAAAATTAATGTTCTATTGCTCTTAATATTCATCTATTTGTCCTTGAAGTAACTCTTTCTGTTTTTCCTGCATACTGAGAAATATAATTTGTACTAATCCTTAATTTCCTACTTTCATGATCAGTAGGTTATTTCATTTTACTTACTAGCTAAAATAACTATCCATCAAAGCTAACAATGTATAATATTATTTCCTCCAGCTGGGCCAGATGCCAGTACCTGTAGCATTTTTTAAAATTAGATGATGTGTCCTGGATGAAATTTCAGTACCATTTTCTCCTCTTCATTATTTTTTTAATTAATCTGCATTAGCAGTCATAGAATTCAAATTCTTTTAATACAAAAATATTTTGCCATTCTTATCTTAAGCAGAGAGTGTTATCTTGTTTTAAAGATTAAAGATTAATGATATTATTTCTTCATAAAACAGTCAGAATAAGCTTTTACTACAAAAGATACCAATCATAAATCTTAAAACTCAACTGACAATATATCCTCCATACAAGGACCTGGGGCATAAGAATACTTGGCTAACTTTTCATTGGTACTGTGCCCTGGTTCTCTCTGTAATAATTTCTGAAGATTGGGTCCCATTTTTATGGAGTTTCATGTCCAAATAGCTTAATACTAAAGTATTGTCCTTAAAGTTTATCATTATATATATTAGTTAACCAAAAGTTTTATAAAAATTAATAAAGCTAATGTAAAACTGCACATTGATGCTAATGTTATAAACTTTTTACACATAATAAATTTTGCACAAATTTATGTAACATTTTTTCAAATTATGAAAAAAAGCTATAAGCAGATCTTGAGATAAGCTTTTAAGTTGAAAAAATTTGAATAGCTACATTAAAAGTAAATCACATTTGTTATTGTTTTAGATATCTACTGCTTATAAACAGGTATAAGAATTTAATATCAGTTATGTTCCTAAAAAAGCATAGTGTCTGAATAAAAAATCACGGTGTAAAAGGAGGAGAAACTTGTGAAGCAGACAAGAGAAATCTCACTCAGTCATGGCTGAACATCTGAAAACAGCAAGCCATGCAATGGGAAAACATTACAAAACCAAGGAAGAAACAGAAATTCTCTTTCATTAGAGGCGGCATCATAAGAATGGCCTCGTGATTGTTGAGAAGCTTAGCCTAATAGACAATGATGAAAGAAATATAACACTTTGTGTACTGTGGGTATTCATTACTACAGCAGTATCTTCTTGTTACATTGAAGTATTGTCAATAGTCACTCTTTGCAAATTTCTCAGTTTCAAAGTGCCCTGTATGCTTACTTTTCTAAGAAGAACCAATAATCTTTCTCAAAAGGACAGTTTTTTAATCACAGTAACAGAAATATTGAAAAGATTACACACACACAATCAAATTGTATACTCTATTGACTACCAGTGCAACATCAAATTACAGAAATGCAGTACACATGTTGAAAGGTAAAAAATAGAATTTTACCAGGCCCTTCCATTAAATTTGATGGAAAAAAAGGAGAAATATATTATAGATGAAATGAACAATCTGAGACAGATTTCTTGTTTGCTGTGCTTAGTGATACATCATAACTTTGCATTACCTATTGAGGTTGCAAAAAATTATCATATTTTTGCCAGCTGGAATATTCTAACTTTTCTTACTGGTCATCCTTAAGTTTTCTCAACTTTTTTCACCTGTGCCATCTCTATACACATCAACAGCAAAGACTCGATCTGCCTAAGGTCACTTCTGGATTCTGGGAGAGAACCAACACCAAGCCCGTAAGATTATTGGCTAAATTTGATAATGTGTTGGTGTTGGGGATTGGTTCGAATGCTTTGAATTAATCCAGCCCCCATATGGAGAATCTGCATGTCCAAACGCTGAAGATCCTTATCCCCATTGGTTTTTGATGGATCAATAAAAAGCAAACAGCCAATGACTGGGCAGGTAAACTGACATGTGATTTTGAAATTTGCTCAGGTGAGGAACCAGGAGAGAGGAAGGAGACAGAGATCACCATTATTGGGAAGATGTAAGACCATACCTAAAGGCCTGCTGACATGTGTGAATCAGGGAACATGGCCACATGGGCCACTTCCCCAATTGTGTTTGGCGCAGAAGAAATGAAATACAGATTTTAAAAGATGTTAACAGAGGAAGACTGAAGGGGAGTGCATGCTACCAGCTGCAAGGATTAGAAAGGCCCAACCACTAAGCTAGTCAAGGCATATTAAAATTACCTGGTATGGTGTGGTATGTGTGTGTGTGTGTGTGTGTGTGTGTGTGTGTGTGTGTGTGTGTGTCTTTCATTTGCAAATCCAGAGAGCTTTTGGGCCAATGCAACAAGAATCAGTAAAGCAAGAACACTCACCACATGCTGGGAAACAAACTACCACTACATACTGGTTGTAGCACTGAAGCCCTGCTTACTGATAATAGTTCAGGAGTCTCTAACATTGGTCTTTCCTGATGTCTTAGGCTTGACTTCCCATTTCTTTTCTTTTCTTTTCTTTTTTTTTTTTTAAATATTTATTTACTTTTTGATACTTTATTTACTATTCCAATGTTTCCCCCTTTCCAGGTCTCCTCTTTGGAAACCCCCATCCTCTCCCCCTCCCCCACCTCTATGAGGATATTCCACCTCCAACCCACCCGCCCACCCACTCCTGTATTCCCACCTTGACATTCCCCTTTATTGGGGCCTCTAACACCTTCATATCCAAGGGCCTCTCCTCCCCCTGATGGCCAACAAGGCCCTCCTCTGCCACATATATGATCCGAGCCATGGGTCCCTCGATGTATATTCTTTGGTTGGTGGACCAGCCTCCAGGAGGACTGGGGGGGGGGGGGTCGGGCCAGTTGAAATTGTTGCTCCCTCCATGGGACTGCAAACTCCCTCAGCTCCTTCAGTCCCTTCTCCCACTCCTCCATCTGGGACCTCACTCTCAGTCCAGCAGTTACTATAAAGTGAAATTTGGGTATTTTGAACTTTTGGGTTAATATCCACTTATCAGTGAGTACATACCATGTTCGTTCTTTCGTGACTGAGTTACCTCGCTCAGAATGGTATTCTCAAGCTGTACTACAGAGCAGTAGTGATAAAAAAAACTGCAGGGTATTGGTACAGTGACAGGTAGGTAGATCAATGGAATAGAATTGAGGACCCAGAAATGAACCCACACACATATGGTCACTTGATTTTCGACAAAGGAGCTAAAACCACCCACTGGA
>CM052718.1:48621231-48665669 GCA_028551405.1 Uromys caudimaculatus | reverse complement strand
AGATCAAGAATCGACAAATGGGACCTCATGAAATTGCAAAGCTTCTGTAAGGCAAAGGACACTGTCAATAGGACAAAATGGCAACCAGTAGATTGGGAAAAGATCTTAACCATTCCTACGTCCGATAGAGGGCTAATATCCAATATATACAAAGACTCAAGAAGTTAGACTCCAGAAAACCAAATAATCCTATCAAAAAATGGGGAACAGAGCTAAACAGAGAATTCTCAACTGAGGAAATTAGTAGGGCTGAGAAGCACCTAAAGAAATGTTCAACATCCTTAGTCATCAGGGAAATGCAAATCAAAACAAGTCTGAGGTTCCACCTCACACCAGTCAGTGACAGCAGATGCTGGTGAGGATGTGGAGAAAGAGGAACACTCCTCCATTGTTGGTGGGATTGCAACATTGTTGGTGGTACAGCCACTCTGGAAATCAGCTTGGCGGACCCTCAGAAAAATGGACATAATACTACCTGAGGACCCAGCTATACCTCTCCTGGGCATATACCCAAAAGATGCTCCAACATGTAATAAAGTCACATTCTCCACTATGTTCATAGCAGCCATATTTATAATAGCCAGAAACTGGAAACAACCCCTATGTCCCTCATCAGAGGAATGGATACAGAAAATGTGGTATATTTACACAATGGAGTACTACTCAGCTATTAAAAACAATGATTTAATGAAATTTGCAGGCAAATGGATGGAACTTGAAAGTATCATCCTGAGCGAGGTAACCCATTTATTTTCATAACCATCTGTGGTAGTCAAAGTTCTTCTTATACTTGAATCTCTCCCACCACCAACTAGGCAGGGCACAACCTAAATCTTCTGTATTTTTAAAGACAGAATTGACTATACTGTGCCCAGTGAGACAGGAAAGCTTCTGTATTTCAATCTTGATACTTTTGATTGCCTCTAAAAATTTCTTCACAATATGCCATAATACAGGCCACATGAGTGAGAGTGTCAACTTCAGGACAACAGAATATTTGAGGACTCCCTGTGAGGATCCAGTATTGATAAGTATAGCATAAGCCAGAGGCCTCAAACCATACCAATTAATCATTGCAATAAACATTTGAAAGTAAAGCTGATTGGGCAAAAGAGTATTCTAGGTGACAAACTGTGACACAATACAGCTTCCATAGCAAAATTTGTTTGTTTGCTTTTTTGTGGTTGTATTTATTTATTTATTTATTTATTTATTTATTTATTTGGGTTTGTGTGTACAAAGATTGTAATGGAGGAGGGTAGATACAGTGTAATGGGTAGATATGTGAAATTGGGTTGTATAATATGAAATTCACAAAGAATAAATACAATGGTAAAAACAAAAAAGTGGGAACATCTTTAGTGTACTGTGTTTGTTTGAGATGTGCCATTGTACTGTAAGAAATGTCACCAACTAAGAGTCTCTTCTTAAGCAGTTGATTACCTAATATGCATTGTGATCAGGCAGAGACAGAGAATGAAAATGAGATCAATAAAAGGGAATGTCAAGGTGGGAATATGGGAATGGGTGGGCGGGTGGGTGGGAAGAGGAATTCCCTCACAGAGGAGGGGAGGGGGAGGGGACACGGGGTTTCCAAAGAAAAGGGGAATCATCGGAAATGTAAGTTAAAAAAAAAAAGAAAATGAGATCAATGAGCCTCAAAAATAAATAGAGAAGTTGGTGAATTATATCCTTGAAGGAACCTCATATTTGACCTCTAATATCTATCTTTTTGTAGTCTCTAGGGTTTTCGAACAAGAATAAGCTGTGCTGTTCATCCAAAGACCCAGCAAATGTGCATTTCTTTTTCATTATTCCTCTCCCTCACTTTCCTATTCCCTTATTGTTGCAGATATTATTTAATATAAACATACTTTAAGATAAATGCACTTAAATAACACATAAAAACCCTATTCCATATGGCATGGCAACTCGTACAAGGTTTATTTTATTTAATTTCTGAGGTTGGGTGACTAAGGAAAATAATTTCATCAGTAATTGATTAGAATTTCAGGTAATGCCTACTGATTACAGATCATGTGCTCCCTCTCCCAAGGAACCATGCTATGTTTAGACATTGGACATTTTCCCAATTGTACTATATTATACACACAAATATATATTTACAAAGACATGCAGAATTTGACTAATATTTTAAGACTAGCAAGGATTATAAGAAAGTCTAGAAATCATGATATTTTACTACTTAAAACTTCTAAAATTAATATTTTATGACAAAGATTTTAAGCCAGCAGAGACTAATTCATTCAATCTCTTAATTATCAGCTATAGGACTCTGCAAATAATCCATTTGGAAATTAATACTTCTATTCTAGGGAAGATCTTTCAAAAGTAAACTAAAAGAATAGTTTTTTTTTAATATCTAGATTTATATTCCATCCTTTGGCCAAATTTATTACAAGTAGTGTTTTAAAAATATTAATCTGCCTATAGAAATGTTCAACATCTTTAGTCATCAGGGAAATGCAAATCAGAACAACCCTGAGATTCCACCTTACACCAGTCGGAATGACTAATATCAAAAATGCAGGTGACAGCAGATGCTGGTGAGAATATGGAGAAAGAGGAACATTCCTCCATTGTTTGTGGGATTGCAAGCTGGTACAACCAGTCTGGAAATCAGTTTAGCAGACCCTCAGAAAATTGGACCCAGTTATACCACTCTTGGGCATATACCTAGAAGATGTGCCAACATGTAATAAGGACACATGCTCCACTATATTTATAGCAGCCATATTTATAATAGCTAGTAGCTGGAAACAATCCAGATGTCCCTCAACAGAGGAATGGATACAGAAAATGTGGTACATTTCTACAATGGAATACTACTCAGCTATTAAAAACAATGACTTCATGAAATTCTCAGGCAAATGAATGGAACTGGAAAATATCATCCTGAGTGAGGTAACTCAGTCACAAAAGAACACAGTATGTACTCACTGATGAGTCGATATTAGTCCAAAAGTTCAGAATACCCAAGATTCAATTCACAGCAACCATTGTACTGAGCATTGGGTCCCAGATGGAGGAGTTGGAGAAGAGACTGAAGGAGCTGAGGGAGTTTGTAGCCCCATAGAAGGAGCAAAAGTGGCAACTGGCCAGACTCCCTGGTGCTTCTGGAGACTGGACCACCAACCAAAGAATACACATGGAGGAACCCATGGTGCTGGCCACATATGTGGCAGAGGAGCACCTTGTTGGCCATCAGTGGGAGGAGAGGCCCTTGGGACTTAGGGTGTTAGATGTCCCAGTATAGAGAAATGCCAGGGAGGGAAGTTGGGTGTGGGTGGGTGGGTGGTGGAACACCCTCATAGAGGCAGGGGAGGTGATAAGGGGTTTCCCAAGGGGAGACAAGCAAAGGGGAAAACATTTGAAATGTAAATAAAGTATAAAAAATAATAGTAAGAGGAATAAAAAACAAGTGAAATTATCATTTAAAAAAAGGCACAAAGCAAAAGAAAAAGATGTAGTGAGGCTTATGGAGAAGGAGCCCCTGTAACTTGTTGGTGTATATGTTAGTATACTCTTTATTAATAACCATGTGCATATTTCTTAAAAAGTTAAAGTAGAAGCATGTCTTTAGTTCCAGCACACAGGAGGCAGAGATAGGCAGATCTCAGGTCAATGCTAAGGTAATCTACATAGTGATTAGTAGGCTAGGGAGGGCTACACAGTGAGACCCTGTCTCAAAACTCAAAAAAACTAACAGATAACTAGCTAACTATCTAAAAATGACAAAAGAAAGAAAACGAAAGTTTATATATATATGATGAAAAATTAATCTGCCATATATATATATATATATATATATATATATATATATATATATGATGAAAATGAATTGAGGAATGAAAATCTAAAGGAGTGTCCATTGCTTACTGATATTTGTGTTAAGCTCCTACTATACCGAAAATAGAGGTTGTTTCAAACCTTCAGTCATCCAGGGATAAGGATTTAGAGTGGGATGGCAAAAACAGCCAAAGTAAATATAAATTGGGGATATTGACAGACAGCTGATAAAAGGAAAAACTTGATTATATGAAAGATATAATGATTTACCATCATGTTAGGAGACCCACATTTTAATTTACTTTAACCCACATAAAAATATTATATTTGCATATGATGTTAATAACGGTGAATTTATACATATACATATAGGTATGCATATATTTATTCTATATCTAACATGTGTTAGCTATTACTCAAAGATTCAGTGATATGCATAATCTACTATAGTGGTTTGTACTATAAACCTCTGATGTTTTCTTAGTCATATGAAACTAAGCATGCATTTGTCAGGTGTGTGTGTATGTGTGTGCGTACATGCATGTGTGTGTGTGTGGGGGGAGTGTGTGTGTTTGTGTATAAACACATACTAAATACATAAATACAACCTTTTCAGGCCATATTATATTATTTTTATGTATGTGTATTTTCAGAGATGACTATTTGGTATGTGATAACCAATTAGTTTGCTCTTCTCAAGGAAGGACTAGTTCTCCATCTATTGTTCTTTGTCTATAGATGAGTCCTCATAAGCTTTTGCTCGTTCACATTAGTATGTCTATTGATGTAATCCTTGTACAATTCATATTTAGGCAATCATAAGTCTTCATGGGTGTAGCTTTTGATATATCTACCAAAGGTAATCCTCAAAAACCTTCTTGTTCCTCTGCCAAAATCTCTGAGCCTTAAATGCAGGAGATGTGTTGTTGATGTATTAGTAGTAAATTGGTCCACAACTCTGTATTTTGATCACTTCTGCATTTATGTAATAGTTTCTGTCTATTGTAAAGAGAAGTTTCCTTGATGAGTGGTTCTTACTAAACCATGTGAATATATGGATAAATATTTACAATGTAGTCTGAGATTATGCTGGCTTAGTAAAGTTGAAGTTGTAGGTTCTCCTTCAAGATCAAATGAATCTACTAATCTTGGGTTGTTCGCTAGGTTTAAAATTTCAAGCATAATTTCCCTATTTGTTGATAAGGCCTTAACTCAAATTAAAGAGCTGATCATTACATCCAAGCTATGTAGTCCACTATTGCACCCTTAGAACTACTGTTCTAAGGCTGTGGTTCCTAGGCTTCATAGCTGGTTAAGATTGTTGGTTGCTTTCCTTCTTTGGAAGCTTACATGGCACCTTTGGTACTATGAAAACTAATCCTTGCAGAAGAGGCTTTCATATCAGTACATGTTATCTTCAGGAACAGGAATTTACCTTCTAAATCTTTGGGGCTAAAAAGCCCATTAACAATAGCCTGCAATATCTTAGGAGTCTCTTGAGAATGTCTTATCAACATCTCAAAAGAGTTCTTGTAATGTCTGTTGTGAGCTTTTGGTTAGATGTAGACTATAATCCATAATTTCTCTAGTCCCTTTCCTCACTCCAAACACTCTCATATGCCTACCTCTCCCTTGCTCAATCTCATGGCCTCTTTGTAAAAATGTGTGTGTGTGTGTGTGTGTGTGTGTGTGTGTGTGTGTGTAAATACAATCTTACAACCTTTTCAATTTGAATAATATTACTTGGATTAAATGATGACAAGGCTCACCACTTTGTATTACGTAAACAATTGGTATGCTCTTCCTTAGGGTTTTAAATTTGTGATCATAATCATTATTATATTACCTTTATGTTGTTTAGTGTAAAATGCATAGTGGATTCTTCTGAAGGACCACCAGTGATAGTCATATTACTTCATCTTCAAAGCCTTCATTACCCCTTGGTATAAGCTAGACTGTTCATAGCAGTTATATCTGGAATATATCAGTCTTGCACTTTTAATTGCTATTGTCTTCATAACAGATCAATTAGCTACCATATATATATAGGTTATGATAGCATATTACCTATCAATAGTAAATAATTATAAATAATTATCAAATTAGTTGTGAATGGGTAACTAATCACTGAAAATAAATCATTTTGCACAATAAATATTACAAAATAATTATATTTAAGTATTTTAATAAATGAAAATATTTATTAAGGATATGTTGTGTTTAATTTCTTTATAGTTACTTACTCCCTAAATGACAAAATATTCTTCGCAACATCTTATTCTCCATTTGCCACAATTATACCTTCTGTGAGTATATATATACACATATATCCCATATAGATATAATGAAATTTAAACAAAATTTAGTGTGCTATTATTTATAATTAATATTTTGAATAATTACATACTGTGAAATTTAAAAATGACAGTGAAAGAGGAAGTGGCATTCAAAAGAGAAGAGAAAGAAAGAAGCATAGGAGAGACAGATAGGAAAACAATCAAGAATAAAAAGGGTCTAGAAATTAAAAAAAGAGAGAATTTGTAAACTCAACATTCTTAGCTCTAAGAAATAAAATACAGCTATTGACTTAAAGACACCATTAATCAGTATAGCTTAATCAATTTCAACACAAATTTCTTCTAAAATTGTAATGTTAAGATCAATTCAAACTATTAAAAAGATAAATGTGGAATGCACAGAAAACAAAGAGGTTCTTGTTTTACTGAAATGAAGTGACTGAAATTTATTGAAATCGCAATCACTTAGGTTTATTGATGCATAGTTTGAAGTTTGATCTGTACCTAGTTAACAGCACAATAGTTTGGACTGCACCTTGAATTTGGATGGGAATGCACTATGACCCTTTCCCCTAGGTTTATGGGATCTGCTGATGTTCTACTTTCAGTATTAATGACGTTCATCAGTACACCTATGCACCTCACTGTGCACTGTAAGTTATCCTATACAATTAATTTTCTGAACCTCTTATGCAATACTTCCTTCTTACTTTCTTCAATTGTATACATCATTTTAGGTACTTTAAAATCTACATTATTTCTGAAAGATTACAAAGATAAATAAAAAAATCTTATAATCTGCAGTGGCAGAAAAACTACAGAATAAACTTGATTCTCCATTTCCAAATTATTTATGGTCTAGAACAGTGGTTCTTAAAACCTTTCTAATGCTGCTATCTTTTAATATATATCCTCATGTTTTGGTGACCTCAAACCATAAAATTATTTCTTTGCTAATTTATAAATATAATTTTGCTACTGTTATGACTAATAATGTAAATATTGGATATGTAGATTTTTCTGATATATGACCCCTGTGAAAGGGTCATTTGACTCCAAAGTGGTCACAACACACAAGTTGGGAATCACTTTCTAAGAGCTTTTTATGCTTATGGTTAACCATTGAAAAATATTCAATATGATTATATTCAATATCAAAGTAGATATTTGTATATTGAAGCTGTACATGTGTAAATTAAAGTCTACAATCTTTGTAAATGACTATTAAAGAGAAGTGGTCATTATTTATACTTAATTATCTACTTCAAAAAAAACTATTTTTAGATAAAACAAAATTACATAGTGTGGTGATTTGACTAGGAATAGCCCCCATAAGCTCATATATTTGAAATTTTTGTCAC
Organism: Uromys caudimaculatus; assembly: GCA_028551405.1. Classification (NCBI taxonomy): domain Eukaryota; kingdom Metazoa; phylum Chordata; class Mammalia; order Rodentia; family Muridae; genus Uromys; species Uromys caudimaculatus. The sequence goes on along the minus strand of CM052718.1, from coordinate 48,658,201 downwards.
TAGGGATTAGGACTACTGGACAGGGATTAGGAAGTGTGGCTTTGTAGGAGTATCGTTGCCTTGTTGGGGTTAGTGTGTCACCAAGCGATGATTTGAGGATTTAGATGCTCAAGTTAGGCTCAAAGTTCCCTGTCTCCCTTCCTGCTGCTTGTGTGTTTAGATGTAGAATTATCAGCCACCGCTCTAGCACTATGCCTGCTTTGGGCTACCATGCTTTATACCATGTTAATAAAGTAATAAAGGACTAAATCTATGAAAATGTAAGGCAGTCCAAATAAATGTTTTGCTTTATAAATGTGGCTATTGTCGTGGTAGTTCTTCACTTCTCAATTATGGAACACTGATTAAGACAGATCCAGGGACTTGGGCATTGCTATGACATGCCTGACTATGGTGCTTCTTGTTGGTATGTGGACTTTTGGAGTTTGAGTTAAGAAACCAGATGAATGCTTTAACTGAGCATAATGGGCCTTGCCAGTAGGGTTATGGAAAACAGTAGTGCTGAGAGCAGTGTAGAGTATGATTGCTTGATTCAAGAGGTCTCAGAGAAGAATGTTTAAAAAGTGGCCTATGGACGATTCTTTGTGTGTGTGTGTGTGTGTGTGTGTGTGTGTGTGTGTGTGTGAGAGAGAGAGAGAGAGAGAGAGAGAGAGAGAGAGAGAGAGAGAGAGAGAGATAGATTTTGGTGAAGAATGTGATTGCTATCCACCATTCTCCAAAAAATATGCCTAAGGCTAAATTGAAGATTTTGAACTAAATGACATTGGCAGAGGAGCTTTCAAGGCTGCCTAGTATTGATTCTGTCCTGTGGCTTGTAGTGGTTATCCTTATGCAGATCTAGAATGAAAAGGAGCATGGTGAGCCAGTAAAAATACAAACTGTATACTGTGAGGAGAAAAAAAAAGAACACCAGGAAGTGTAATGGCACTAATTCCAATGCAAAAAAAGAAAAAAAGAAAAAAAAAGAAGGAAAAGGGTTAAAGAAGAGTCTGATGGAATTATCTAAATGAAATATAGGTAATGGTGGCTTCCTGGCAAGAAATCAAGCTAGAAATCCTGGCAAGACTCCATCCAACTAAGATTCCAGAAATTTAAGAGCATATGGCCTGGTGTTTTGACGCATGCCTTTCAATGCAACTCTTGGGAATAAGAGCCAGTGTGGTCCACAGAGCAAGTTCCAGGATAGCCAAACTTATGCAGTGAAGAAAACCATCAGAAATAGAAAGCTACTGAAAATGAATTTTAAATTAGGGGGCCATCTTCTAACGCCAGCAAGCAGCAGAACTTGACAACTTTGCCCATATAGTTCTGGTTTAGAGTCAAAGATAAAAGAATAGGGTTATGCAATCTCCCTCTATGGCTAAGGAAAAATTTTGGGGCCAGGCATGTTTCACAGGTGTCACTGAATGGAGGCCCAGGAAAGCCTTTGCATGAAGGTGTGAAGGTGAAACATCAATCACATTGAAGTCTACAAGGGGATGGAGATGACAAAGCCATGGGGCACCTGTCAAGGATCGCTGCATTCAGACCAGGAGTAGAAACAGCCCTTGAAGAAAAGAATATGGCAGTTAACAAAGATGAAAGGTGCTGAAGATCTGAAATGACCTTTGAAGAGAGATGGAAATAAGGAGTTTAGAGCTTGCGCTGTTGATTTTAGGTCTTGTATGGTGCAATATTTCTTCAATAAGATCCCTTTTCTATCTTTTGGAATGTTAATGTATATTCTGTGCCATTGTACATTGAAAATATGTGATCTGCCTTTTTACTTTGATTTTACAGGGAATTATAATTAAGAGATTGCTATGAGTTTTTGATGAGACTTTAACCTTTGGACTTTTAAATATTGTTAAGATGATAATAGATTATCGTGAACTTTGACATTGGGCTAAATGTGGTTTTGAATTATGATGTCACTACAATCTTATGGGAGCCAGCAAGTAGAATTTGTATGAATAGGAATGGCCCCCATGTATTCATATATTTGAATATTTGTTCACTAGGTAGTGACATTACTTAATAGAATTTAGAAGCGGTAGCGTTGTTGGAGAAGATATTGACTTGGTGGAGATAGTGTGTCACTAGCAGTGTGATTTCTGTTTTCAATTGCTCCAGCCAGGCCCAATAAATATATCCTTCTTCCTTTTGCTTGCTGATCTGGATTTACAATTCTCAACAATCTTCCTCGTTCTATCCCTGACTATGTGACAGCTTGCTAATAATGGACTAAACTCCTAAAATGGTAAGCCAGCCCTAATTAAGTGATTATTATTATATTAATATTAATATTACTATAGTTCCCTTGGTCATGGTGTTTCTGCACAGCAGTAAAACATGAACTAAGACATATAATTTCTTTCACATTTTTGAAAAGTGATTTATTTATTTTTATGTGTATTGATGCTTTGCCTGTATGTATATCAGTGTGAAGTTGCCAAATACTATAGAACTGGAGTTACAGACAGTTGTGAGCTGCCATGTTGGTGCTGGGAAATTGGTTCATGGTCCTCTGAAAAAATATCCAATGTTTTTAACCACTGAGCAATCTCTCTATCTCTCCTTATTTACATGTTTTGTTTCAGCACATTTTTTAAAAAGTAAGATAAAGAAGATTTTTAGCATCTCTTTTGATATAAGAAGCAAAATAAGTAAGGTTCAAGTTAATTTCATGAATACATATGTCCACATGCTAATTGACACATAGAACCTATGTACATAGCACATCATATGAGACATTAGGGGTGATGAAAGCTTATGCTATTAAATATTATAGGATGAAGAAACATGAGAATTATATAAAACAAGCTACACTATGTATACTGTGTATACGAGAGACATTTGGCTTACATGTTTTGTTTGTATTTTGGGACATATCTCACATTGCCAAGTATAAATACAACTATCTCATTGTATCATCTCAATTTCCATAATTCAAGGATTATAATTGTACAGATTAGCCATCAATAACCTGTGACTTGTGTATATGTAAATCAGAACAAAATTTCTGGAAGTCCTAAAGACTAAACTGAGACTTGCTATCAGATATTTACTGAAATGTGAAATAGAATACTGTGGTGCAAGACCTATAAAAGTTTTTATATTAGTCATAGAATAAAAATAAATCTTCCAAAGGTGACTATGGAATACACATTTAGTGATGGACTGAAAAAAATACAAAAACTAAAGAAACATCATTGCTACAAAACTGTTAGCTGTATTTTGTTACATATTCCATGGCAAAATCAATATAAAAATTATATGATAAATAATGAAAACTAAATTCCAGTGGAGTTCTATATGTGAAATGTCAGTGCCTGTGTGCAACTGTTAAAAGTGGAGATCATAAAAAGGGGTCTTTCCGTGAGGTAACCCAGACCCAAAAGGATATGCATGGTATGTACTCATTGATAAATAGATATTAGCCAGAAGGTACAGAATATCCATGATGCACCCACAGACCCAAAGAAGTTAAACAAGAAGGAAGGTCCACATGAGGATTCTTCATTCCCACTTAGAAGGAGGAACAGAATAGACATTGAAGGAAATGGGAGGGATCTGAATGGGAGAGGGGAGGGGAAGGCAAACAAGAAGCAGGATCAGATGTGGAAAGAGACAGGAGAGAGGCACAGAGGGCCAGAAAATGAATGAAAATATGCAGCTGCCAGAGGTGGGAGTTGGGGAAAATCTCTAGGAAGTCCCAGAGGCCTGAGATTGGGGAGGCTCCCAGGAGTCAATGTGGGTCACTTTAGCTGAAATGCCCACCAGTGGTGATATGGAACTGGAAGGGACCACATCTAGTAGCCAGACAGGACTGCATATGGAAGGACAGGGACACTGACTCACCTACAAAGTATTCAAACCAAAATTGCTCTTGTCTAAAAAAATGTAGGAACAAAAATGCAGCAGAGACTTAAGAAATGGCTGCCTATTGACCAAATTAGATTCTATCCCAGGAGCAGGCAACAATCCCTGACACTATTAATGATCCTCTGTTATGCTTGCAGACAGGAGTCTAGCATGGTTGTCCTTTGTGAGGCTCTGCCAGCAGTTGACTGAAACAGATGCAGATACTTACAGTCAAGTATGGGACAGAGGTCAGGAACATCCTTGGAAGAATTAGGGGTAGGAATGAAGGAACTGGATGAACTATGGCACCTCCATAGGAAAACCATCAGTGTTAGCTAATCAGAACCCTTGGGAGTTCTCAGAAACTGAGCCAATCACCAAAGAGCATGCACAGGTTGTTCAGAAGCAATCAGCACATATGTAGCAGAGGGATGGCTTGTCTGGCCTCAGTGGGAGAGCATGCACCTAATCCTCTAGAGACTTGATGCCTCAGGGAGGAGGGATATGGGAGACACCCTGTCAGAAGTAAAGGCGAAAGAAAGGGAATGGGGTGGAAGAACTCTGTGAGGGGTTACCTGGAGTGGGGAGGCAGCATTTAGGGTATAAAAAAACAAAATAATTAATTAAATAAATAAAAGAGTTCTTTCTAATTGAACTTTGTTCTAATAAACAGAATGATGGTCCTTATAAAAAAGCTTTGCATAGCTTTTGCTCTTCTACATATCTGCCTGTTCACACATAAGGACACAATTTTGCTCCCCTCTGAATGACGTAGCATCAAACTTTCAAAGCATTATGCTCTTACTGGCGTTGAAAGTTAAAAATCTGCCCTAAGAAAACAGCTAAGGTGTCTAGTGGGACCTTCCTGTGCTTCAGTGAGGTACTTGTGGGACCTCAACATAGTCCTGCTTCCTTGTGGAAATCTTTGGGGGCTCCAAAGCTAACCAGCTTGAAACCCTGCCCAATCAGTCTCATCCTTGTGAGAATCACACTCCATCACAGCTACTGGATCACAGTAGGGTCCACTCAGGTCACATCCCGTAGTGTGGGGTCTGCCTGAGGCATAGCCAGCAGTGTCGGGTACCCTGACCTCCACTGTCTGGCACATGGCTACCTCAGCATTCCTGAGAAGTCCTGCTGCCATCAAGATCATCCACCCAATACCAAGGTAAACCAGATGCCTAAAGGACAGAATAAGAACACAATCAATGAGACCTAGGCCAATATGGCACCATCCAAGCCTAGCGTCCTGCTACAACAAACCCTGGATATACTACAGAAGCACAAGAAGAGGATTTTAAATCAAATCACATAAAGATAATGTAGGCCTTTAAAGAGAACATGAATAAATCCTTTAAGGAAATACAGGAAAATCCATTTGAACAGGTAGAGATACTAAAACAGAGAGCAAATAAATTAAAAAAAATGCAGAAAAATACAAACTGGTGAAGGATATGAAGAAAACTGTCCAAGACATGAAGAGGGAAGTAGAAGCAATAAAGAAAACACAACCTGAGGCAATCCTGGAGATGAAAAATCTAGGAGAGGCCAGGAACTACAGAGGTAAGCATCTTCAACAGAATAGGAAATGGAAGAGAGATTCTAAGGTGTATAAGATACAATACAAGAAATCAATGTATTGGTAAACAAAAATTCAAAATCTAAAAGATTCATGAGACAAACTGCCCAGAAAATTTGGGACACTATGAAAAGACTAAACATAAGAATAATAAGAATAGAAGAAGGAGAAGAGTGCCTCCTCAAAGACCCAGAAAATGTCTTCAACAAAATCATAAAATAAAATGTCTTCAACCTAAAGAAAGAGATACCTATAATGGTACAAGAAGCTTACAGAACACCAAACAGATTGGACAAGAAAATAAATTTCTCCAACCACATAATAACAAAAAACCCTATATATACAGAACAAGAAAATATTTAAAAAGCAGCAAGGGAAAAAGGCCAAGTAACATATAGAGTCAGACTTACTGGAATTATATCCAGTTTCTCATCTCTGATTCTAAAAGCTGGAAGGGCCTGAGCAGAGGTCTTGAAGACCCTAGGAGACCACATATGTCAGCCAAGACAATATATAGCAAAAATTTAAGCATCATAGATGGAGAAACAAAAATATTCCATGACAAAAGTAAATTTAAACAATACCTTTCTATTAACCCATGTCTATAGAGGCTACTAGAAGGAAAACGTAACCCAATGAGGCTAACTGCACTCAAGAAAACACAAGAAATCAGTAATTTTACATGATTAAAACCAATAGAAAGAAAGGACAAACACACACACATACACACACACACATACACACTCGCACATACACACATAACCCCCACACACACATACTCAACCACCACCAACCTCAAAATAGCACTTAAATATACAGTTTTTGTCATTAATATCTCTCAACATCAGTGGACTCAATTCCCCAGGAAAAAAGACATCCGCTAAAAGAATGAATGCATAAATAGTATCCATCTTTCTGCTGTATACATGAAACATATCTCAGCAAAAAAGATAGTAATTTTCTCAGTATAAAAGGCTGGAAAAAAATTTCCAAGCAAACAGACCCAAGAAACAAGCTAAAGTAGTCATTCTAATATCCAATAATCTAGACTTTCAACCAAAAGCAATCAAAAGAGACAGTGATGAACACTTCATACTCATCAAAGGAAAAAATACACGAAGAGAACATATTCATTCTGACAATCTTTGCCCCAATGCAAGGGCACCCACACTTGTAAAAGAAATATTACTAAAGCTTAAATATCACATCGAACCCCACACATGAATAGTGGTAGTCCTCACCAACCTGCTCTCACCCATGGACAGGTCATCAAGAGAGAAACTAAACAGAAAAATAGCAATAGTAACAGAGGTTATAATTCAGATGGACCTAATAGATATCTATAGAACATTTTACCCAAAACACAAAGGAATATACCTTCTTCTCAGCACCTCACAGAACCTTCTCTAAAACAATTCTTAACAGATATAAGAATATTGAAATAACCCCATATATTTTATCAGATTAAAGCCAGATTTTAATAACAAAAGAAACACCAGAAAGCCTACACACTGACCAAAACTGAATAAATCTCTACTCAGTGATCACTGGGACTAGCAAAAGATAAAGAAAAAAAATTAAAACTTTTTAAATTCATGAAAATGAGGATACAACATAAGCAAACTTGAGGACACTATGAAAGCAATGCTAAGAAGAAAGTTCATAGCACTAAGTACCCTCATAACAAAATTGGAGAGTTCTCATTTTAATGAATTAAAACAATATTCAAAGTCTTTAGAAAAAAAAAAACAAAGACGTAAACATACCCAAGAGGAGTAAATTGGAGGAAATAATCAAATTCACGGCTAAAATCAATCAATTAGAAACAAAAAACAAACAAACAAAAAAACCAATACAATCAATGAAACCAAGAGCTAGTTCTTATGGAAAATCAAGATAGACAAACCCTTAGCCAAATTAACTAAAATTCAGAAAGACAATAAATAAATTAATAAAATCAGATGTGAAAAGAAAATAATTTAAAAAATTATTAGGTCTTACTTCAAAAGCCTGTACACCACAAAATTGAAAAATCTAAAAGAAATGGATGATTTTCTAGACAGATATCTATTACCAAAGCTAAATCAAGATCAAGTAAAATACCTGAATAGTTCTATAAACCCTAAGGAAATAGTCATTAAAAATCTACCAACTAAAAAAAGTCCCAGGGCTGGATGGTTTTAGTGCAGAATTCTATCAGACTTTTAAAGAAGAGTTAATACCAATACTCCTCAAACTATTTCACAAAATAGAAACAGAGGGAACATTGACAAGCTTAGTCTGGTCTGTGAAGCCACACATACCCTGATAACTAAACCATACAAAGACTAAAGAAAGAAAGACATATTTGAGACTTATTTTCTTTATTAACATGGATGCAAAAATACTCCATAAAATACTTGCTAATCAAATACAAGAACATATTAAAGACATCATTCACCATGATCAAGTAGGCTTCATTCCAAGCATGCAGGGATGGTTCAATATATGAAAATACATCAATTTAATCCACATATAAACAAACTGAAAGAAAAAAAAAAGATGGTCATCCACTAGATGCAGAAAATGCATTTGATAAAATCCAACACCCCTTCATATTAAAAGTCTTGAAGAGATCAGCGACACAAAGTGCATACCTAAATACAATAAAGGCAACATACAGCTAGCCAATAGCCAACATCAAATGAAATGAAGAGCAACCCAAAGCATTTCCACTGAAACCAAGGACAAGACAAGGCTGTCCACTCTCCCACTATCTCTTCAATACAGTACTCGAAATTCTAGTTAGAGCAATAAGACAACTAAGGAGAGTCAACTGGCTACAAACTGAAAGGGAAGAAATAAAAGTATCACTATTCAAAGATAATATGATAGTATACATTAGTGACTCCAAAAATTCTACCAGAGATCTCCAACAGCTGATGGGGCTGGACAAAAAATTAACTCAAAAAATCAGAAGCCCTCCTCTATAGAAAGTAATAAACCACCTGAGAAAATTGAAAGGGAGACAGTATCCTTCACAACACCCACAAATATAAAAGCATGTGAAAGAACTGTATTATAAGAAGAAAGAAAAGGAGTAAGATATCAGAAGATGGAAAGATCTCCCATGCTCATAGATTGGTAGGATTCACATAGTAAAGATGGCCATCTAACCAAAAGCAATCTACAGATTCAATGCATTTCACATCAAATGGCTATAAAATTCTTTACATTTCTTGAAAGCATAATTCTCAACTTCATAGGGAAAACAAACAAGCAAAACAGTAAAGCTAAGCAATCCTGAACAATAAAAGAACTTCTGCCTCCAGAAGTTCTATCACTGTCCCTTACTTCAAGCTCTACTGCAGAGCAATAATAATAAAAACTACATGGTATTGGTATAGAAACAGACAGATGGATCAATGGAATAATTGAAGACCCAGAAATAAACCCACAAACCTATGGATACTTGATTATTGACAAAGAGGCGATAACCATACAATTGCAAAGGGAAGGCATCTTCAAAACATGATGTTGGTCTAATTGGATGCCTGCACATAGAACAATGCATATTGATCCATATTTATCACCCTGCACAAAACTCAGGTCAAGACAGAACAAAGTGTAAAACTAGATACACTAAATCTAATAGAACAGAACATGAGGAATAGCCTTGAAATTGTTGATACAGAAGACAACTTCCTGAACACAAGACCAATGACTCACACACTAAGATCAGTTGTTAATGAATGGGACATCATGAAACTGAAAAGCTTCTGCAAGTTAAAGGAAACCATCCTTATGACAAAACACATGCCTACAGATTGGGAAAATATTTTTACTAATCCTATACCTGACAGAGTGCTAATATCCAAAATGTAAAAAGAACTCAAGAAGTTAGAAACCAACAATCCAAAATAACACAGTTAAAAAATGGAATACAGAGCTAAACATAATTCTCAACAGAGAAATCTTGGATGGCCAAGAAGCACCTAAAGAAATGTTCAGCATCCTTAGTCATCAGGAAAATGCAAATCAAAAAAACCTCTGAGATTCCACTTTATACCCATCATAAAGGTTAAAAAGTCAAAGGACAGCACATGGTAGCAAGGTTGTAGAGTAAGGAGGACACTCCTCCACTGGTGGTGGTAGTATAAACGTGTACAACCACTCTGGAAATAAATTTGGTGGGTTCTCAGAAAATTGATAATATTTTTACCTCAAGACCCAGCTATACCAGCTATACCAATCCTGGCCCTATAACCAAACGATGTTCCTCCATCCCATAAAAACACTTGCTGAACTATGTTCATAGCAACTTTATTGGTAATAGCCAGAAGCTAGAAACAATGAAAATGTGGCATTTACACAATGAAATACTACCTAGCCATTAAAAACAAGGCTATCATGAAATTTACAAATGGACAGAAGTAGAAAATATCATCTCAAGTGAGATAACCCAGAACGACATGCCTGGTATATACTCACTTATAAGTAGATATTAGCCAAAGTAAAGGATAATCATGCTATAATCAACAGTACTCAAAGAAGCCAGAAAACAAGGATGGTCCAAGAAAAGATGGTTGAATCTTTCTCAGAAGGAGAAACAGAATAGATATTGGAGGCTAATGGAAAGTGGGAACTCGTTGTAAGAGGAGATGGAGGGGAGGAGAGTGGGAAGATCATATGTAGGGATAGCAGAGGAGAGAGAAGGGATATCCAATCAGTTTGGGTGTGTGTGTGTGCAATATCTAGGAAGTGCCAGAAACCTGGGATGGTGGGAGGACCCAAAGGGTCTATAGGTTCAGTTCTACCTGAGACTCCTAGCAGTGGGAGATATGGATCCTGAATTGGCTACTTCCTGTAGCCAGGCAGGGCTCCCAGTGGAGGTGTAAGGACAGCAACCTACCTACAAAGCCTTCAACCCAAAATGTGTCCTGCCTAAAAGATGCACAGGGACAATGATAGAGCAGAGACTGGCCAACCAATGGCTTCCCCTAACTGACCTCCATTCAATGGGGAAGGACCAATTCCTGACACTATTAATGATATTCTGCTATGCTTGTAGACAGGAACCTAGCATAACTATCCTCTGAGGGGCCCCACCCAGCAGCCACCGGGAAGAGATGCAAAGATTCACACCCAAACATTAAATACAGCTTGTGTGTTATGGAAGAGTTGGGAGAAGGACTGAGGGACCCAAAGAGGATAGGAACTCTACAGAAGACCAGCAGAGTCAACTAAACCTTACACTTGGGGACTCCCTGAGACTGAATCACCCACCAAAGACATTTTATTTTCTATAAATAATTCTACTTCTGGTATTTGGTGAAGGCAAAGGGATGGCATTGAAACACACAGAGACTTACATATTGGTTCCTATAGGTTCCTATTCAGAGACAAAAGAGGATAGAGAAAAGAAGGATGAGGACAACTTTATTTCTCAAAAGGAATCAGGCTTGAATTTTGTGTAGATTTTGATATCATTAAAATGCTTAGAATAGAATAAAATCAAGGCTTAGAGACATCATGCTTCTTAAAATTGAGATGCATAGCAGTACAAACCAAATATCTGTTTTAAGATATTCCACCATGTACACGCTGACAAAATGGAGGCGGTTAAAAGATACTGATGTTTGAATGCTAGACTAGTGTAGAATCAGCATCATCTGAGAAATAAATAGAAAGGAAAAATTTTGGGTGTGAGTCTTGTCTGATCAATGAGAACACTGAATTGATGGTTTGTGACCTTTTGTGATGCTAACTCTCAGTGTGACTCTAATAGTTACTGTTTGAAATCACTGCCATATTAAAATTAGCATTTTAGGTATTATTTTTTATTTTTAAATATCCACTCATTTTATTTCATTTTAAATAGTTTTTTGATATTTTTTGTTTTATTTATGCAACAATGTCTCACTATGTAGTCCTGGCTGGCTCAAAATTCTTTACAAACCAAGGCAGGTTTTGAACTTACTGTGATTCTCTTGGCTCTGCCTTTCCAGTGCTAGAAGGACAGGAATAAAATGCATGCCTAGGTCAGATTCTAATCTACATTTTAAAAGAATAAATCTGAATCTCTCTATAAAAAGTAATGTATATGGAAAAGTATATGTCATAGAATATTATACAATCTGATGGAAATATACCAGAGCAAAATTACCAGAAACAATGGCAATAGTGTGTAAATTCTAGAACATAATGGTGATCAGGCTTGAGAAACTCTGGCACCTTTAATACTGTGTTAGTTCATATCTTAATTGGTATTAAAGGCTAATTTCCCAGGACAAACAGCCCATTAATATCTGTATCATTTCTTCTGGGTGCCATAACAAAGTGACAAAAGATACTTAGTTTAAAAAAGCATGAGTGTTTCCACACCCTTCTTGAGGCTAAAAATCTTAAATCATCATAATAGTTGATTTTTCTCTTCCTGGAGACCCTGATGGAGACTCTGTCACAAGTGTATGACAGTATTTCCAAAGCCTGTCAGACTATAGCTTAAAGAAGACGCTATAATGTTAAATACTACTAATAAATTGTATCTTATTGATGAAGGAAAGAAAGGTACGTGTTCAAATAAATAAGGACAGTGTAAGCATTGCACTTAAGGCTCATGTTTCTGGGCTGCTATCTTAATCTACACTACACCACTCCACAGCCTACCCCCCTTTGCTTTGATGAAGCATGTCAGCCACTTATGGTTCCTTATGAGTTGAGTTGACATATTTTGTATCTTTGTTTCTGAAAGATCTGGGACATTAAGACCTTAGTAGGATTGTAGTAGTTTTCCATTGGTTTTAAAAGCAGAGCATATCAGTCATAATATAACCATCAAGAAACTCATATATTAAAAGTAATTAATATATTTAACAATTATATATATATATATATATATATATATATATATATATATATATATATAATATATTACATCTACAATTATAAGAATATAAATAATTCCAGTCCTGCCTATCTGGGGGAATGTCACACATGTTTTTTAGGACACACATTCACGTGTTTAAGAGTGGTGTTGACACCAGTTCTGAAATGCTTTAGTCAGTCTAGAGAAATGGGCACATGAGATAAATTTGTATGACTGCATTACTCACCATTTCTCTGTTTTCCTAAGTGCCAAATATAAATCCTTCCAATATTAATAATGGCGACACTGTGCAATCACATAAAGCATGTGGGCAGTTTGTATTGGTCTTTGCCTTAATTTTAACAGCATGGTGTCTCTAAGCTTTAATTGTATACTATTGTTAATGTCACTTTTATTAAATTCTAGGCAATTGTTCAAATGCACATTAAACTGTCGTCTAAATGATCTGTAAGTCTGGTATAGGCTAAAGTTTCTGCATGTATTGGAATATTCTCTGGAAACCCAACCCTGAAGAAAATTGACTCTCCCACAGAAGTTATCAATTTTCAATAGATCATCAAATAAGGCTAAGACTTCAAAAGCACCTCCCAATCCATGCAGGGTTTATTACTGGCTTGATTTCAGCATGCAGTCATACCTGCTGTAAATCATGTGTGCAACCATGTTGTCATGTCTGAAAAAATACTGTTTCTCTGTGAGTGTTACTCCCTTTGACTCGTACAGTTTTTCCATATATTCTGTTCCACAATAATCTCTGAGATCTGGTTGGGGATGGGGTGAGATTTAAGTTCCCAATTTGAGCTGAATATTCTCAGCCTCTTATCCAGTCAAATCACTAAATGGGACTCTCTATATTAATTTTCAATCTATTGTAGAAATAAAAGCTATTCTGATAAGGATTGAGAGATATCCTAATGCATGGATATAATGAGTGTAACTTAGGGGACAGTTTATTGCCGTGCTCATTAGCAGAGTACTCAGCAGATATTAAAGTTTTAAAAGAGTATATAAAGTTGAGAGAAAAAAGTAGTGAATTAGATAATAGTTGGAAGGGAGTTAGATTTTTATCAAAATAAAATATATGTACTGGGAACACTGAATTCAGAAAAAAAAAAGATAAACATTCCAGAAACAATGAAAAGAACATATTAATAAAAGGTTACAGGCAGATAATAGGAGTCATCGATTTGGATTTATACAACTACTTCTAGTTTTCTAAACATTATCCAGTATTATGTAAAAAAGGCAAATTCATCACTATACTGTTACGATTTTCCATGAAAAACATATATGTTATAAAGCATCAATGTACTTCCCTCTTTGAGAGAAGGAAATCAATATATAAAATAAAACAGATCTAAATAAAAGCAGGCAACATTATGAAAATTTAAGTTCATCAGGAAACCAAGTTATAAAATTAATGATACAAAAAAGCATAATGATTTTAGTTAAATTATTTTCATGCTTATGATATATACAGTTATTTTTAATCTATTTTATCTATAGCACATTATATATTGGCTTTCTCTTGAACTATCTTTGAGGAAGCGCAGATGATATGCTCCTGTTTAGCTACCAATTATTGACTTGAGAGAGTGCCATATCATTCAGTTTTTACTTATAATCCCTATAGGGTGTAGCATTGGGTGCAAAGAGGTGGAACATTGGGGCTCATTCATTAGGAATGTTGACAGAACTCACCTTATAAAACTTATCATGTACCAATATCCTTAACTTCAGTATGACTTGCTTCACCACAGTGTTCATGTATTTTCTTACAGATGTGATCATAGCTCATACTAAAATAACAAAGTAAAAAGATTCTTCATTAGAAATTGTACTTTATTTCTGACTAATGTTTAGGCATACTCTTTCAGAATGTATTTATTTATTATTTATAAAACAAATGAATTATATATGCAGTGATATTCAGTTTCTTATCATAAAAGTATTCACTGTCATCTCCATAAACTCACTTCAAAAAGTATATATTTGTCATATTCACCCATGTTGAAAAATAATATATTTTTAAATTGGTTTGAACAGGCAGATTTTTCAATGAAGATTTACTTCATCAATTCTCTTTTAAAAATTTTATTATCATTCGATTTTGTGTTATTCAGTGTATAAATTATATTGTTATACATATAATAACACTGTTTTGGGATGATCACTTAAGTTAATACAATAAAACTGTTTTAATATTATCATATTCATATAATAAAATAATTTTGATTGAATGCTATCAAAAATAATAAAATATTTTGATCATGAAATAAAAGTTTTAGGAGCTCACAATTCTTTTTTTTTTTTAATTTTACCAAATGTTAACATTAATTTAATAGAAAAATCAGGTTAAAAATAAGATGAAAATAAATAAATTGTTGGTATCTTTTTATAACTTTTGATATTTTATTTACATTTCAAATGCTTTCCCCTTTCCAGGTCTCCCCTTTGGAAACCCCCTACCCGATTCCCCCACCCCTGCCTCTATGAGGGTATTCCCCCACCAACCCACCCACTCCCATCTTCCCTCCCTGACATTCCCCTATACTGGGGCATCTAACACTCTCAGATCCAAGAGCCTCTCCTCCTACTGATGGCCAACAATGCCCTTCTCTGCCACATATGTGGCCAGTACCATGGGCCCCTCCATATGCATTCTTTGGTTGGTTGTCCAGTCTCTGGGAGCACAGGGGAGCCTGACCAGTCGACACAGTTGCTCCCTCCCCATAGGGCTGCAAACTCCCTCAGCTCCTTCAGTCCCTTCTCCAACTCCTCCATCTGGGACCCCACGCTCAGTCCAACAGTTGCTGTGAATTGAATCATGGGTGTTCTGAACTTTAGGGCTAATATTCACTTATCAGTGAGTATATACTGTGTTTGTTCTTTTGTGACTGAGTTATTTCACTTAGGATGATATTTTCAAGTTCCATTCATTTGCCTTGGAATTCCATGAAGTCATTGTTTTTATTAGCTGAGCAGTATTGTGTAAATGTACCACATTTCTGTATCCATTCCTCTTTTGAGGGACATCTGGGTTGTTTCCAACTTCTGGCTATTATAAATATGGCTGCTAAGATCAAAAACTCAGGTGACAGCAGATGCTGGCAAGGATGTGGAGAAAGAGGAACACTCCTCCATTGCTGGTGTAATTGCAAGCTGGTACAACCACTCTGGAAATCAGTTTGGTGGACTCTCAGAAAAATGGACATAATACTACCTGAGGACCCAGTTATACCACTCCTGGGCATATGCCCAGAAGATGCTCCAACATGTAATAATGAGCTCACAATTCTAAGTATGGCGTTTCAATATACAGTTAATGAAACAAGAGAAATTTTAGACAACACCACTCACTCTGAACAACATCATCTGTGCCCTAATAGTAAGTTTGAGTTTCTCATTTCAGAAACACTACTCTACTAAAAGTAACATAAGTAATTGTACAGAATATTTTTCAACTTAATTATCCTATCTTTTAAAAACATACCAGGGAGGTTCAGTGAGTAGAAATATAGCCACACTAATGTTTATTATTTATTTTCAAATTAAATACATAAAACTAGAACATGTAAATCAGTTAATGTTTTGTATGAATAAAGGAATCACATTTTGGCATTGTAGGATAACCTATACTTTGCCAATTATAGAGACGAACTTATAACAGTTTAAATCATAGCACGCTGGCTAACTATTATGTAAAAGAAAATATATTTTCTGACAGTTTCTGAAGTTAGGAAAAAAGAAAATTTAAGCACATTTTCTTTTAATATGAATTACTTGGTGTGTTTTGCCAAATGCAAATTGAACAATCTTTTGGCATGCATATGAAATAATAGTTGTTTTTAACAGTAAATACATTAATATATAAAGTCCAACTATCAATTGATGGAAAACATTTGCCAAAATCTTGGACTTCGTTGTGTGGAGAATAGTGTTTTCATTAATATTACATCTGATTTTATAAACTTCTTAGAAGTCATTTGACTTGGAAAAGCTTTCACAGCAAGTGGAACAATTTTGAATGATGTTTCTGTTCTGGGGCATACTCTTGCCTTTAGCAACAAAACTAATCAAATTTGTATGGTTGAGCATTATTTTTTTGTTTTTGTTCTGGAAAATATACTAGTTCCTGGAGACTTTTCCTTTTATATCTGTAAGGAGTTATTCATCTTTAATTCGTCATGATGCTATCTCAAACATCATTAAAAAATATAAGGTAGTAGAATAACAAAAGTCTAGTAATTTTCATATTTCTGATATTCATCTCACCTCTAATACTCCCATTTGAAATTTTGGTTTGGTTGCTAATTTATCAATCATTGCTTTTCCAAATTTTCTTCCCTGGTGATTCCCAAAGGACATGTTTTCTTAAAATTTATTGTACTCATTAATTTAATATTATAATGTTCAGTTGTATTTTTTACAAAGTTATCATTTTAGGAACAGTTTGTGAAATATCAATGAATACCAATGAAAACAAACAAATAAAAAATATTAGAAACCAAATATGCCAAAGTAACTAAAAAACAACAAACTGAGCAGAGGTAAAGCATATATCCTATATGTAAATTTCTATATTCATATCTAGTGGAGGAGGTGAGGCCTTTCAGTAAATCAATAATTTATCATATATTTTAATTTTATGAAAATCTTTAGTAAGGTTGTTTCTTTTGCCAAATAGAATCTGAAAACTTCCTTAGATATTGTCTTAGTCAGGGTTTCTATTCCAGCACAAACATCATGACCAAAATGCAAGTTGGGGAGGAAAGGGTTTATTCAGCTTACTCTTCCATGTTGCTGTTCATCACGAAGGGAAGTCAGGACCGGAACTCAAGTGGGTCAAGGAGCAGGAGCTGATGCAGAGGCCATGGAGGAATGCTGCTTATTGGCTTGCTTGCTTCTCCTGGCTTGCTCAGCCTGCTTTCTTATAGAACCCAAGACTACCAGCCCACTGATGGTACAACCCTCAAGGGACCCTCCACCCTTGATCACTAATTGAGAAAGTGCCTTACACCTGTATCTCATAGATGCATTTTCTCAACTGAAACTCCTTTCTCTGTAACAACTCCAGCATGTGTCAAGTTGACACAAGTGTGTTTTTTTTCTCCAACATGGTGAGTGGCACTTAGATTTGCAATAATGTCCTTTTAAACAAGAATTTTATATCTTTGTTATTTTATTGTATAAATAACATCATATATATCTGTTTGCCATGTTTTTTCCTACTTCCTATACAGGTAGCAAGAGGGCATCAGAACCTTTGAAATAGTAGTGTCTGTGAGCCAATTTATGGGTGCTAGAAATTTAATTCTGATCCTTGGTAGAGTGTTCCTAAATATTGAGCCATCTTCCTAGTCCTTAATTTTCTTCTTTCTGGGGGCCCAAATACATTTCCTGACTGACGGGCCACAACTAACTGGCCCAAACTGAGAGATCTCTCCGACTGATCCCTGCCAAAAGCTGAGACTACCTGGTTTACAGAAGGGAGCAGTTTTCTCCATGAAGGTCAGAGACAAGCAGGTGCTGCTGTGGTAGACAGCACAAATGTCATCTGGGCAGAACCTCTACCCCCTGACAGGTCGATGCAAGAAGTGGAGCTAACTGCCACCACCAAGGTCTTAGAACTTGGAGCCTGCAAGAAAATCAACATCTACATTGATAACAGGTATGCCTTTGCCACATCCCATGACCACAGAACTATATGCTAAGAGAGAGGACTGCTCAAACCAGAGGAAACAAACAAGAAATCCTGGATCTCTTAGATGTCCCAATGAAGCCGGTAACTATGAGTATTATTCATGCCCAGGACATCAGGAAGGAAGAAAGTCAGTGGCCCAGGGCAATAATAACCAGGCAGATCTAGTGGATCGAGAATTGGCTATGCAGCAGACTATCTTGGTTATGGGCCTACAAGAAACACCTGCTGGGAAATGGGACTGGACTAAGGGATGGCCTCATATAGAATACACTGAAGAAGAAAGGACTCAGATTGCTAGCCACTCTACCAACTATAACCTAGAAAAGGAAGGGAAATGGCACACAAGAAAGAAAACTATGCTCCCCAGAAAACAAGCAAAAGACTTAATAGGCCAAATGCACAGATGGACTCGTTTAAGGGATAAAAAGCTTGTCCAAGCAGTTAAGGGACCTAGAGTATATATAATAAGACTCAGGTTTTGGGCCAGAAAGAAAGTAGAACAGTGTAAGGTATACCAGCAAATGAATGTTTATGCAGCCAAGAATAAACAGGGCAAAAGTCCTAGCCGAGAACTGCCTAGAGTACATTGAGAGGTCGAATTTACATAAGTAAAGCCAGGAAAATTTGGTTACAAATTTCAAGTGTTCACAGATACTTTCTCTAGATGAGTTGAGGCATTCCCCACCAAGCAGGAAACAACTGCCATGGCATCCAAGAAGATATTAGAGGAAATTTCCCTGAGGTTTGGAGTGCCCATGGCAAGTGGATAAGACAATGGTTCTGCTTTTGTCTCTCAGGTGAGTCAGGGGGTGACAAGAGTATTGGGGACAGATTGGAAACTTCATTGTGAGTACCATCCCCAAAGCTCAGGACAGGTAGGAAAAGAGAGAGAGAGAGAGAGAGAGAGAGAGAGAGAGAGAGAGAGAGAGAGAGAGAGAGAGAGACCTTAACTAAATTGACCTTGGAGGCTGGCTCAGACTGGGTGGTGTCCCTCCCTTTAACCCTGTTTTGAGCTCAGAACACCCCCTATTTTAATCTGACCCCTATTGAGATCCCGTGTGGTACACCAACTCCCTTGGTGTACACTGGGCTCTCCCAGGAGATATCCCACAGCATGAGATTTGTCCCAAACTGTCTGCCTTAGATGCTCCAGGGATGCCAGAGACCCTTCACTGCTTCCAGACAGGCGACACGATATATGTAAAGAGACATCGGGCACAGTTGCTGGAACCCAGATAAAAGAGACCCTTCCTGGTGCTGTTGACTGTTCCCACAGTCCTCAAGGTAGACGTATTGAGGCCTGGGTGCACGCTTCCTGTGTGAAACCTGCAGATGCCCCACTCCCCAGAGACACCGCTGGATGGTACAGAAGATGGACAATCTGCTCAAGCTCAAGGTCACTCGACCTTGATCATGATTGTTTGTGGTACCTTTGGACAGCACTCACTGTCTCCCTTCTGTTGTGTTGGGGGTGGCTGGGGGAGCCACCAAGACATCTTTGGTTTTACAAAGGGAAAATTATGACAGTCTGAGGGCAGCCATTGATTTAGATATAGAAAAACAAAAATAGAAGCTTCCATCAGTCATCTTAAGGAATCACTGACTTTGATATCAGAAGTATTATTATAGAATAGGAGGGGATGAGACTTAACTTTTCCTCCAACAAGGAGGGGTATGTGCTGCCTTAGCTAAAAAGTGTTACTTTTATATAGACCATTCTGGGGTTGCTAAAGATTCAGAGGCCAAGATAAGAGTAGGGTTAGCCAAGTGGAAGAGAGAGAACAAACAGAGTCAGGGCTGGTTCAAGTCTTGGTTTAACCTCTTAGTTAACAGCTCTCATATTTACCTTCTTAAGACCTTAATTGTTCTCCTCCTCTTGTTGACTTTTGGCAGCTGTATTTTGAACGGCTTGGCTGCTTTTGTTAAGGAACGTATAGGTGCAGTATAACTAATGATCTTATAGCTATCAACAATAGCTTCAAGATTGAAGCATGCACAAGAAAAAGGGGAGAATGAGAGGTCAGCTCGGGAACTTTGAGATATTCCACCAGGGCCCCCTCCCCCCTCCGAGCACATGGAAGAAACAGGTCAGAAAGCACGTAGGCTGGAAGGGAGGGGCTGATTAAGCCCCTGCTACCTCATTCCCTAAAGACCAATCAGTTTAAAAGTCACACTCTTCTGCCAATCACATTGTACCTAGTGGTGGCTGCTCTAAAATCCTATATAAGGTCCCTGAACAGGCTAAGCAGGATCGCTCTCCAGTCTTGATATGCAAAGTGACCTGAGCATGCTGATGAATCAATAAATTTCTCTTGCATTTTGCATCAATCCCTGACTCCATGTGTTCACTCGGAGGGTCTCGGGTAAGTTAAGACTCCCCAGAGTCTTACATTTATTGGCTACTAGCAGTGTAGAATGTTATTGTCAAAGACATAATTATACACATGCCTATCATACTAGCACTTAAAAGACAGGGTGGTCAGTTTGAACCCAGCCAGGGCTGCACAATGTGACCAGAATATATATCACCTAGTGACTTACAACTATACCCAGAACTATATAAGTTTAAAAATTATATTATGAGCTAAAAATTTCACCGACTATGCATGATAATAAAATAACTTAAAGACTAGTAATTATTATAGTCTACAATGTGAGTTGTAATCTCACACAGGTTATGAAAACTAGACCTGTGTTTGGAAATAGCCCTCTGGACATTCTATAATTTATATAATGTAAGATTTCCTTTAAAAAACAGCTGCTACAAAATTTTGCTTTTATAGAAATTTCATTACTAAAGAAATATTTGTTGATAACAGCATTTAATTGAATACACAAAATATGTCACCATGGCTGTGGTTTTTCAAAATAACTGAACTGAAATGACCACTTATTATATATTTTGAATTATAAATAATGAATTGACAAAGAATTACTTTCAAAAGATCATGCAGAATGTGAAGTTGAATCGTTAACTATCATTTGGTAATAACTGTAAGTGGATAACATCTCTTCTTATAAATATTAGCATGGAAATACTAAGACTAGATCTGTAATCTACCACCTAAAAAATGTGGCAAGCTAGAGGAGACTTTAATAGCAGTGACATTTCCCAGGGTATTTAAACACTAAACGTTCCAGTAAAATGCTTTCTCAGTATATAAAAAAGGCATATTGACATGCTAAAGACACAAGGGAAAAAGCTGATACAGCACATGCAGGGGTCAGAAATGTCTTGAAAGTGTAAATCACAAATATCCTCAAAATTAAATGCTAATAAAATTTGCTCTGGGCTCAGTTCTCCACACTTTACTTTTTCAACTGTAAATGGCATTGTGGGAAAATCAGCCTCTTTGTTTGGAATCCTGTTTAGAGTGCAGCAACAGAAGAAAACGACAAAAGGCTCCTAGAAGGGGAAGACAAAAATAGAAGTTTCACATCTCAGAAAGGTAGAATTTTGAGTTATTTTTCTTATGCTTACACTATTCTTCATATCCTTCTTCTCTTCCTTCATACTTCTTCTCTACTTTGCTCCATTATCTGATTTGATTTCTCTTTTTTGTCTAATTGTCTTTCTCTTTTCTCATGTTCTTGATCTAATGAGTGGGGCTCATTTTACTGATGAACATGAAACAATATAGTTGAATTGCATTCATAAAGCTTGATTGTAATATCAGACTGCCTATTAAGCAAAGATTCATTTGTGTAAAGGATGGAAGAAAATAACAAATATGGAAATGGATACAGCTACAGATAAGAATCCAATACTGAAAGTATGTGATGTTGAAATAATATTGAACAATAAAATGTAAGTGTACTTAGTGAAGATGTTTGTACAAAATCGTTATAGTTTACAGTCATAAACAAAGGCGGTAAGAAATAGGAGCTACTAAGAGTTAAAACGCAAGAGATGTCTTAGCAGGTAGTCAGAGGTGCAGGCAGGCATGTTGTCAAGAAGAGTATCATGACAACATCCATAGCTAACTTTACATTATCTACTCAGATTAATAGAATAATTGGTTTCTGAATGCTATTTTTTGGCATAATTTCTCAAATAAGAAATAAAGGTTCAGGCCACTAAAGGAATTGCTTTAATGTAGAAGGATTTTGATACCCTGCTACAGTACATACAGTACAGTATGGTTCAGAATTAGTAAACACAACAGATTGTTAAATGATAAGAGTTGAAAGAGACATTTATTACTTCCATAATTCCAAGTAATATATATGTAGATAATGGGGGTGGAGGGCACCAATAGAGGCCTATACAAAGAACTCCAACCAATCAAAAGCTACAGTTGTGGAGCTCAGTCCAAATGCCTACATCTTCAATAAAACTCCTGAAACTAAGGCCCGGGGAGTATTGGGTAGAGGAGAATGAAAGACTGTAAGGCTACACATATAATGTCTTAACATCATGATTGCCTACCGATGATCTGAGGAAGGATGGTGGTGATAGACATTTTAAAGCAGACAGGGAAATCCTACTGGACCTTTCCCTACACAGAAAATTATATGAAAGTCAACCAAGGAATGATTATATCTATAAAAAGAAGAAGCTGTATTTTCTCAGGTAAGAGCATACTAGCTACCTGTCAAATACCCCAGAAAAGACTATTTTCTAAAAAGATTCATTTGGATTATTTGAGTCTTTGTTTTTTGTTTGTTTGTTTTAGTTAGTTTTATATTCCGGATGTTACTCCTCTGTTAGACATATACCTAGCTCCTAGCAAAGATCCTCTCCCATTTTATGACTGTCTTTACCTGGTTGATTTTTTTATCTGTGTAGAATCATTTTGGTTTTATAAAGTGCCACTTGGTCATAATTCTTAGACAAATGGTGTTCTATAGTTTCAATGTTTTTGGTTTCACATTTAGGTTTTTGATCTATATGTGCCTAGTTTGGCTGATGATACCATAAAATTATAATTTATTTTTATTTTTAAATGTATTTATTTAAAGTTTTATGAACATTCTTATGTGTTGATTCTTCTTTTGAAACATTTCTGTACTCAAATTAATAGCTTCTTATTCATATATAGGTGCATGTATGTGTGTGTGTAAATGTATAGCTGTCACCTGCTCTTTTCATTTAGTGTTGCTCCTATGTATATATATCAAGGGTCTTGTCCCTGACCAGTCTTATTGCCCCTCTTTCAGCAACTATAGTTTGTTTGTAGTTCTTCATTTAGGGTTTGTGATTTGTGAGCTTTATTTCACTTACATTTACTATCCATATTGTCATTTATAAGTCTTATGTAGCAAGCCAGATTGTTGACATTTCATGGTTTTAATTTTTCTGTCATATGTAAAAGTCACTGTGTCACAGCAGACATCCTGAATCTCTGGCTCTTACAGTCTTTTTGTCTCCTTATCCTTAACACGGAGGTATTGTTGCAATTATATCAGTTGGGGCTAGTCAGTTGTTCTGTGCATTTTGACCAGTGTTGGGTCCTGTAATGGAAGTTATAGTCAGTATGATCTAATTATATAATTTTCTGCACAGTGAGAGGTAATTATCTCTGAGCTAGGATCCTAAGAATGTGGAGCTTATAAGGAAAATAAAATATTCCAATAAGGCATATATATATATATATATATATATATATATATATATATATATATATATATATATATATATATATATGGATTTACAGGATTTTTACTGATCTTATGCATTATGCTACTTGGCAATCTGCAAAGCTCAAAATATTTCTTTAATAAATGTCATTACATCATCAACATGTCGTGGGTGAAATGGAATTTTCTAGAGAAATTATCTTGCTTTTTAGTCACTGACACTTGTATTTTCTTTGCAGATACAAACTTAGTGATGAAGAAGAAATTAAACATATATTTATTACCCTGATAGACTAAAAAATACTATTTTGGATCAGTTGTATTATAGCCACTTGAATGAACAATGAACAGGAAATATTTTGCTCTAGTATTGGTATCAAATTTTAATAAGTCACACAGACACATATTCACAGCCACAGTTATTTCAGTATATTGATCAGAAAGAGAGATAAAAACAGGACAAAATATTTTTGATGTTCTTTTTTTCATGCATATGAGTTGAGATGATTTTTGTTAAATTTTTATTATTTTGTAAAATTATTTATCCTCACCTACGCTTACATGAATGGCAAATATTACTTCAGAGCAAAATGATATGGTTTTTGGTTTTTTTTTTTGTTTTGTTTTATATAGAACAAGGAAAGAGTTTGTTTAAGCTTTTGTAGCAACAGACATCTTTTTCTTTCACATAGCAGGCAAATAAATTTAATGAGCCCCTTTTGATTTAATAAAATTTAGATGATAACACTTAAACTTAAAATTAATTATACTATTGAAAGGATGGATTACTCTGTATGCTGTTTAACTGCTTAATCTATAAACCACATTTTTAAAGAAAATTAAAGATATAAATACTGCTGCACAATATTGTTAAGTAGATAACCTTTTTAAAACACCTTCATTTTCTTTTTTCAAATATGTTTCTAATTGAAAGAGAATTACATTATTTTCTCTCCTGTATTTTCTTCCTAGCTCCTACCAGCTACTTTCCATTGAACACCATACATGTTTGTGGAGATAATAGCCCCTTTTCACTTAATAATTATTGTATATTTATGCACAAATTCAAATACACACACATACACACACACATTTATATATTGTTGTTGTTTGTGTGCATATGGTTTCAGGGTTAACCACTCCTTATTGGTCTCATTCAACAACCAAAAAATGGTCTTATCTACAGGAGGAGATAATTCTTTGCTTGTAGTTCTTCATCTCAGGGTGAGACACCATGAATTTTTTTCTTCTATAATAACATGTCCCTTGATATTGCCATCTTTCCCATGTGGTTTATGCAGTCATTTCTAGAAGTGACTAGTTCACAGTAGAATTTCTTGTTTATGGCTCTTCAAATCTGTCTACCTCTCGTTCATAATGTTTTCTGAATCAATTAGAACATGTTTGTTTTCTTTCTACATTATATAAAAATTAAATATAATGCTTTATATTTTAACAATATGATCTAATATTGGTTGGATGATTATGCTATTGTCTTATTTAATACTTCAATGAATAAGCTATCTCTCATTAAATAATTGGTCAGTTGCACAAAGGATTGCACCTTTTTTTATCATTATTACTGATTCTTGTTCTCCCATATCTGTAAGGTAAGTATCTGAGTTGGAGAAATGATATGTTTGTCAAAGTTATGAAACAAAATTTAAAGTATTATTTTAATTCATACAAAGACTTTAAACTACAGAGCCCTCACATCTAATATAACATTGACATATTCAAGTACTGATAATTTATTTTCCAAATAATATTTTTTGTTTTACTAATAAATGTTCTTTAAGCAAAATTCTCCTAAAATGTATCACTCAATAAAATTAAGAATAAAGCATGTAATTTGAATTTTCCCTTAAGATATTGTTTTCCACACATTCACCTGAGAATTATTTTGTCTTGGAATGCTTCATGGATATTTGTTTGGATGATTTCATGCTTGAAAGAACTACCTATCATATTTACCATTTATAGATGCATTTTGAGCAGCAAACATACTTCTTTATATTTGTTTTTTATTGCTGTTTGTTTATGTCTTCTATAGAACCAGGTTTTCAATGAGCTACTGTTTAGAAATGACCTTACTCTAAATGTTTTCTTAATTTTCATAATTATAGACATGTATACAATGAAATATAACTATATTTATCTACTACCTTTCTTTATTTCCATATATCCAAAAATCCTCATATCAATACTCATATTTATTTATTTCCTTTTATGAAATTTACTGAGTACCTATTTGTGCTGCTCAAATATTTTTGGCTGTGTGGTCTTCTATTGGTCAACTTATCAGTTGTAACATTCTCTGAAAATATTATTTCTCTAGTTTCCAGGAACTACTTTTAGTCTTTTGATTAGGGTCAGATTTTGTACTCAACACTAATCTCCATGTTGAGATGTTGTCAGTTTTATATATTCTGTCACAACTGTTGTGAGTTAACATGTATTATTTACTCTGTCCAGAATATAATGTTACCTTATAGTCATTCATTGACTTTGTCTCTTACACATTTTTTTGTTCCCTCTTCAAAAACGACACCTGAGCATTGGGAAGGAATATATATGTATCAGAGTTACTTTAATGTTGTTTTATAAATATCTGTTAATTGATGTATTGAATAATACCTTTTAATCACACACATACACACACACACACACACACACACATATTGTGCTGAGCAATCTCACATGATTTGTGTCTTGTTATTTTGGAATTTCATAACTCACTAAGTTTGGATATTTCTAGCAAATATCCTATATTTAAAACTAATATGAAGAGCTCATTCTTCAAAAATATTTTATTGTATGCATGCTTCATCTTCTTTTACAGTATCATTCATGTTAAGAAGAGTGGACATGTCTGGAATTTATATCTCTATATAATGACCTTGTCTTTGTGTTTGTATCTTAGAAAGATTGTAATATGTATATATTTCATTTTGGTTTCACTTTATCCCAGTCACAGAGTTACTTTGATGGTGTTTTATAAACATCTGTTAATTGGTGTATTGAATAATTCCTTTCAATCCATTTAGTATGCATAAAAATAAGAGTTTGACTTCTTGAAAATTGTACCTAAGTAGTCAAAGTGTCAGCAATCCTTCACTAAGATTCCCAAGTACACACCTTCAATTCTACTGTTGTTTCATGTAAGGAATCATACACACCTTGAATTACTCTATCTTATATCAATTGAATGGTAAGATTTTTGTAGGACTGAGACTTCTACTAGCAGACATTAACAGTGTACAAGAAGCAGTAGCTCATAAAAGGGGGAAATGAGAGTTAGGCTAGAGATACAATTAAAAGATAAAACAATATTATTCATATTGACAAGGGTAGATATATTTGGAATTCATGTCTCTACTGTAAACAGACCTTGTGTGTGTGTGTGTGTGTGTGTGTGTGTGTGTGTGTGTGTGTGTGTGTTGAATGTGTGCGCACTTAGAAATATTCCAAAATGTACACATTGTATTTTGGTCTTGCTTTCTCCAATTTGATGTTGTTTTGTAAAACTGCTTTTCCTCAGTAAACAATTAAGACTTAACTACAATGTGAGGCAAAGTTAGTTTTTTAATCTCAGTTTTCTTTTATTCTGAAAAAAATTTAATCAGTGATAATATAAAATTATCACCTCATTATTTTCATTCCTTTGGAACAAAGCTATATGTGAGAAATAGAATTGAAATATAATGTAGATGTCAAAGATGTCTCTCATTTCTCCATGGGTGCTTAGAACTATGACAGCAGAGTTGCCTAAGAATACTCACCTTGCTATACTATTAATTATCTGCAGTGGAACTTTATGAGAAGTTTCCAGCCTCTGAACCAGCAAGACATGTACCTTCGCACTAAAGTAATGTGATTTAGTTGGCTTTTATATTTATACATACATATATATTCATGCATACAAGCATATAAGATGCAATTATCTACATATATACAAATACAGATACACTCATATAAATGCTTTATAATGAGCTAAAGAATTTAGTTTTGAATATCTTGAAAATGTCCTAGTCATTTCTTTTCCAAAATTTTAAAAATTTTTGAAAAACTTTATAGGCTTTTATTTCATATTTAATATTTCTACTTGGATTTATAGCTGGTGAGGGTTTTTTTCACATTGTGTAGATTTCTTTTTTACCTGAAGCAGTAGTGTTTATTTCTGTGTAGAAATTTTTGTCTTCATTGTTGATCTTAATGCCTGTGCTACCTGGGATGCATAGGGAAATTCCTTCCCTGTTCTTATGTGTTCAACCATATTCTCTACATTTCCTCTATCAGATTTAGAATATTAAGACTTGTGGTTTCTAAAAATATGGAATTTAGTTTTGTGTAGGATGAGAGATAAAGGTCAAGGTTCACTCTTTTACAGGTAGTTTTCCAGTTTTCTTAGAACCATTTGTTGAAAATGTTGCTTTCTTTCTTCAGTGCATACTGTTGATTTTTTCCCCCACAATTAGGTGGTTATGTAGGAATGTCATAAATTCTATTGCATTGATCAATTAGTTGTATATTATATATTCTAGGGTTTTTTTTTCCTATTTCCTCTTAACTTACTTTAACTTCCTCTATGGAAAATATCCATTTCTAATGCCTGAATACGTGTCAAGGGTTTTGTTGTTGTTGTTGTTTTGTTGTTTTTGGTTTTTTTCCAATCCAACTCTGCTTTGTTGGATCAAGGCAGAGTTTCTTCACTGGTCCACTTAATACTCACCATTAACTCAATACTAATTACTTTTTCTAAGGTTACAAGATCATGGTGACTCCCTGCAGAAACTTGTTTAGCTTAACACTCAATTAAAAAAAAAAAGTTGGCATTCTTTTTTCTTATTTCACTCTTACAAACAAGATAGAGCTAATTTTCTTTCCCGTTCCCAACAAAATTAATGCAGAACAAATGTAGCTGATGTAAGCGTTACTTAAGCCTAAAAAGGACAAAACAAAACCATTTGAAATATTCAAAGAAAATATGTTAGGAACACCTGTTTACATTTTTTCATTTTCTTTGGGTAAATACATGTAATTTATCTTTAAAATAATGAAATCATATTAAATTTAGTTCCATTTGTTTTACAGGAATGCTTTTAATGTACCTTATCAAGAGATTTTGGAAAAATTAGATGGAGCATTACTGGATATGGGGAAAGGAGAATGAGGTAACTGTTGTTGCTTAGGAAGGATGATTAAGAGCTCGTCTTCTCTTCCTCATTTAGTTCTCCTTTGATGCAAAGTTCCAGTGCAAATTTAAAAGTAAAGTTTCTCAGAATAAGTAAACTCTAAAACTAGACTCCATAGTTCTATGCAGTTTATACTTTTAAGATTGTTGAGGATTTGTTCATATAACTTAGGAGAAAGATCAAATCTCTTGACATATTACATACAGCTTTTCATAATATGCTCTTTGCTTACCTCTCAAGTTTCTAGTCACACGTTTTTCATCACCCATGCATTCACAAATTTGACCATTATAGTCTAGCATTTACAATGATGTTAACTACAAGACGTCTTCTAGTATAGGCATTTCCTACTTATCAAACCTTCATGACGGTGCTCTCTCAGATTTTGTACAATAAAATTTTTATTAGGTTTGAAAATATTTAGAATAAAAACATATAGACACAGCAAGAATTCCTCATTTAGATATATTATATTTGAGATAACTCATTTAGAATTGACTATATCTAGAATTTTGTAATCAAGATTTGTTTTTAAATTCTTGAGTGTTGAGATGAAATAAGTGTTGTATTTGTCGAATATCAACAATGCACTTACCCCAGGGAAATTATAATTGTAAACAAGAATAGATGACCAAATCATAAGCATATGGAATGTGACATCACATTAAATTTACTGCCTGGTGAATAGGGATTTATACAAAGCTCCTCTTATGAAACCAATTTTAATTTCTGAGAAAAGAAAATATAATAGAAATGCAAATATCTGAAGTATTATATCTTGTGATCTAATTTTGTTCATTTTTTTGTTTACTTCTATATTATCTTTTGCATACAATCTAATCACTGTAATATATTGTCTCTTCTCATTGCTATGGGTGCATTAAAATATTTGGATCATAGCACGAAACTCATGAGTATATTTAACTCCAATTATATAAGCAGTCTTTCATTTCACTAAATTATATTTCACTTCTTATAAGTCTTGGAGAAGATCCATGCAAATATCTTTTCCTATAATCTGGGAGAAATTAACTTGCAGACTTGTGGCATTTAATGTAACTAGTCGAGCAGTAATAGAAAACAATAAAAGTAGATGCAACTAACTTCTTGAAATATTCGCTTATTCTCAGTTGTCTACTGTTAACCTTAACAAAGGAAGCAACACATTTAACATGCTAGCAATACACTTAGTATGCTAGTATCTGTGCTAATACCTACTCTTCGATTTGTCCTTGACTCCCAACAATAGAAGCTTTAATTTGCACTAACATGGGGCTTACTTTGATTGCAGTCAGCACAGGAAAAGAATTTTACAGAACATTGAAGTGTATTTGAAAATGTAATCCTGAGAAAGACTGAAGTGTGAGCCTGAGTGCTGGTGAATGAGAAGGATTGTCTAGAGTGTGGCATAGTCTGGGATTGGTAAACTACTGACATCTCTCACATCCCGAGTGTCAGAACTAACCATGGCAGCTCAGTCTGTACATAAAGTGAATAGGGAAGCACAAAACCTGGGTAGCCTGCATTCTTCTGAACTAATTATTAAACTGAATATAAATATTTGGTAACAAATCTAAGCTTGTACCCCAAAATCATAAGCTTGTAACAGGCACCACTAGACTGCTAGATAAAATTGTGAATTTTAGCAGCATCTGGTGGTATATTTGAATTGTATGACAGTTGAAATACAATTTACCTTAAGTCATTTGACACAAATATTCTCTATTATTCTTAAATTATAATATCGCATTTTAAATCAGTCTTTAAAAAATAAAGATTGCTTATCTTTTTGATCTGTTACTATGTCCAATAAGCTGTGTTGAGATATGAGTTTTACTGCCATATAGAAAACATTGATGAAAAACATTTTTTGTTCTCATAGAGTGAAACCATTTCATACCTTGCATGGATGGAAAAGCAAGGCAACAGAAACACTGCAGGAAGACTAACTCTTATCATACAAGCATTTTAATCTGACAATCTAGGTTTAGAACCTCTTAGTTCACTTTACTGACTGAAGCCTGGTCTAGCTGTCTCCTGAGAGGCTCTGCCAGAGCCATCTGACCAATACAGATGTGAATGCACGTAGCCAAACATCAGACTGAGCACACGGACCTCAATGGAGTAGTTAGGGGAAGGACTGAAGGAGCTGAAGGGCTTTGTGATCCCACAGGGAGGACAAAAATGTCAACCAACCAGACCCCTCAAAGTTTCCAGGGATTGGACCGCCAACCACAGAGGCATCCATGGGAGGGGCGCTCCTTGGTCATGTGGAGGCTCGATGACCCAGCATAGGTGAATGCTAGGGTGCTGAGGTGGGACTGGGTGGGTGGGTGGGGGAGCACCCTCATAGAGACGGGGTAGGGAGAGGGGATGTATGGGTTTGTGGAGGGGAAACTGGGAAGGGGGATAACATTTGAAATGTAAGTAAATAAAATAACCAATAAAAATATGGTAAAATATTTTTAAAATATCGCAGGTGAATACATGATTCAAGGGGGTTCTCCAACAAGTTTTCTGACAAAATAACTACTCTGAAAGTAGTGTATTTCTATTTATTTGCAAATTGTGTATATAGAAAGAAGACATGGTATATTGTGGAGCGTGTATGTGAGTGTGTATGAGGGAGAGGGAGAGAGAGAGGGAGAGGGAGAGGGAGAGGGAGAGGGAGAGGGAGAGTCAGAAGGAGAGGGAGAGGGAGAGGGAGAGGGAGACAGAGAGACACAGAGGCAGAGAGAGAGAGAGAGAGAGAGAGAGAGAGAGAGAGACAGAGAGAGACAGAGAGACAGAGAGAGACCATAGAGATTTGTTTGTGTTGCTTAACTGATGACAATTTCCTATTTTAATGTAAGCAGATGTAATTTGAAACTAAAGATGCTTACAAGTGAATGTTTGATTTCTTACAGACTGTACTTTCTCTCTTATACCACTTTCTTTGCCTTTCTTTCATTTTCCTTTTACAATCTTCTTTGTCCTAGCAACTGTACTGAGTAGCCTCTGGGTATTACGAGCAGATTTAATTCTTCTGTGATGAGATCATACAAGAGTCTGGCCTGCGAAGTAAACCCAGAAAGCAACGGCAGTTCTACCTCATCCAATAACTACTGCTTTCAAGCTGGGATGATTTGAACTACCCTGCATTGTGCTATTTAGTTTATCATTGCTTTTATTATTCAATATGCTCTCTCCCAGCACACATGATTTCAGCACTCATGTCTACAAACTTGTTTGGTTATGCTAAAAGTCTGCTGCTACTTAAATGCCTCATTTCTACAGTATTTCCATTGCTATATTTCATGAGGTGGTAATCCTTGAGAAAATGAATTGAGCACATTGTCTTGTTGTTTTAGTGTTTCTAAATTCTTAGGTTTTATGAATCCTTGGTCTTGAATGGATGCTCTGAAATCTTGAACTTTGAAAGACTTCCTTTCATTTTCACAATTATATCTTATATTTCATCTCTCTATACTGACACTGTAATTGTGCATTTTATTTTATTCAGTGTTTAGAATTAGAAAATATGGCTAGCTTGTTCATAATATTCATGCATTGAAATATTACATCAAAGATAATAACATTAAAGTATATAAGTATTTTCAAAAGCCACAGGGAAAACAGCCAAAAGCAAAAGCAATATACATTTTGAGGAATGATTTTTGGAACTCTGTTTGTCCTTATGGTTATAGTATAGAGTTAACACCTATTATTTGAGTTACTTTTCCATCACTGTGACCAAATTTGGCATAGAAAATTTAAAGGAGGGAAAGATTTTTGGACTCAGGGCTTCAGAGATTTTAAACAGTCATTGTAGGAAATCATGTCAGGACAGCTCAGTTCACATCATGACTGAGGAAAAAAATAAAAATAATGGAGAAGGAAGAATTTCTGGTTTTTTTCTTCTCTATTTCATTCAAGTTATCTAATAAGATAGTTTCATCTATATTCAGAGTGAGCAGTCATTCCTCAGTAAGTCTTTTGGAAATGGCCTCACAAACCTACCCATAGGCAGTGCCTAAATCTTCTAAACATAGTCAAGTTGACGAGGAAGATGAATAAGAATGCTTGCTGCTATCCTGCTCTTATTTCTATTAAGACTACAAGGACACCCATAATGGAGTAATAAATTATACACTGTGTTATGCTACTCTCTTTGATCAAATACATGACTTAGAGATTTATTTAATCACATTGTTTCATATATTGTTAATTCATTTCATTTTAATGCTGAATTCGTTCATTATAGAACTCACCTATAGGTTGGTCTCTAGAAATTCCAACTTGATATCTCAACTTTTCAAAGGTTTGTCATCCTGGCTGTGGGCTGGACAGTACTTTTTCTTTTGGAGCAGGTAAAGTACTCAAGCCTGCTTTTTCACTAGGCCACAGTACATTTTTACTCAACATCTGTATGTCAGATTCAAGAAAATACCCTTTTTCAATGCTTCCTTTTGGTTCAAATTCACCAGCTCTGAACTTACCATTTCTTTCGTACTACTTTTTTTATTTAAGAAAAATTGAGATTGTAATGTAAAGTGCTTTATTTTTCACCTTTTCTTTCCTTCCTACATATGTTATTCATATACAATATAATATGCACCAAACACTAACACTGTGTGTATGTGTGTGTGTACATACGCACGTGTGTGTGTGTGTGTGTGTGTGTGTGTTACCTGTATGTATTTTTTTAGGGACCATTTCCTAAAAATTGGGATTTCTAATTGGTGTGTTCTTTTCCAGGGAAGACATTGTTTGCTCCTCAGAATTTCATTTTTGTCTAAGGTTGAGGCTTCTTTAGCCTTCTGTCTTCCTTCTTACCTTGTCTGTTGTTACGTTCCACATTTCAATCTTTTAGGGATGTTGGTGAGACTTAATGTTATAGCTTCTAACATTTCCCAGAGACCCAATCTCACAGCAGAATTCCTGTTCCTCTGAGTTTTAAATTCATCTTCTACGCCTCTTCTGCAATGATCCTTTAGCCTCCGCAGCAGGACATGTGACAAAAATGTATGCCTTGGTACCTGGCTTCAAATTCTACATTTTGATTTGTTTTGATTCTCTGTAATTGTCCTCTTCCAATGCAAAGAGATGTTTCTTTAATGAAGGTTGAGATCTTAACCTATGTGTGGGAGTAAGGATAAATAGCTAAGATGAGTTTGTACCAGTTAACTTTTGGTTGCAGGTTTTACTAACTACAACTTTCTTTCTAATTTAAGAAAATTATCTGAGAAAGGATGAGCAGAGGTTCAGAAACCACAAGTAGCAAATGGGGTAAACAGTTCCGGTTTCCATCTGTGGATGGAGACCTCTGCCTGGGCCACCAGGAGTCCACAGCAAACGAGTCCCAGGAGATAGCTACCCTCCCAGGAGTTTGGAAAAGCTGTGAGTGGGGTTAAGGGGAGCAACACCTCTCACCTAGACCCGCCCAGAACCGGTGGGATCCAGGGCCTGAGAACCGGGGGGCAGGAAACCTCTGAGCCTTCCGGTTTCCATCTGTGGGGGGAGACCTCTGCCTGGGCCACCAGGAGTTCATAGCCAAGGAGCACCAGGAGAAAGCTACACTCCCAGGAGCTTGGAAAAGCCGAGAGTGGGGTTAAGGGGAGCAACACTGCTCACAGAAACCCGCCCAGATCCAGCAGGTTACAGGGCCTGAGGAGAAATTGGGGACAGGAAACCTCTGAACCTTCCGGTTCCATCTGTGGGTGGAGACCTCTGCCTGAGCCACCAGGGGTCTGTGCCTGGGGACCTCAGACTGGGCCACAGGGCTCCAGGAGAGAGCGGGTATCCCAGGAGTACTGACACACCTTTGATCACAGGCAAAACCACCACTTCTGTTCAAACTCACTGAATCAAGAGGGACCCTTGCAGAGCCATCAGGACATAGGAACCAAGGGACAGCTGGGGACAAGATCCTTCTGATTTCTGTCTTCACCCCAGAGCTGACCCTCTGCCACAGCTATCCAAACCAAAACACCTCTCAGAGAGACCTGGTCTTCAAGGAGTATTGACACAGAGGCCTGCAGAAGGGGCAAGCCACAACCAGACAGAGTAAGATCAGCTAACATCAGAGTTAACAAGATGGCAAAAGGCAAGGGTAAGAACATAAGGAACAGAAACCAAGAGTACTTGGCACCATCAGAACCCAGCTCTCCCACCACAGCAAGCCCTGGATACCCCAACAACCAGAAAAGCAAGACTCAGATTTAAATCATTTCTCATGATGATGATAGAAGATGTGAAGAAAGAAATGAATAACACCCTTAAAGAAATACAAGAGAACAGAGATAAACAACTAGAAGCCTTTAAAGAGGAAATTAAAAAATCCATTAAAGAATTATAGGAAAATACAATCAAACAGGCAGAATTCCAAGAAAACACAATCAAACGGACAAAGGAAATGCATAAAACTATCCAGGAGCTAAAAATAGAAATAGAAACAATAAAGAAATCACAAAGGGACACAACCCTGGAGTTAGAAAACCTAGGAAAGAGATCAGGAACCATTGATGTAAGCATCACCAACAGAATACAAGAAATAGAAGAGAGAATCTCAGGAGCAGAAGATACCATACATAACATCGACACAACAGTAAAAGAAAATACAAAATGTAAAAAGCTTCTAACCCAAATCATCCATGAAATCCAGGACACAATGAAAAGACAGAACCTAAGGATAATAGGTATAGAAGAGAGTAAAGTTTCCCAACTTAAAGGACCAATAAATATCTTCAACAAAATTATAGAGGAAAACTTCCCTAACCTAAAGAAAGAGATGAACATAAATATACAAGAAGCTTACAGAACTACAAACAGATTGGACCAGAAAAGAAATTCATCATGTCACATTATAGTGAAAACACCAAATACACAAAACAAAGAAAGAATATTAAAAGCATTAAGGAAAAAAGTCAAGTAACATATAAAGGCAGACCTATCAGAATTACACCTGACTTCTCACCAGGGATTATGAAAGCTAGAAGATCCTGGGCAGAACTCATTCAGACTCTAAGAGAACCCAACTGCCAACCCAGGCTGCTGTACCCAGCAAAACTCTCAATTACTATAGATGGTGAAACCAAAATATTTCATGACAAAACCAAATTTACACAATATGTTTCTACAAACCTAGACCTACAAAGGATAATGGATGGTATACGTCAACTCAAAGAGGGAAACTACACCCTAGAAAAAGCAAGAAAGTAATCTTTCACAAACTTAAAAGAAGATAGCCACATAAAAGTAAAAATAACATCAAAAATAACAGGAAACAACAATCACTATTCCTTAATATCTCTTAAGATCAATGGACTTAATTCCCCAATAAGAAGACATAGACTGACAGACTGGATCCATAAAGAGGACCCAGCATTTTGCTGCTTTCAAGAAACACATCTCTGTGATAAAGACACAAACACTACCTCAGAGTAAAGGGCTAGAAAACAATTTTCCAGGCAAATGTTCCCAAGAAACAGGCTGGAGTAACCATTCTAATATTGGATAAAATCGACTTTCAACTAAAAGTCATCAAAAAAGATAAGGAAGGACACTTCCTATTCATCAAAGGAAAAGTCTACCAAGAAGAACTCTCAATTCTGAACATCTATGCTCCAAATGCAAGGACACCCACATTCATAAAAGAAACTTTAATAAAGCTCAAAGCACACATTGTGCCTCACACAATAATAGTAGGAGACTTCAACACCCCGTTATCATTAATGGACAGATCTTGGAAACACAAACTAATCAGAGACACAGTGAAACTAACAGACGCTATGGATCAAATGGATTTAACAGATAACTATAGAACATTTCATCCTAAATCAAAAGGATATACCTTCTTCTCAGCACCTCATGGTACCTTCTCCAAAACTGACCATATAATCGGTCATAAAACAAACCTCCACAGATACAAGAAGATTGAAATAATCCCATGCCTCCTATCAGATCACTATGGACTAAGGCTGGTCTTCAATGGCAACAATAACAACAGAAAGCCCACCTACACATAGAAGCTGAACAGTGCTCTACTCTATGATAACTTGGTCAAGGAAGAAATAAAGAAAGAAATTAAAGACTTCCTAGAATTTAATGAAAATGAAGGTACAACATACCCAAACTTATGGGACACAAGGAAAGCAGTGTTATGAGGAAAACTCATAGCTTTGAGGGTCTCCAAAAAGAAACTGGAGAGAGCATACACTAGC
>CM052718.1:48556039-48620731 GCA_028551405.1 Uromys caudimaculatus | reverse complement strand
GCAAATCAAAACAAGTCTGTGATTTCACCTCACACCAGTCAGAATGGCTAAGATCAAAAACTCAGGTGACAGCAGATGCTGGTGAGGATGGGGAGAAAGAGGAACACTCCTCCATTGTTGGTGGGATTGCAAGCTGGTACAACCACTCTGGAAATCAGTTTGGCGGACCCTCAGAAAAATGGACATAATATTACCTGAGGACCCAGCTAAACCACTCCTGGGCATATACCCAGAAGATGCTCCAACATGTAATGAAGACACATGCTGTGCTATGTTCATAGCAGCCATATTTATAATAGTCAGAAGCTGAAAACAACCCAGATGTCCCTCATCAGAGGAATGGATACAGAAAATGTGGTACATTTACACATTTGAGTACTACTCAACTATTAAAAACAATGATTTAATGAAATTTGCAGGCAAATGGATGGAACCTGAAAATACCATCCTGAACGAGGTAACTCAGTCACAAAAGAACGAACACGGTATGTACTCACTGATAAGTGGATATTAGCTGAAACGTTTGGAATACCCAAGTTTCACTTTACAGTAACTGCTGGACTGAGAGTGAGGTCCCAGATGGAGGAGTTGGAGAAGGAACTGAAGGAACTGTGGGAGTCTGCAGCCCTATGGAAGGAGCAACAGTGTCAACTGGCCTGACCCCCACCCCCACCCCTGTATTTCTGGAGGCTGGATCACCAACCAAAGAATACACATGGAGGGAACCATGGTTCGGACCACATATGTGGCAGAGGCGGGCCTTGTTGGCCATTAGGGGAAGGAGAGGCCCCAGTAAAGGGGAATGTCAAGGTGGGAATATGGGAGTGGGCGGGTGGGTGGGTGGGTGGGAGGTGGAATTCCCTCATAGAGATGTGGGAGGGGGAAGGAATAGGTGGTCTCCAAAGAGGAGACCTAGAAAGGGGGAAACATTGGAAATGTAAATAAAGTATCAAAAAATAAAAATAAATAAAAATAAAAGGAAATGCAAGGAAAAAATAAAGAAAAAAAATAAAATATCATATTCACTGTCTTGTAAAAAAAACAAATGGGATAAACAAAAGGTCACATATCTGGAAAAAAGGGGAAGTTTGGGAACTTTTTGTTTTGTTTTATTTTGTTTGTTCTGTTTTGTTTGTGTTTTTGTTTTTGTTTTTCAAATCATTCTTCTCTAACATACTATATCCTGACTACAGTTTCCCTACTATCTTCCCCTCTCAGCTCTCCTTCCTCCATCCATTTCCTTCTTTTTCTTCCAGGGTAGGATAGTCTGCCCAGGAATATCAACCAAATATGGCAAGTCAAGTTGAAATAAAACTAGACTCTTCCTCTAATATTAAACCTTGACAAAGCAACTCAGTAAGATGAAAAGGGCCCCAAATGAAGGCAAAAGAGTCAGGGAATTCCCTTTGTCCCACTGTTAAGAAATCCTACAAGAAGACAAAGCTATATAAATACAGCATATAAAAGCAGAGGGCATAAGTCAAACACATACAGGCTCCCTGACTTTCAATTCAGTCTCTGTGAGCTCCTATGAGCCATGGTTAGTTGATTCTGTGGGTTTTCTTGTGGTGTCCTTCACCCCTTTGGCTCCACCAACTCTTCTTCAGGGTTCATTAAGCTCTGCTTAATGTTTGTCTGTGAGTCCCTGCATCTGTTTTCACCAGTTGCTGGATGAAGCCTCTCTGATGACAATAATGCTAGGTTTTTCCTCTATGAGTATAGCACAGTACCATTAGGCCTCATTTACATGACTTTTTTTGCTTGTTTGTTTTTGTTGGTCATGTTTGTTTCTGTTCTAGGTCTCTGGACTACCCAGCCTACTTCTCTGAATGGACATACAACCAATGCTTTTAGATACCTACGTGTAGAATGCCTGTCTCTGGAGCAAGGCTGAAGTCTTGCTCAAAAGTGAATGCTGGTTATATTTGATAAAACAATATATTCAAGATTCTGCCCCTGTTCTGTTGGGTCCACATAACTCCTGTCATTTTATTTTGACAGGGTTTAAGTCTGTGTGTTCTACAATGGTGTAGTTTTACAATGCAGTATTATTGATATTTCTCTTACAATCATGATACTGAGTTCTCTTTATTGTGCTTCTTGACAACTCAATTATTTTCCAGGCTGTGAGCCAGTTGCCTTTCACACCACTTAGTTACAAGACTGTCTGGACGTTCTGGATAAACGACTTGGACAGATATATTAAGATTTCTCTCTGTATGTGCCTTGACTTTTCTTTATCTTTATTCCACATTTGGATGAACTTAACTTTCTAATTTAATAAAGATACCCAGGTTTTCTTTTTTATATATGTATTTATTATACTTTCTGTGTTCTCAAAAAAGAGAAATACTTCATGAGGCTATTATAAAAATGAAAAAATTATATTTCACTTTTAGGTTTTAATTACTATTTTATTCTATGATCTACTCAAAATTATTTTGAAGATTATGGGATGTAAATTTTAAAAAATCACATTTTCCTCCTCTGGATATTCCATTTTATCATCAAATTTATGGGAGAGTAATTACTTTAATACCGAAATTTTATAACTCACTTATTAAAAGATATGTGAGATTATATGTACATATATTTCTGAGTTCTATTACACAAATATCCTATAGCTGTGTATTTATATGATGCCATCCCTCTTGACTCATATAAAATGTTGGGGTCAGCTGGGCAGTGGTGGCGCACACCTTTAATCCCAGCACTTGGGAGGCAGAGGCAGGTGGATTTCTGAGTTCAACACAAAGAAACCCAGTCTCAAAAAAACTAAAAAAAACAAAAAACAAAAAAATGTTGGGATCATATGGATATATCTTCAAATTTGTAGTTTTTAAGGTAGTTATTGCTTTCTTTTTGGATCATTTCCTCCCATTTGTGAAGGACTAAATCATTTAAAATATTCTCATTGAGTAGAGCTGGCACTGCATTTATATCATTATCAATGTGGTAAAGTTATGCTAATAATTTTGACACTTGCAAACTACAGATGTGATACATGCTACCATTTATTTGGATATTTAGCGTGTCTTATTTTATATTTATGGTTGCTAAACCAGTGTTGTATGCCTTTTAGCTGTATGACCTCATTTTTCATAGTTGTAAAGTATGAGCTTCTTGATTCAACCTGAACTCATGCTACCTTACTTGTGCTGTTCCCTCCCTGGTGACTCCATATCAAATACAAACATTCCATTAAACTGCAAGCTTTAAAAGTACCCAATAATGTGATTATCACATCAAGCATGCATATGAAGGTCTCCCAATGACATTTACACATATGAGACCAAGTGTCCTAGCAGGGTGAAGACATAGTTAAGTGATTTTTATCCATGTTTTTAAATATATTCTGGGTTGTACATTTTAGAATATCCATAAAATGTCTAATAAGTTTGGTGAGTTTTAATATCAAAATTATGAATAAATTATAAAACCACTATATTCTTCAGTTCATTTTCAGCTGTTTTCAATAAAATGTCTCAACAGAAGGAACTTAAGGGGGTATTTTAGCTTCCAGTTCTGGGTTTCATCATTGCAAAGAAGAATATTAGGAGCATGAGGGAGCCTGTTGGATTATGATGTCTGAAATTAGAACAAAACAAGAATGTCTTTGCTTATTTTCTTCTCTCCTTGTAATTCAATCCAAGGTCCAGTGGAGGAAAGGGTGTTTCAGGGCCAGGTAAATTTCCACATCTAATAGCACAGTTGAGAAAAGTTTCCATAGCATCGGAGCCTCTCCTAGATGATACTTAGTTTTGTTATGATATTAACACTAACCATTCCATTATGATGCAAGGCAGACACACAATATTTAAATTTATTAGCAAAGAAGATCTTTATAGGTCCTATTCTACAGACACCGTTACTACTTTATACAGCAGTAGATGATTAGTAGTTGGATTTTGATTAGCAGGCAAGCACAGCTGCTGTGGCTCTGTCACTTTCAGCAAAATGGCTATGTATTAGTATGATAAGTGTACAACTCTAATACTTACCACTTATGACTAATAATAAAACTAGACATTCGTCACCCTCTAGACTACCATACACCCATTGGATATCCAATACCAAATGATCAACCCTGAAATTATGCATACAAATATCATTATGCAGACTAAGCAGCAGGTTCCCTCTCTACATAATACATATAAAACAACAGTGAAAAACTGCTGTAAATTTGAGAAAGACAAAAGGGAAGGATCCACTGGGAGAAAGGGGAAAGAAAAGGTAGAAAATAATGCAGTCCTTTACATTCCCAAAATCTTTGTTAAACTATTAAAAGAAAAACTATGACAGAACAAGCATATAGTATAATCTTAGCATAGTAATAGTTAATATGACTGCATATTTTTCACAATTTAAATAGTTCAAAAATAAAATGAAATATTTTTTATAGCAATATCATTATATTTCAATGCTTAATGACTTTTATTTTTAGTATTTTAATCAATATATTATGTATTCTTGGCAATTACAACAAGATTGCCACCTAGTGTCAAGCATCAGAGATTACAGGTACATGAACCCTATAAACCTGTAAAGGACCATTTTAGAAAGAAAAGCCCCAGTTTTTCCTATATGAGGATTTGACTTTATATCAAATTTAAAAGAAACATGAAAAGATGTGTTTAAAGTAGACTCACAAGGCAAATGTTTCTAAGTTATTTTGTCCCCAAACGAAACATTTTATATTGATGTTTAAAAGAAAGAAGACTTCCTGACACATAAATAGATAATTGTAACATATTAAAGGCTATAAATCAGAAGGGGCCCTTATATAAAGGTTATCCAGGATGTCAGGATGCATTTGTAAATGGTGATGCACTGTAGAGTAAAGATATGAGCACATGGCCTGCATTTAACCAGATCTTCATAAATTCTATCTATGAGACCTTTAGTGCAGGAATTTAACTTAGAGATTTTAGTTATTTAAAGTCACCATGAGCTTTATAGATTTCAAAATAATACTTGTCTTAGGATACTACCCTGAGATAATCACTCAATAATTGTAATAACTTTATTTTAAAACTTCACCAATGCTGCAATGATGGTATTCTGATATATATATATGTGTGTGTGTGTGTGCGTGTGTGTGTGTGTGTGTGTGTGTGTATTAGTCATAAGTACTCATAAAGGTGAGGTATACAATGTTATGACAGTGTTGTATTGGATTGAGAAACTGATAAATTCTTTAAAGAGAGTTTAGATTTTTTCTATTTTTTCTTTTTATTTATTCTTCTCTCATATAAAACATCACAATGTCAGTCTCCCATCTCTCTGCTCCTCTCCCTACATCTACTCTTTTAAGATCTAGTGTTTCTCTATTTCCCTACAGAAAAGAGCAGGCTTCCCAATGATATCAAGGGAAATCAGCATAA
Source organism: Uromys caudimaculatus (assembly GCA_028551405.1). Taxonomy (NCBI): domain Eukaryota; kingdom Metazoa; phylum Chordata; class Mammalia; order Rodentia; family Muridae; genus Uromys; species Uromys caudimaculatus. Next base: position 48,615,347 of record CM052718.1, on the reverse strand, counting down.
GAAGATGCAACAAGCCTGGCCTAAACCCTCATATTGAGACTTGTCAGAACTATCCAGTAGGAAGAAAAGTGTCCTAAGAATGGTTAAAAGAGTCAGAGACATTCATACTCCCACTGTTAGGAGTCCCACAAACATCCCAAACTAAAGGACCACAGCATGTATGTAGAGTGTCTAGTGGAGACCCATGCATGCTTCATGATTGCTGTTTCAGCCACTGTGAGCCTTATGAGCCCTGCTTAGTTGATTCTCTGGACCATGTTTTCCTGGCGTTCTCAAGCCCTCTGGTTCCTACAATCCTCCCTCTCTCTCTTCTTCAGGGTTACCCAAATGTGGCTCAGCATTTGTGAAGTTACCCAACCAATAATTGCTCAAACCTGTGGAAACTGTGGCCCAAGCCACAACAGAGTGCCCATGGCTGACACTACTTAAATTGGTGAGAATGGGAAGCTGGGTGGTTCAGAATCCTAAGGCCAAAGCATGTATGACAAAGCAAAAGTCAATACAATAATTCACAACAATATTCTGCTATACTCATAGTGCATAGTCCAAATATCATCAGAGAGCTTCAACTGGCAGTTGATGAGAGCAGATGAGAAGACCCACAACCAAACATTAGGAAGGGTAGATTTTTACTTAGAGTATAGGACTATAGTCCTATGTGAGAGGAAGGCATAGCTAGAGCAGGAAGATGTGCCTAGTCGTTCTATACTGGCAGTCAAGAGCACAAAGTGCAGAATGCTGTTGCTTGGTTGGTCTTTTCCATTTTGTTCAGTAAAGGACCCCAGCATATGGTATGTTTCCCTCCACACTAACGAGTACTCTCATTCAGTTAAGTCTTCATGGGAACACACCCATATCTTTGCCTAGAGGTGTGGTTCCTTTGCTATTCTACATGCAGTCAAAGTCACAATAGCAATTCTAACAGCTACTTTGTTGAATTTATTTAAACTATTGACAGCAAAATCATATCATGCCATTTACTTAAGATTCATTTACTCATTCTTTTTAAAATTCTTTTTTATTTATTTATTTAATGTATATGTGTACACTGTAGCTGTCTTCAGACACACCAGAAGAAGGCATCTGATCCCATTACAGATGGTTATGAGCCACCAGATAGGTTGCTGGGAATTCAACTCAGGACCTCTGGAAGAGCAGTCAGTGCTCTTAGCCACTGAGCCATCTCTCCAGCCTTATTCAATATTCTTAATTGATATATTTACTTAACATAACTGCAATCTTTTACAGGATAATCTTATGTCTACCAAGCAGAAGGAAGCTTGTTTAGTAAAATTTTATAAAGTTAGGCTAAATGTTTCAGTGATTTCCACCTTGGGCTACATTATAAGGAATGTAAAAATGTTATATTGTTTTAGTTCAAAGCTATTTTAAAAAATAGTTTGAATGTTGCACTATACAGATAGATTTTAAAGGCTACTGCCATTTGTTAAAAGCACTCACAGAAGCCTTCAGTTGTGATGCAACACACAAGCATTTCATGGAGGACTTTCTTAATGGAGTTTCTCACCTGACTGTGAAGATACAACTGCCATGTCTTCCTGGGCATAGCTTTGCTTCTTTTTTTCTTGCACAGCTCAGATTGAAATTGTGTGGTATGATTCCTTGTAAATTGCATTATTATATAAACTATCTAAATAAACTATAAATGTGTGACCACAAATCTTATCTTCTCAAAGTACTGTTTTTAAAATCAGCTTGAAGAAGACGAAACAATAACCTGTCTGGATTTTCAGGAAAAAAAAGGAAGAAAGAGTGCACAAGTGATCAATATATGACCTAAGGTTTAACTACAGGGGAAGAAGCACAAACTCCCATATTTAGTTATATATGATCCAGAAGTCAAAGACTAATTGAGAAAAAACAATCTGTGAGCTTGAAGAGAATGAGTAATTATGTTTTTTTGAAGCTACTCACACTTTAGCAGTGCTATGAAAAAGCACAGTTTTGTTGCCTTTCCTTTAGTTTTATGTTTTTCTAATTTGTTTTTGCTTTCATTTGGTTTTCCCCTAGGATTTACTTTCCAATGTACTCTACTAGAAAGTGGGAGACTGATTTTCTGTTATGATGTTAAATAGCTATTTAATTTGAAACAAATTAATACATTTAAATGAAATACATAATTTTGTATTGAATATGTCATGAACATTTATTAGAGATATACTAATAATTGGTTAATCCTATTTTTAAATATTTAAATATACAATCCTTTCTTTGATTTAACCATGTGAAATAGCAATTAACTTCCATGGTGAATTTTCCATTATTGTTCACGAATGTAAATAATTATAGGTATAGCTTGAGACTTCTAAGTTAGCATAATATGTAGAGGTCATATAGGAATCGCATGGAGCCTTTACCTTCATGTTCTTGTCTCTTTGGCACAAGAAGCTGCACTGCACGCTACAGAAAGAGAAATCAGAACACCAACTCAGCCAGAAAACCTTGACCTGAAATCTGTCCTGCCTGCAAGATGTACTGGAACACTGGTAGTACAGAAATTATAGGTGTTGCCAACCAATGTTTGACTTAACTTGAGGCCAATTCCAGGAGAGGGAGTCCACAGTGCCTGGATGGCTACCAACCAGATATTAGATAGCCCTAAGGTAGAAACAAATACCACTCACAAAAATTTTAATTAATGAATGAATTAACTATTCTTAGTTATATTCACCTATACTCATAGATTGGTGCCTTGTCCCCTTTCCACCAGAAAGGCATTCTTTGGCAGCAAATAGGAGCAGGTGCAGGACCCACAACCACACATTATGAAGAGAGAGAATCTAAATCGGAGGTCTTCATCAGGTCCATCTCCTTGGAGATCAGTGAATCAGGAAATCATGATCCACAAATAAACTAAACAGGGCTCCCAAGGGCTCACAGACACTGAAGTGGCAAACATGGGGCTGGCCTGGATCTGTTCTAGGTCCTCTGTATATCTATTATGGGTATTATCTTAGAGTTTCCGGTGTGTCTCTGACTCTTGTGCCTGCTCTTGAGACTCGTTTTCTACTATTGGATTGCCTTGTCCAGCCTCAAGGTAAAGGCTTTTTCCTTGCCTTACTGTCTTGTTTTGTCATGTTTGATTTTTATTTCTTGGAGGTCTACTCTTTCCTGAAGAGGAAAAGGAAGGGAAATGGATATAGAGAAGAAGGTAGGAGGCTGGGGAGCTGGGAGAAGTGGAGTGATCAGAAACTATGTTCACAATGTATTGTATGAGAAAAATATCTATTTTCAATTTTTTAAAAAGAGATTTTTCTTTAATAAGTTTAAGCTTTGCAACTCTCATGCCAGTGATCATATAGATTGTCCCAATTAATTAGTTCATTTCAATCTAGTAGTATTGTAACAGGCTATGATATAAAATGATTCTATGTATGGTTTCGGGGTTAGGGAAAATAACTGTTGTACCTTAAGAATGTAGTGAGAAATAAGAGTGAAGGCAGGTAAGAGAGCAAAGGGGAGTGGTCACAGGGAGGGAAAGTACACCCAAGACTCAACCTACTTATGGAAAGGCTTTTGCATTTATTTGTATTGGTTTGGAGACTCATGCAAACATATAATGTTTCGTTAGGTCTACCATCTATTGCCTCTGATCCAAGCCCTCTCTTTCCCACTTCCAACTTCATATGATTTTTTACCCCCACTAAGTTTACTTATCATTACCTTTATATATATATAAATATATATATTTATATAAATAAATTTTATATATTATAAATATATAAAATGTTTATATTTATTTATATATAAATATATAAAAATTATAATATATAATATATATATTTACATCTATAAAATAATATATATATTTACACACACACACACATATATATACAAAAGTAAAAATAAGAGAAAATACAAATTATTTGAAAAAGTTAATAAAGAAAGAAAAAGAACTGATGACAAGGAACTTCCAAAAAATGCTTTTGAGTTTGTTTTCTATTGGCCATCTCCTACCATATATGTAGCCTGTGCCCTTCCCCTGGACTTGAGCTGCCTGAATAGACCTTGGGCGTATGCCACAGTTGGACTTTAACAAGCCAGGTGAGACCCAGGTGTAGTCACCCGCCTTGCTGCACATGCAGTTTCTCCCTCTGAGCTTGCTTTGCAACATAATCCAGGTGAAACAAAGCAACAAGATCCAGCTGAACCAAAGGATGGGTTTGTGGGCTCTCCCTATATAACGCAGTACAGAATATTAAATTTTGAGCCTTGATCAGAAACTTTGTCTTGGCTTCATCCTTCTCTCGAACCTCATCCCTTTTTCGTTTTCAGCTCCCCTTTCAGGTAGACTCAGTTCATCCATGGCTGCTAGACAGCCACAGCAGCCTGCTCTTAAAAGTAGTTTATTTCCCCAGTGAGACTCCCTTGAAGGAAAGTAGATTTTCATTTACACATGGTTATTAATAGAGGAGACCTTCTATGTTAGGGGAAGGAGCATGTGTCCACTTCTCCTTTCAGCTTTAGGAACGCAGCCGATGTAGACCCATGTACGTGCTATACAGTCTGCCTCAGTTTCTATGATTTTGTGTGTTGCACCAGTCCTATGGTTTAGAGAGCCTTGTGTCCAGAATCCCCTCTGAATACTACAATATACCTACTATTCCATCAGAGGGATCCCTGGTCCTCAAGGGAAGGGATTTGCTGAAGACAATTTAAGGGCTTAGTGATCCAACATTTCTTAGTCTCTGATATTACCAGGATGTCACTCTCTGTATTTGTACCCATTTGGTACAGGAAGAAGTTTCTCTGATGATGGCTGAGCAAGAAACTGATCTATGAGGACAGCAGAGTGTCTTTAAAGTCATTTTGTTACTACGTTCTGCAACACTGATTTCCAAAGTGGTTTTAGAAGTTTGCATCCTGTTTGTCTTTCTAAAGTTTTATTACCAGTTTTCCTCCACCTTAGATTTTCTTATTGACTTTATTTTTACCTTCAAGTCTTGAAGTATTTCATTCATTTTCTTTCATTGTTTGTGTTTTTATAGGTTTCTTTAAGGGATTGTTTTTTCATTTCTTCTTTATGGAACTACATCATATGTATAAAGGCTATTTTAAGGTTGTTGTCCTGTGCTTTGGCTTTTGGGGTCTAAAGGAGACTTATTGTCCTGACTGTTATAGTTTGTACTTTCATGATGGTATCTAGACATCTGGTTTTGAGGTGATTGTAATTCAGGATGCTGATATCCAGAACACTTTTTGTGGGGTGGGTGTTTCGTGCCATGTTCTCTGATGTCCTCTGTGGTTCTTAGGAGGGAATGGTGGCTGTGCTCTTCCTGGTAAGAATACTTTTGAGATTCTGCTAGGTATAGGCACAAGAGATTCTGGAGAAAATGTGAGTTTATGATTTGGGAACTGATGCTTAGCTATGAGGGTGGGCTAACAGGGAGACTGGGGAGCCCACAGAATGGAATAAAGTAGGGTGTGCCACAAAGATCTTCTTAGTTCACTGGCAATGGGTGTAGAATTGAGGAGAGGCCAGATCATGTAATCGCTACAGAGCTGGGGTTGAGACTAGGGTATTGGTTTGGAGGAGAGAGGGGAAAATGAAGATCTGAAGCTTGCTTACCTCTTATGCTGGCCTACTTGTTTCCTGGGCAGGCTTAGCTAGGATTTCCAGTGAATGCCTGCTGAATTTGGGAACTGGAATAACAAACAGGATGAGTGGGAAAGGAATATTGGAAGACAAGATCTTCAAGAATAACTAAAGAAGAGGCAGAGAGAAAGAAGAAACAGCATCAGGTGCCTGCTGCAAAGCTAGATTGGATCAAGAGCAGAGGGGAAGATCTGCAGTTATTCTACCTACCTCTCTGGTCTGAGTGACTAGTGAACTCAGGGAGTGTCTGCTGAAGTTGGGAGCTGGGATGAAGGGATTAGTGTTTGGTGGAAGAATATGGAAAGGAAAGGTCCTTGTGATAAATTGGAGAAGGAGCAAGGAAGGAGAGGAAGTCACAACAAGTGGTCTGCTACTGAGCTGGAGATGAGACTGGGGGATAAGACTTGGACAAGAGGAGGGAGAGATGAATATATGCAGTTACTCCACCTAATTCCCTGGCAGGAGTGGTCAATGGTTTACCAGGGAATGCCTGTTGATGTTAGAGGCTGGGGTAATAAAATGAATGGGATGAGGAAATTTGGAGAAGGTCTAAGTGATTAGTTGGAGATGGGGGCAGGGAAGAAGTATAGACCACAGAAACTTTTTGGTTTTGATTTTGAATTTTGGTTGTTTGGTTTGTTTTTGGTTTTGTTTTTTGCTTTCTTTTCTGCTACGGAGCTAGGGTTAGGACTGGGGGATTTGAATGAAGGGGAAGGGGGAGAGTTGAAGATCTGTAGTCTATCTTCTTCCCTGGCAGATGCATGAGCATGAGTATTTTATTACTTGCTATGCCAAAGAAGATGTCTCTCCTTCTGGCATCATGCTCCTGTCCTGTTTTTCTTTTCTTTCAACCTCACTTTCAAATTAAGGTATAAATTCTTCAATATCATTATTGTTAAAAACATGTGTTTTCCTCCAAAATATCTGCATCAGAAATGATTTGTTTGATGAAGTTTTGGTCATTGACAAGACGATGCATTCTTCAGTTATTGTTAGAATTGGGTAAAACAAATTCATACTATTTTTACCCTCTGCTGTACAGGTACAAATCAATAAGACACTATCTTTGAGTCAGAGAGTTAGCATAAGAACGTCATGCATCAGTGTTTTGAACTTGAACGTCCTAGTCCTTGAAGTTCCTGAGAAACAAATATTTGCTATTGATAATGTTCTCAATCATAGGGATTTTATTAAAATACCCAAAACATCATTTTAATATATTGCATCAGTACCTTTTCTTCAGGTTTATTTAGTTTATGTGATGATTTTAGGTGAAAGAATCAGATAATTCATCTATTATAAGAGTTGATGTCATATATTTGAGGTAGTATCCTGCTTCTTTTGAGAACTGTTTTTTAAATTGGAAAATTCTTGCTAGGACCAATGAATTTTAATCTCAAAAATGACATTATAGCACCTAAGTTAATCATGTTTACAGTGACAGGTAAAACTATTCTGATTCTAACTTCTGCTTAATTTTCAACTCTTCTGTAGTACCACTGGCCCAGCAATGTTCAAAAGAGACTTGATAAGACATTCAGCAAATTGAAGCTTATGATATGTGCATGAATGAAAATTTGGAACAAGCACAAAACATTATTTATTAGACTGATAAATTCTAACTTACTGACTGTGAAGCAGCAATGTAGGAAAATCTTTACAGTTTCATGACAGGGTGATTTATTATGCTTCATATTACTCTGAATGACTTGCAAATTTCATACAAAGAAAGTCTCTTTTAGAAACCATTGGCAAGTCTGAATGTAATTGAAGGCAGTCAATTATAGATGTTAATTCTTGAATTAAAATTTTAGTGCACTAAACTTATATTGTAGAAAATTTTCTAAATCTAAAGTAATAATTCTGCGATTAGATGAGAGCTTAAATATTAAAATATCTTAGGTATTTGTGTAAATGTCAAGATTGTTATGCAAGAGACTACATTACTTTAAGATTATTACTGAAGGCCGGAAGAAATACCTTAAATATATTGCTAAATATATATATGAATTAACTTTAAACTTAAGTATTACATGGAAAGCTCCTACTTCAGTTTCTTAAAACTGCTGCAGATATGCCCTAGGCCTCCTTCTTCTGACACATACTCAGTTCATACAGTGTAAAAAGTTTGGATATCTAAATAATACATATTTTTCTGCTTTATTTTGCATAAAAATAAAAGTGGACAACAAAGAAAGATGAAAACAAAAACAAAAAAAAACTAGGTGCTGTTATCCAAGAGAGAGACGTGAGATTTTATAATTTATTTTATTTTTGAATTTCAAAAAGTCTCAGTTCATTGGAAAAAAAAATATGGTCATTTCATTACATGCTGTAAAAGCATTTGACAAAATTCATCATCCCTTCAAAGCTTCTGTAAGGCAAAGAACACTGTCAATAGGACAAAACAACAACTAACAAATTGAGAAAAAGATCTTTACCTATCCTCCATCAGATAGAGGACTAATATCCAATATTTACAAAGAACTCAAGAAGTTAGACTCCAGAGAATCAAATAACCATGTCAAAAAACGGAGAACAGAGCTAAGCAGAGAATTCTCAACTGAGGAAATTCGCAAGACTGAGAAGCACCTAAAGAATTGTTCAACATCCTTGGTCATGAGGGAAATGTAAATCAAAACAAGTCTGAGATTCCACCTCACACCAGTCAGAATGGCTAAGATAAAAACTCAGGTAACAGCAGATGCTGGCAAGGATGTGGATAAAGAGGAACACTCCTCCATTGTTGGTGGGATTGCACGCTGGTACAACCATTCTGGAAATCAGTTTGGTGGACCCTTAGAAAAATGGATATAATATTACTTGAGGACCCAGCTATACCACTCCTGGGCATATACCCAGAAGATGCTCCAACATGTAATGAAGACACATGCTCCACTATGTTCATAACAGCCATATTTATAATAGCCAGAAGCTGTAAACAACCCAGATGTCCCTCATCAGAGGAATGGATACAGAAAATGTGGTACATTTACACAATAGAGTACTACTCAGCTATTAAAAACAATGACTTAATGAAATTTGCAGGCAAATGAATGGAACTTGAAAATATCATCCTGAGTGAAGTAACTCAGTCACAAAAGAACAAACACGGTATGTATTCACTGATATGTGGATATTAGCCAAAAAGTTCAGAACACACATGATTCAATTCACAGCAACTGTTGGACTGAGCATGGGGAACCAGGTGGAAAAGTTGGAGAAGAGACTGAAGGAGCTGAGGGAGTTTGTTGCCCCATGTGTAGGGAGTAGCAATGTCAACTAGTCAGAACCCCCAGTGCTCCCAGAGACTGGACCACCACCCAAAAATGCATATGGGGGGAACCATGGTGCTGGCTATATCTGTAGCAGAGGAGGGCCTTATTGGCCATCAGTGGGAGGAGAGACCCTTTGGTCTGAGAGTGTTAGCTGCCTCAGTATAGGGGAATGCCAGGGAGGGAAGATGGGAGTGGATGGGTAGGTGGGGAATAACCTCATAGAGGCAGGGGGATGTGGGATGGGATAGGGAGTTTCCAAAGGGGAGACCTGGAAATGGGAAAACAATTGAAATGTAAATAAAGTATCAAAAAAGAAAGAAAGAAAAAAAGAAAGAAAGAAAGAAAGAAAGAAAGAAAGAAAGAAAGAAAGAAAGAAAGAAAGAGTGAAACAGAACCCAGAAATGAATAATTGTCGGACTTACTAGTTGGTGGTGTCACTGTAAAGGGATTATTGGATCTAGACTATTGTGATGGTTTGTATTTGCTCGGCCAAGGGAGTGGTAGTATTACAGGGGTGGCCCTATTGCAGTAGGTGTGGCCTTGTTGAAGTAAGTGTTTCACAGCGAGCATGGGCTTTGAGACCCTCATCCTAGCTGCCTGGAATTCAGAATGCTGCTAGCAGCCTTCAGATGAAGATGTAGGACTCTCAGCTCCTCCTGCACCATGCATTCTTGGAAGCAGCCACGTTCCCACATTGATGATAATGAACTGAACCTCGAAACCTGTAAGCCAGCCCCAATGAAATGCTGTCCTTTTATGAGTTGTCTTGGTCATGGTGTCTGTTCACAGCAGTAAAACCCTAACTAAGACAGCTATGCTGCTTGTATGCCTACGGTAACCCGCTGCATTTAATCCCAGGCCTAGGTACAGAATATTAATATCAATTCTGTATATATTCATAACCTTTCTCAAGCCCTGAATTTTTCATGTATGAAACAGTTCTTTTACCAGAATATCTAATTTTTTTTAAACTCTAAATAGATACATTATAACAAGAGTGAGAGTTTCCATCATGTTCATAATGCATGAGACATTCAGTCCTAAAACTTTAAAAATAATATAAAAACAATATGTTTTCTGTTCATTTTCAAATAAATGTAAAAAGTCGCAGTACAGGATTTTACTAAACATTTTGTATAGAGATATATCACATTATTCATATTTAAACAATGTTCATACATATTCACTAAAATATATTAATCTTTTTATTCATGTATCTTTTGAATAAGGAAAAAAAATTGTTAAAATAAATTACCTTGAGCATATTTGAAGAAACTAGTGATCAGGGCTGTGAAACCAACATGCTGAAAAGGAACAAAATAAAAAAGGGTTCTATTGACTTTTGAATCTTACTTGAAATGGGACAAAAGAAATCAGCATCAGAGGCCAGGAAAAGTCTTCCTTCTGCCTGATGAAGTGCTAACCCAGGTCATATTGTGTTGGGTTCACAGCAGCATGCTGATTCGTGATCACCACAGAGTCCAGGACAACGTGGGTGTGTGTCTCCACACTGATTCTGATTTAAAGCTACCAGATGTTGTTGGCACCTTTTACCAAGAGATTTGCTTCATTTAGTCAGACCGATTAGTAGGAAAACACATGCTAAAATGAATCTACTCTCCTGTAAGCAAAGCTGATGAAATGATGGAGGAAAATAGCTTATCCACAGTAAGTCAGCAGGAAGTTTTATTCTGACACCTCTCTTCATTAATCTGCACACATGACTGCTTGGAGAGACAGCGAGTTGATTAGGTCTGCAGCACCATCAGCATGCAGACCCTCATCACGGCTTCTCATTTTCATATGACCCAGATGGTGTAGCTGCTTGACTGCAATTTCCCCTTATATTTCTGTTTAACAGGTTCCTTTTTTAGATATCGATTTTGGACTCTCTTGTGGATATTTAAACCAAACTGAATTCACTTTTCTACTAGAAGGCACTACAAATTGAAAAACAAAAACAAAAACAAAAACAGTGACATAATGCCAAAATGATGGGTTTCTAACTATTCTAATTATTCTGTGACTAAGAGAAATTCATGAGCCAAAAATTATCAGTCCTGAAATGTTTAAGGAAGATTAGCTCCCCAAAGTTCTCAGAATAAAGCTGGTAAAATATAACTGATATCAACTTCAAGGAAATGATAAACAAATGTAACTTAATTATAGAGACTATGTTAAGATTAATCAAAAAAAAGCAAAGGATTTTTTTAAACTGAGGGCATAAAAGGGTGATAATTTTAACTTCAAATAAGTTGTCATACATGGAATGAAAAGGATTCTAGCATTAGGTAAATATGAAATAAAATTTATATGACAAATCTCTATTTATGATTATATATCATAGATGTCAATGGGGCCATATAATTCTGAGAAACTTAGAAAACCAACGTGTTGGAACTCCACTGATTTCTCCATACACATTCTACAAACACCATTCCTAAATTCTGTGCTGTATCAGAGAAAAAGGTGTTTTTACTAATTTATTGGGACTCTTATTTATACAAACCATTTCATTATACTTATTTCATTAAGATATATGTTATACCTGCATCTGCAGAATAATGACTTAGAAACAAAGACAGAGGCTACTGACAAGGAGGATAAATAGTGCTAATTATCCAATAAACAGTGCCAGTGAAAAAACAGCATACTCTTTAGCCACCACTTCCTTTTTAACCATGCACAACACACGTCTCTTCAGTTAAACCACTATAAAGTAGAGTTGACTTTCAACACCTCTCCCAAGATTGTTATAATAACAAAAATTCCATTATCTACTAAGGTAATTCTGTCACATTGAAATAGTGTTAGGACCGGGCAGTGGTGTTGCACGCCTTTAATCCCAGCACTTGGGAGGCAGAGGCAGGCAGATTTCTGAGTTCGAGGCCAGCCTGGTCTACAGAGTGAGTTCTAGGACAGTCAGGGCTACACAGAGAAACCCTGTCTCGAAAAGCCAAAAAATAAAAATAAAAAAAAAAAAAAATAAGAAAGAGATAGTGTTAGGATCCCCCCACATTTACCAACCAGGAAACATACACCAGCTGGTATGAGGCCCTGACACATACACAGCAGAGGACTGCCTGGTTTGGCCTCGGTGAGAGATGAATCTACTTGGCAAAAGATTTGAGGCAGCAAGGAGTTGGGAGGCCTGGTTTGGGTTAGGGTATGTTGGGCGGGCGGGGTGGGGGGGATCTTCTTGGAGACAAGGGAGAGAAGCAATCGGATGCGGAACTGTGGAGGGGAGGCAGACCAGGAGGAGAAGGAGGAGGTAATCACTGGAGTGTAAAAATTAAAGTAATTAAAAAAATTAAATGAAAATTAAAATAAAAAAGAATAGTCTTAGGATACTCATAGTACAGATTTGGAGTGGCACATCTTCCAACCATGAATTCATTTGAAATCTTATTTTTAAAAGGTTTGTTTTTATGTATATATCTGTGTATCTACATTAATGTACATGATATTTGTTCACGAGAGAGCATGTGAGGCCAGACATTAGAACCTATGGAATTGGAGTTATAGCCAGGTGTGAGCTACCAGTTGTGATTTCTGCAAACAGAAACCTGGCAGTCTGCAAAACCAGTGAGCATTCTTAACCACTGAACCATGTTTCTAGTCCCTAATTTCAAATCATAAGCCGTGAATATGACTTAAAAATTCAGCTCTTAATATTGGTAATATATTAGCCTTATGCACAAGGGCATAAAACATTTAATGGAATGGTAAAAGGAATGTCTGTCTGTCTCTTTCTGTTTTGTCAATGTCAGAAGACCAACTGGGAGAACTTATCTGCATCATATCAATTAGAGAGCATTTCTTGGAAGGATTCCTTGAACAGATGTGCAATGTGTGTCACAGAGTAGGGTGGTGATTTTAAGTGTTCTGTGATAAATGTTCAACAGTTTTGATTACAGTAGCCAATACTTCTCACACTAGGGATCAGACCCTTGTATGGTAATACATATGCATCTCACATGACTCACATGCTTGGATTCTGCGGTCTTGGCTCTTGCCACACAACATGTCTATTTCTTCCTGAACATGCTCTCTCACTGTATGATATTCATCATGCTTCCTAAAACATCACACCTCATCTGAGGCTTTTGTGTCACTGAATTTCAGGGATTTAATTGTACATGAAAAAATGTTCTGTTATCACAGAAATGTGTCTTGTTTATACTTTCTATCATTGTTCAGCATATAAGTATGAGATTGATGATTGTATTAAAATTTTAGTTATCATATTTAACATTAAAACCTGATGTTTGAGAGGCTGACAACATTTACATGAAAATTTCAAAATAGGGAGAAAAATCAATTTGAGATTAGGGTAGAATTTCAAACTACCTTTGAAATTATCTAAACATTCTCTGTTATTTTGTAAAGCATATTCATGTAGACACTTTTCATGTAATGATGGTTTTTAAATTGTTTAAAAAAAATAAAAACCTCAAGTTTGAAAATTTTTGAAGATGCTGTGTGTACTAAAATTGTTTTTTTTTTTTAAAAAAACCTCAAGCTTGAAAATTTTTGAAGATGCTGTGTGTACTAAAGTATCAAATGTTCTGCCAAGATTCATTTATTTATATAGAAGTAATCAAGTACATTAATGTCATTAGTAAGCATCTTGCTTTTGTGTTTGATATATTATAAATGTATATATGGGGAGGAAACATTTAAAATAAATTTTATTTAACTTATTATCAGTAAATATTTCATTTGAATGCCTATTTTACAGAATGACATGTCTGAAGTGACATTGAAACTTCTCAGCAAAAAATAATTTCAAGTGACAAATTTTTATGAGGCCCTTCTATAGTCTGAACCTGGTGCCATTGCCACAAGCCAGCAAACGAGAGCGTGGGCACGGGGATCATTCCTGTGCCCAGCGCTGGCCTAGATGTAACTCACACTGGCAATTTTCTGTGTCTTTCATGGGTAGAGTAAGCAAAACCAGCACATAAGGATCATTCTTATCTCATTTAACACAATAACATAAAAGAGATTTGACTCTGGGTAGTAGGAAATATCTGCTGACCAGAAAATACCTAGAACTGAGTCATCACCCTTGAAATGCATGACTGGCAGTCAGAAACTTCAGAACTTAGTATGTGTGGACAGTGATGTGGCAAGCACTCTGGGTTACCCTGGTGCCCCAGGGTAATTTGTCAATGTTTAAATATACTATGGCTCAGGTGCTTACACCGTATATGCTATTCTATATTTTGCCTAAAATATAGAAAGATATAGTTTATTCCTATTTTGTCTCTAAGTTGTACTTTTGTCATTTTAAAAATTCCAATTGTAGTCTTCACCTAGATATAGGACATTATTAAATTCACCAAATAAATACTTATTATGTACTATGTATTTTCTTTGTTTATTTATTTATTTTTATTACTTTTATATTTTTTTACAGTCCAGCCATTGCCCCTCCCTTTCCCCTTCCCACAGTTCCTCACCCCATTCCTCCTTTACCCTGTCTATAAGAGGATGCCCCTGCCCCCTCCAGACTTCCTCACTCTCTGGGGCCTCAGGTCTCTGGAGGGTTACATACTTCTTCTTTGACTGAGCCCAAACCAGGCAGCCAAGTGCTATGTATTGGGAGCCTTGGACCATCTCCTGTATACTGCCTGCTTAGTGGCTCAGTGTCAAAGAGATCTTAAGAGTCTGGATTAGTTGAGACTGCTGGTATTCCTATGAGGTCGCCCTCCTTCTCAGTTTCTTCTAGCCTTTCCCTACTTCAACCACAGGGGCAATATACAACAATTCAACAGTCAATATCAAATTAAATGAAGAGATACTTGAAACAATACCACTAAAATAAGAGACAAGACAAAGTTGCACACTCTTCTTGTATCTATTCAATATAGTACTCAAAGTTCTAGCTTGAGCAATAAAACAACAAAAGGAGATCAAGGGGATACAAATTGGCAACAAAGAAGTGAAGGCATGACTATTTGCAGATGATATGGATGGTATACACAAGTGACCCCAAAAATTCTACCAGAGAACTTCTATAGCTGATAAACAACTTCAGCAAAGTGGCTGGATATAAAATTAACTCAAACAAATCAGTAGCCTTCCTTTACACAAATGATAAACAGGCTAAGAGAGAAAATAGGGAAATAATACCCTTCACAATGGTCACAAATAATATAAAATCATTTGAGGCAACTCTAAACAAACAAGTGAAAAATCTGTATGACAAGAACTTCAAATTCTCTCAAGAAGAATTTGAAGAAGACCTCAGAAAATGGAGAGATCTCCCATTATCATGGACTGGTAGGATTAACAAAGTAAAAATAGCCATCTTACCAAAAGCAATCTACTGATTCAATGCAATCCCCTTCAAAATTCTAGCACAATTCTTCAGAGACATCAAAAGAGCAATTCTCAATTTTGTATGGAAAAACAAAAACCCAGGACAGCAAAAAGAATTATTTTTCTTGTCTTTTTTTTAAATTGGATATATTCTATATTTACATTTTAAATGTTATCCCCTTTCCTGGTTTCGCCATGGAAACTATCCCACCCCCTCCACCAGCTTCTATGAGGGTGCTCTCACACCCACCCACTCACTTCTGTCTCCATGCTCTGGTCTTCCTCTACATTGGGGCATCAAGCCTTCACAGGACCAAGGGCCTCTCCTCCCATTGATGCCCAACAAGGCTATCCTCTGCTACATATGCGTTGAAGCCATGGGTCCCTCCATGTGTACTCCTTGGTTGGTGGCTTAGTCCCTGGGAGCTCTAGGTGTGTCTAGTTGGTTGATATTGTTGTTCTTCCTATGGGGTTGCAAACCCCTTCAGCTCCTTCAGTTCTTTCTCTAACTCCTCCATTGGGGACCCTGTGCTCAGCCCAATGGTTGGCTGCAAACAACTGCCTCTGTATTGGTCTGGCTCTGGCAGAGCCTCTCAGGAGACAACTACATCGGTCTCCTATCAGCAAGCACTTCTTGGCATTCACAATAGTGTCTGTTTTTGGTGACTGTATAAGGGATGGATCCCCAAGTGGGGCAGTCTCGGGATGGCCTTTGCGTCAGTCTCTGCTCAATACTGTCTCTGGATTTCCTTCCATGAATATTTTGTTTTTCCTTGTAAGAAGGACTGAACATCCACTGGCTGGGTGGGTGGGGGAGCACCCTCATAGAAGCAGCGGGAGGAAGGATGAATAGGGGGTTTCCGGGAAGGAAACCAGAAAAGGAGATATTTGAAATGTAAATAAAGAAAATATCCAAGAAAAGAAAAGAAAAAAAAGAATTGTTTTTGCTATCATTTTTTTTTTTTATGCTTATCATGTGTGATCTTTTGTGGTTGGGTTATCTCACTCAGGATGATATTTTCTAGTTCCGTCCATTTGCCTGAGAGTTTCATGAAGTCATTGTTTTTATTAGCTGAGTAGTACTCCATTGTGTAAATGTACCACATTTTCTGTATCCATTCCTCTGCTGAGGGACATCTTGGTTGTTTCCAGCTTCTGGCTATTATAAATAAGGCTGCTATGAACATAGTGGAGCATGTGTCCATGTTATATATTGGTGCATCTTTTAGGTAATTGGCCAGGAGTGGTATAGGTGGGTCCTCAAGGTAGTACTATGTTCAATTTCCAGAGGGGCTGTACCAACTTGATCTTTCACCAACAGTGGAGGAGAGTTCCTCTTTCTCCATATCCCTTGCCAGCACCTGTGGTCACCTGAGTTTTTGATCTTAGCCATTCTGATATCTATGAGGTAGAATATCTGCATTGTTTTGATTTGATTTTCCCTGATGATTAAGGATATTGAACATTTCTTTAGGTGCTTCTCAGCCATTGAATATTACAGTTTAGAATTCTTTGTTTAGCTCTGAACCCCATTTTTAATAGGGTTATTTGATTCTCTGGAGTCTAACTTCTTGAGTTCCTTGTATATATTGGATATTATCCCTCTTGCGAATGTCGGATTTGTAAAGATCTTTTCTCAATCTGTTGGTTGTCATTTTGTCCTATTGAAAGTGTCCTTTGCCTCCTTGGAGCAACACTATCTCTGACCTTAAACTATACTACAAAGCAATAGTGATAAAAGCTACATGGTATTGGTACAGAGAAAGACAGGTTAATCAATAGAATAGAATTGAAGACCCAGAAATAAACCCACACCCTTATGGACACTTGATCATTGAAAAAGGAGCTATAAATATTCAATGGAAAAAAGAAAACATTTTCAATAAATGGTGTTGTTCTAACCAGCAGTCTGAATGTAGAAAAATTAAATAGATCCATATTTGTCACCTTCACAAAACTCAAGTCCAAGTAGATCAAGGACCTCAACATAAAACCAGATAAACTGAATCTGTTTTTTTCTTTTTTGTAATAGAACAATAATTACACACACACACACACACACACACACACACATGTATATATTATTGGATATTTTCCTTATTTACATTTCAAATATTATCCCCTTTTCCAGTTTTCCCCTTCCTGGAAAACTCCAATCCTGTCCTCCCTCACCCTGCTTCTATGAGGGCGTTCCTACACCCACCCACCCACTCCTGCCTCTCCATCCTCAATTCCCCTACACTGGGGCAGCTATTGAGTCTTCATAGGACCAAGGACTTCTCCCATTAATGCCTGATGAGGCCCTCCTGTGCTATATATGCAGCTGAAGCCATGTGAACTCCTTGGTTGGTGGCTTAGTCCCTGGGAGCTCTGAGGGGTCCCACCTGGGATTCATCCTATATACAGTCACTAAACCCTGACACTATTGTGGATGCCAAGAAATGCTTGCTGAAAGGAGCCTGATATAGCTGTTTCCTGAGAGGCTCTGCCAGACCCTTACAAATATAGAGGTGGATGCTCACAGGCAACCATTGGACTGAGCACGGTATCCCTAATGGAGGAGTTAGAGAAAGGACTAAAGGAGCTGAAGGGGTTTCCAACCCCATAGGAAGAACAACAATATCAACCAAACAGATACATTGAATCTAATAAAGGAGAAAGTGGGAGCCTCAATACTATGTATTTATTAACAATACTATGTATTTATTAATAATATTATGTATTTATTAGGGTATTATCTCATACCCTATGACAATGTTTATCAATCTGTGGGTCATGGCACCTCTAGGGGTCAAATGACCCCTTCACAAGGATCACCAAAGTCCATTAGAAGACATAGATATTTACATTAGAAAAATCACAGTTACAAAGTAGCAACAAAAATAATTGTTTGGTTTGAGGAGTTGCTACATCATTAGCGACTGTACTAAAGGGTCACAGTATTAGAAAGATTGAGAGCACTGCCCTGGAGCAGTAGTACATATTAAAACAAACTGTAATCATTTTACTCAGTTTAATTTATTGTATGAACTATGTAATGGGTTAAAATATAAATCATCTTTAAAATACAATTGATATGAAAATTTAAATATAGTTATGGTATATGAAGTTTAGACATAAGAATGATGTATTTTAAAAAACATTATGATGTGGTCTTATTGAGAAGGTGGCTTGATATCCTGATTCCTGACTCTCAGGTCTTTACTACTCAGGGAAAAAAATCCAAAACAAAACAAGAAGAAGAAGAAGAACCACAATTATTTGGAAAAAAGTATAAAAGAGGAAGATGAGAAATGGCTTTATAGATATACATCCTATCTAGTTACCCATGATCCTACCATTAAAATCTTCATGTTGCTTTAATTCTCTGCGTTTGACATCCCAACTATGCAGCACAGTCACATAACATGCAATTACATGTAACACTCTTTTGTCTATACAAATAGGCGTGTTCCTACTTATTGGACTCCTGAAAGTGAAGTTAGTTGGAGCAGTGGTCAGAAATGTGAGTGAGCAGAGATGTGAATAACACACAAATGCTCCTACAGTTTTGGGCACCATAGTCACACGTGGGGCAGCATGCACAGGCAGCACCACATTCTCTCAGACCTTCCTATGTATAACATCATTCGTATCTATAAATGGGAGTGACATATAAGATTGCAGGTATTTGGTTAAACACTATTCTGGGTGTGTCTAACTAGATGTGTTGAATGACACGGTTTTACTTGGTAGGTGGAGTATCTTGGTTCGTTTATTGTAGGTGGTTCTCATCTAATCATTTGAAAGAGAACCATGCTGAAAATTGGATAGTTTGATGGTTTTGCTTAATGGTTTTAGATACCAGGAAAAGCTAATCCTGTCTTCTGCATCATACAGGGATTAGATCTAAAGCATCTTCATCCTACTTCTCCAAATTCTAGACATTAGGTTCTGGAGGAACAGGCATTATTCACCGATTTGTGAGAGATAACCACACACAACCCCATACACACACGAGAGAGAGAGAGAGAGAGAGAGAGAGAGAGAGAGAGAGAGAGAGAGAGAGAGAGAGAGAGAGACTTTTTGGTAATGTTCTTTTTTCTCTGACAAATTCACCCCAAGTCATAGTCATTTCATTTTCCTCTTTTAATCAACTACTTGCTCGAGTGAAGTAACAATGAAAGGAGAGAGAGAGAGTAGACTCTTTAAAAGGTCCTTTCTTTCAGATTTTCTCTTAATTTGTAACATGAAGGCAATGCTATAGGGATAGATGCAGATAAAAATGGTAAATAGTCAATTGAGTTTCTTATTTTAATGTCTGTGTGTGTGTGTGTGTGTGTGTTTTCACTCTATGGTGATGACTGAAAATATGTATCAGTGTCTACTCTATAGTATAGCATTTGTGTTATTTTAGTATTTCTAAACATGACTTAATGCTTTTATATATATTTGAAATAAAACTGGCATTTAAAAATATGAAGATGGACAAAATGTATGCAATAATTAAAGTTTTAAATTACTACTTTGAATGACATTAATTAACAGGAAAATATGTCAATGCATAATTTCAATGTTTCTGCACATGATTTAATATACCCCTACTTGAATTATAGTTGACATTATGCATAATAAATTTGGACAATAAAACATATGCAATAATTTAAATTTTTAATTATTACTTAAAATGACATTCATTATCAAAACATGGCAAATTGAGAGTCTGATTCAGAAATGAAGGTATTGCTCTCACTTACATACTTTCTTTATAATTTCCAGATTTTGAAATAAAAAGTCTCAAGTTTTCATGATGTATCACCACACCTAAATTTTTGAACATGCTGACAATATAGAACATACTGCCTTAACAAATATTTTAAATGAACTCAAGAGTTTTCATTTTTTCTTATATTTCACTGATATATTAAAGAATTTTGTGGTCGGGCAGTGGTGGCGCACACCTTTAATCCCAGCACTTGGAAAGCAGAAGCAGGCGTATTTCTGAGTTCAAGGCAGGCGGATTTCTGAATTTGAGGCCAGCCTGGTCTACAGAGTGAGTTCCAGGACAGCCAGGGCTACACAGAGAAACTCTATCTTGAAAAAAAAAAAAGAAGAATTTTGTATGATTTAAAAAATACCTTCCACCTACTGAGTATAGTTTTCATGGATGTAATAATGGGAGAAATGAGATATATTATTTAGGCAAGTCAAGATGTGGCTAGTTCTAGGTGCTCTGAGTAAAACTGAGAAGTGGCTAAACTTTTAATATTGTGTAAGTAGACAACATTTGCATTCTTTGCCATCTAGAATGCTGAAGCTTGCAAGTCTGGAAAAACACAGTCCAATGCAAAGGATCCTTCATTTTTTCTTAAATGTAAACATGCAGGTACAAATTACAAAAGTTGATTGATAAGTAAAATGTTGTTTATATTTTATAGAGTGTATTATGTCAATTAGTTGGTAATATAGGGAAGACCATAGATACTGAATTTAAATTTGGTTAAAAAACAACTCTGTTTGTAAACTATTTGTTTATTCAATGCCATGAGACTGTAGAAAATTACAAGGGCATGAATATTGCAAAGAAGTCTAAATTAAGGACCAAACATCAGTCACTCCAATGTTTAATATCAGGGAAATAACAGGAAGAAATACTAGTATTTCTTTTACAACTTCCAAATATAGGTAACTCACTTATCCCTACCGGTAAAGCTAGAACATGGCAGCCATGGTGTTCCTCCCTATTCACTTCACCAATCATCATGTGATGAGTATTAACATTAATGGGAGAAGGAAGAAATCTCTGCAGTGATGGAAAGCAAGTCACTGTAAATAGGAAACACTCAACCGAATCTTTATTTCAACTATTTCAATTTAGAAAAAAAAAATTCATACAGTAGCATTAAAAAGCTAATTAACATTATTATCTTAGTTAGGGTTTTACTACTGTGAACAGACACTATGACTAAGGCAAATCTTATAACAGCAAGATTTAATTAAGGCTGGTTAAAGATTCAGAGGTTCAGTCCATTATCATCAAGGTGGGAAAATGTCAGCATCAGGAGAGACATGGTGCAGGAGGAGCTGAGAGATCTACATCTTCATCGGAAGGCTTCTAGCAGAATTCTGACTTCCAGGCAGTCACTTTGCAAACAAATATCATTTTCATTAACTTGGCAATTGTTCCATTATTTTCCACTGGTGTTTTCTTCATTTTTACTTTTTTCAATTGACTTCTCAAATATTATGATATTCATTTTTTGTTCATCAATTCAATGTATTATTTATAACAGTAGTTGTTGTGGTCATACAGTCACATATATGATGCTGTCTTCAAACATTTAAGTTTAATTAATGAACTCAGTTCTTATAAGTGTTAGACTTTAAATTCTTTGGAGAAAAGAGAATAATGGTGAAAACTGAATGTATGATCCCCAACAACAATAATCGTAGAGAGTGGTTTTTATTTGCAAGTTTAGATCTTGTATCCACCTTGCTTGCAACTGAATCAACAGTAGCATGGCCTGAAACAAATACACAAAGCTGTCAATTTGCTTTCTTACTTTCCTTTGAGTTCAGTCAGTGAAGTCAGAAAAGTAGCCTGAAGATATTTGGCTCTGTCTTCTCTGAATCCTGATGTATCTATAGGGAGTGTCCATATTTCATCTTAAAGCTAAAAACTACAGGCAAGTTATCTGTCTCTGAGTTGGTTCATTCTGAAGCAAACTTCGCCCAAGCAATGGTGTCATATTGATAATGATGCTCTTATTAAACTTTGGTAGCCTGCGTTCTCCATGATCTCAGAATGTGTTTCTCTTCATACTTATCCCATATTTGTATAGAACATTATATTAACTTTTCCATTTTTGACTCTATCATTTTTATATTCTAAGCATTCAATAACAATTTTATGATATATTGTGCTTTTTGTAACAAAGGAGAAATATATATTTGTGAAGACGATAATTCTACTAAGAACAGTTTTCCTCCTTTCTTTTTCAATTATTTTTTAATTTCAGAATTGCTCATTATAGAGTTTCCAGAGAGCATGAAAATCTAACAGCCATTCCTGAGATGCTAGAATAGATTAGATTTAAGGATGGAAAAGCATCAGTAAAATTGAAAAGATGTTCATAGTATGTACAGTATATAGTAGGTATGATGCATGGTACTTAAAATTGCTATGCTATTAGGCCATATTTATGTTTGCAGAAAATCTTTACTCAGGGTAAACTGATTTTGGAAGTTAGTAAAGCTACAAAGAAAAAAATAATTTGTTTACTGACTTAACATATGTTACTAAAAAATGCAAATTTTATGGGTTCTTATTGACATTATACTAGAAATGGATCATCAGAGACAATTATTGATCTTATTCCTATTGACATGCCTCATCAAGTGGAGTAATTTAGGATGCCCTCACGTTCATCAGGACCTAAAATTATTTCATAAAGGCTACAGCTATCAAACTAATATTAAATGTCGTGTTTCCTGTTGTGTCCTAAAAAATCTCTAACAAAATGAAACTGAATTTTGAAGTAACTTTAAATGTGCTCATCCGTGGACATTATACGGGAAGGCAACTAATATATAATAACTGTGCAAACCCAGTAGGAGCAATGTGGACAGCAACTTCAGCAATAAAACTGAATGAACAGAAATGAAGAGAGAGAAAATGGTTCATACAATGGGTTTTGTTTTAATCACAAAATTTGAATAAAAAAGAAATAAAAGGTTGGATATTCTTCTAATGATACTCTCAAAAAAATAACTTTCGTACTTTACATGAGAACACAAAACTGAGTAAAATAGAAAACTGCTTATTACTACATTATGCTTTTCATATGTTTTGTTTTGCAGTGTAACTTCTTTACTTTCTACTTCATCAGCTCTGAACATTAAAGTATGATGTGAAGTGTGAATATTATGAAGGAGAATTTCTTCAACCCAACTTACACAGAATACACAGAGGATGGTTGCCCCATCCTACCTAGAAAACCTTGAAATAATTGCTAGATAACCTGTCTCAGAATCCTGATTCACTTTCCTGCGTTAAAGTAAAACTACAATGATACAATGAAATTCTGAATGAGAGTAAATTCTAGGAATGCTGAAATATAGAAATTCAATGGCAATTATGCCATTTTTGAGCTTTGTAGCCAACTTGTACATTTATAGACAGAGATGACTCTTTGAAGGCAGAGGCATTGATTGTTGAGCTTCAGAGATAGCATATATTAAACTGTAACCTAACATCTAACACAATGGAAGACATTTTCTAGTAGTCAAGGTCTGTAAAGTAGCAAACAAACTGTTCATTTTTATTTAAAAATGTAAGATTTTCTTTTGACCTTACCGTATTTAGATTGGAATCTGAAAATATCACTTATTTTGTGATGCATTCTGAAGATGAAGGTACAGGTTATATATCTCATGTTCCCACTCAAAGGCTTTAATGAGAACCAAAGAAAATAAATATAAAAATGGAAGGTAAAGGAAAGAAAGAGGCGTAATCATAATCACCTATATCAAAGCGCTTTTTGAGATTCAGTGCAAAATAGATAAGCATAGACATTTACATTTGCATGCATAGAAATAGATGTCCAGTTGATGAAGACCTTAAGTGAATGGTGTGATGTATTAAAGAGAAGAGGAAAGACGACTCCTCAGAATATTTTTTTCCACAAAGTAATCAAGAAGACATAAGATATTAGTTTAAAATGTTGAAAAAAAATTATGGGAATAAGTATAATTTGACGAATGTTGATGAAGACATTTTAAAATGTACTGAAAATAATTGTTATGGAATAGATACTTCAGTCAGTATACTAAATCTAGCAGGTAAAGAGGCTAATCTGTGAAGTAATAGAAAAGGAGTTAGGAAATAGATATACGAGTGAACCACATGCCCACCATCTTTCGGGCGTGCCTTTGTTACAGTGGTATGGCTGCTCTTGACTGTGCTTCCTTTGTGCTTTGAGGAGAAAAATAAAGTAAATTTACTTCATGAAATACAAACAAGAAGCTGTGTAACCATGATATGAGTATGGATTACTAGAACTAAGTATAAATCAAGTTAACATTTTATCCAAAAGTTGCAATGTGTAATGTGTGAATTTAATTTTCACTGTGGGGACACAGAAGAGATGGATTCTTGTCTCAAAGCATTTGTTGCTCTACAAAGGAACTAAGCTCTCATTCAAGCACCCATATAGTGGCTCACAACTGGCTGTAACTTTAGTACAAAGAGATACAAAATCTTTTTCAGACTCTACTGGCACCAGCCACATATGTAATCAACAGATAAACATTCAAGCTAAATGCTCATTCATATAAAATACAAATAAATAAGTTAATTTAAAAAAATTATCAGTGTAATTTATTATGTACAAATAGATGTAAAGAAGTTTATAAACTTAAGGTATCACAATTTTATCATGATAATTTTACCTAAATTTATCAAGAAAATAATTTATCAACACTCTTGGTAGACTATATGCCTGTATTTACACATTATTTCCAATAAGACAAATAGCTCACATTTTTCTTAAAGAATTTTGGAAACTAGGACTAGAAACAGTCAAATCTTTGAAAATGTTCTAACTTCAATATTTGGCAATCTAAAGCAAAGAAAAATTTAGATCACTTTACTGAAGTATAATTTGTACTCATAAAATCACTTGTTTTAGGTTCATATGATATTTTCTCTAAAAAATAGCCTGATGAATAATGAAGTCAGAAAGAAGATTTCTTAAAGTGTCATTATGAGATTTATAGTTTTGAAATGTAATTTTTAAGAATGATTTAATCACTTCTCCTTTATTTTTTAGAAATTTTCTTCGCTTTATAATCCATATTCTGAAATAAATGTTATATATAAATTAAAATTAATTACTAGAGTTTTTTCTCTTTATTAAAGTGAAACCTGAGATTGTGAGATCAATATTTTACTTTTTCTTCTCATTAAACCTTATGACTTATGTATATATATAGTTTTTTTTCCTGAAATGCTCATAAACAATGCTAAGAAGTATACAAAATATCTCTTTAATGTAAATATTATGAAGATAAATTATCAAGTGTGTCTTAACTAGATTTATGATGAAACAAAAAAATTATTTATACACATATAGCTTTTGATTTTTATAGCATCATGAAATGATTTGTATGATATATGTTCCACTGCAAGCTGATTTTGATCTCCCCAATAATTATTTCAAAAATATATATGATTAAAAATTTTTAAAAAATGTGTCTTTGTTAATAGTAGCTAATAGCTATGTCTTGTTTCTTGAAGTAATAATCACATATTTAAATCTGATAAAATTCTAACATATTTATAAATAACACATTTTATTCTGAATACAAAGTTCTCTTCAGAGTTAAATTTAATACATATTTTTCAACAACATGAATAACCTGCCTTGCTTCTATTTTACTGACATCTCTGACTGCTAGTAGGTATGAAAGCAATTTATAAAATCAAGCAGTGACTGATAACTTACTAGTTGAAAGATTTCAGAAATAATGGTGAAATAAACATTTATCTATATAGTTTTTACAATGGTCAAAGTCAAAGTAAACACAGAATAAAACACTCAAGTTGACTGGAAGGATACTTATCTTAATATTGCATACCCCAGTTCCATCTTTACAGGATGCTTCTCACTTTGTGTTGCTTCTCAGACACATTACACTGTGTGTGGCTGTCTGTGCTTCCATTATTTCTCTTTCCTCTAAGTCTTTCATTTGTCTATTTTATCTTCATTTAAATTGTCTTTTAAATTCTTCACAAATATTGAGAGGATAGAAAAGATTTCTACTAAATTTTTTTCACAGTGGCATCTAGGATGCCACCTTGTCAAGTCATCATTATTTAGAATCAGAAAAAAGAAACATGTTTAAGCAACTGTCTGAGAGTGGTCTCAGAGAGGCATGATGAAGAAAGAAGACAGGCTTTAAGTGTGGGTGGAATCATAACATTGATTGTGTTTCTGGGCTGAATAAATACGAGGAAGTCAGAGGAGTACTAACATTCATCGCTCTCTGCTCCCTGACAAAATGTGCCTGGATAACAGACACTTCCCATCTTCTGCCTCCTACAAGATAGGTTTTATCACTCCTAAAATTGTGAACCAAAATGCATCCTTTTTCCCCTTAAATGAGTTTTCAGATATCTTGAAATAGCAAAGAAAGATGCTCAAGAGTTCATCTTAATAATTATATGAAGATGCAATATTCTTCTTTGAATGCCCACTGTGGAATTGTATTTCCGCACCCCTTTCTCTGAGAAATGGTGTGTCTTAAATATTTAAAATCTCAGCTGGTGCATCTACCCCACCTTGATCATTGAGTTGTTGGGTGAAAGATACACACAGTCATTTTATGTTCAACATGCCTTAAGCATTACAAGAGCTGGGCAGCTGCCTAACCTCCATGTTGTTAGAATATATTTCCCTACCAACAACTTACTTATTCATCTGGGCTACTTTTAGCTCCAATTGGGCAGCCCATAGGGTCATGCTCTCTTGATCCTTATCCCAGGGCCTCTTCTACTTGCTTCCTCTTGCATGTTCTACTACTGCATGGGGGCTTCTTCCTCCTTCTCCTCCTCATGGTCATTTCTTTCCCCAGTCACTGAAAGCACAGCTGCACCTATGTCTTTTCTGCTCAGCTATTAGCTGTTGGTATCTTTATTTACCAATCAAAATTAACTGGGGGTGGAGGCATTCAATGTCTTAAGTGGGAATTTTCTCATCATTGGCATAGCCAGTATTAGAGGCCCCAAGTTATCATTAGAATTCAAGAAGCTTTAGGCTAACCCACTAGATTGGTGTACAGGTATCTTTTATTCATCTGATGTAATTGTCTTCCTCAGGTCATAATGCATTCATCTGGGAATGTGGTCCTTGTTCTAGAAGTTTTTAACCTCTACAATCTAATCTAGGTCTCCAATGTCTTCTGCCTCTGACACTTACTTCTAAAAAAGCTCATCCTTTCTGGTTAATTCTAAATTCTGGCTGGCTGGTTCAATTCAACTCTTCTGGCCCAAACTCTTCTCCAAGCTGACTGTTTCAAACTGGTTTCACTCAACTTCTCACTGAATTGCCCTTCAAACAAAATACAGCAGTTTGTTCTAATTTTCTGGCTCCTTTTCGTTCTCTCTTCACTTGCAGCCTGTCTTTGTAAAACTGTCCTTCTTAAAACAACTTCTGAACTCCATAAAATGAACTGCAACAAACTCCACACTGCTGCACTGCCTCTCTTAACTCACTGACTCAAATGAACTGAATGATTAGAAGCCAAAGAGATCTGCACGCCTGTCTTCTGAGTTGTGGGATTTAAGGTTTGCATGTAGGCTTTTCTTTACCTGAAACTTGATCTATACTAGGCTGGCCTTGAAATCAGAGATCTATTTGCCGCTTTCTCTTTTATGAAAGATGTAGGTATTTCAGCTGGATCACACAGACCTAGAAGGTCTTTGGATGCGATCCCTTGCCAGATCAGCCATATTGCTGGATTAAAATTCCTCTACAGAAGAGAAATATAATTTTTGTTCCTAATTGAATATTAGTAGTAGTTTTCTTTCATGTTTTGGTTTTATATTTCTCATTAATAAATAAATGAATAATTTTGGTAAATGTTTATTAGGAAAATGAGAAGAAATATAGAAATATAAACAGTCCTATTCCAAAAGCTTACATTTTGGGTTTTTGTATTATTTTTTATTTTTTACGTTTACTTAATACTTTATTTACATTTCAAATGTTTTCCCCTTTCCAGGTTTCCCCTTTGGAAACCCTCCATTCCAACGCTCCTCTGCCTGCCTCTATGAGGGTATTCCTCCACCCACTCACACAATCCTGTCGTCCTTCCCTGGCATTCCCCTGTACTAGGGCATCTAACACTCGTAAATCCAAGGGTCTCTCCTTTCACTGATGGTGAACAAGGACCTCCTTAGCCACATATGTGGTCAGCACCATGGGCCCCTCCATATGCATTCTTTGGTTGGTGGTCCAGGCCCCGGGAGCACCAGGGGACCTGACCAGTTGACACTGTTGCTCACACCCCATGAAGATGAAAACTCACTCAGTTCCTTCAGTCCTTTCTTAAACTCCTCCATCTGGGACCCCACGCTCAGTCCAAAAGTTGCTGTGAATTGAATCATGGGTGTAATGAACTTTTGGGCTAATATCCTCTTATCAGTGAGTGCATACTATGTTTGTACTTTTGTGACTGAGTTACCTCTCTCAGGATGATATTTTCAAGCTCCATCCATTTGCCTACAAAGTTCATGAAATCACTGTTTTTAATAGCTGAGTAGTATTCCATGGTGTAAATGTACCACATTTTCTGTATCCATTCCTCTTTTGAGTGATATCTTGGTTGTTTCCATCTTCTGGCTATTATAAATATGGCTGCTATGAATATAGTGGAGCATGTGTCCTTATTACATATTGGAGCATCTTCTGGGTATATGCCCAGGAGTGGTATAGCTGGGTCCACAGGAAACATTATGTCCAATTTTCTGAGGGTCCACCAAACTGATTTACAGAGTGGTTTTTACCAGCTTGCAATCCCACCAGCAATGGAGGTGTGTTCCTCTTTCTCTACATCCTCATCAGCATCTGTTGTCACCTGAGTTTTTGATCTTAGCCATTCTGACTGGTGTGAGGTGGAATCTCAGGGTAGTTTTGATTTGCATTTCCCTGATGACTAAGGATGTTGAACATTTCTTTAGGTTCTTCTCAGCCATTCAAGTTTCCTCAGTTGAGAATTCTTTGTTTAGTTCTGTACCCCAGTTTTTCATAGGGTTATTTGGTTATCTGGAGTCTAACTTCTTGAGTTCTTTGTATGTATTGGATATTAGCCCTCTATTGGATGTAGGATTGGTAAAGATCTTTTCCCAATCTGTTGGTTGCCGTTTTGTCTTGTTTACTGTGTCCTCTGCCTTACAGAAGCTTTGCAGTTTTATTAGGTCTCATTTGTCGATTCTTGATCTTAGAGCATAAGCCTATTCTGTTCAGTAACTTTTTCCCTGGGCCCATGTGTTCAAGACTTTTCCCCAACTTTCTCTTCTATTAGATTCAGTGTATCTGGTTTTATGTGGAGGTCCTGGATCTACTTGGATTCGAGCTTTGTACAGTGAGATAGGTGTGGATCAATTTGCATCCTTCTACACGTTGACTGCCAGTTGAGCCAGCACCATTTGTTGAAAATACTGTCATGTTTCCACTGGATGGTTTTACCTCCTTTGTCAAAGATCTTGTGACCGTAGGTGTATGGGTTCATTTCTGGGTCTTCAATTCTATTCCATTGATCTAACTGCCTGTCGCTGTACCGGTACCATGTAGTTTTTATCACTACTGCTTTGTAGTAAAGCTTGAGGTCAGGTATAGTCAAGAACTCCTTTTATTGTTGAGAAGAGTTTTTGCTATCCTGGGTTTTATTGTTATTCTAAATGAATTTGAGAATTGCTCTTTCTAAGTCTATGAAGGATTGAGTTGGAATTTTGAGGAGGATTGCATTGAATCTGTAGATTGCTTTGGCAGGATGGCCATTTTTACTATATTAATCCTGCCAATCCATGAGCATGGGCACTATTTCCATCTTCTGAGGTCTTCTTTGATTTCTTTCTTCAGATACTTGAAGTTCTTGTCATACAGATCTTTCACTTGTTTGGTTAGAGTCACACCAAGATACTTTATATTGTTTGTGACTATTGTGAAGGGTGTCACTTCCCTAATTTCTTTCTTAGTCTGTTTCTCTTTAGAGTATATTAAGACTACTGATTTAGTTGCATTAATTTTATATCCGGACACTTTGCTGAAGTTCTTTATCAGCTGTAGCAGTTTTCTGGTGGAGTTTTTCAGGTCACTTTAGTATATGATCATATCATCTGCAAATAGTGATATTTTGATTTCTTCCTTTCCAATTTGTATCCCTTTGACCTCCTTTTGTTGTCTAATTGCTATAGCCAGAAGTTCAAGTACTATATTGAATAGATAAGGAGAGAGTGGACAGGCTTGTCTAGTCCCTGATTTTAGTGGGAATGCTTCAAGTTTCTCCCCATTTAGTTTGATGTTGGCTACTGGTTTGCTGCATATTGCTTTTATTATGTTTAGGTATGGGCTGAAATCCACCAAGTAGAAACAAAAAGAACTACACAAACAATCAACAAAAGCAGGAGCTGGTTCTTTGAGAAAATCAACGAGATAGAAAAACCCTTAGCCAGACTAACCAGAGGGCACAGAGACAGGATCCAAATCAACAAAATCAGAAATGAAAAGGGAGATACAAGAACAGAATCTGAGAAAATTCAAAAAATCATCAGACCCTACTACAAAAGCCTATACTCAACAAAATTGGAAAATCTGGATGAAATGGACAAGTTTCTAGACACATGCCAAACACCAAAATTAAGTCAGGATCAGATAAACCATCTAAACGGTCCCATAACCCCTAAAGAAACAGAAGCACTCATTAAAAGTCTCCCAACCAAAAAAGCCCAGAACCAGATGTGTTTAGTGCAGAATTCTTTCAGACCTTCAAAAAAGACCTAATGCCAATACTCTTCAAACTATTCTACAAAATATGAACAGAAGGAATTCCTTCTATGAGGTCACAATTACACTGATACCAAAACCTCACAAAGACCCAACAAAGAAAGAAAACTTCAGACCAATTTCCCTTATGAATATCGATGCAAAAATACTCCATAAAATTTTTGCAAACCGAATCTAAGAACACATCAAAACGATCATTCATCATGATCAAGTAGACTTCATCCCAGGAATGTAGGGATGGTTGAATACCCAGAAATCCATCAATGTAATCCACTACATAAACAAACTCAAAGAAAAAAGCCACATGGTCATTTCATAGATGCTGAAAAAGCGTTTGACAAAATTCAACCTCCCTTCATGATAAAAGTCTGGGAAAAGCTTACATTTTGTACGATCTCTTTCTTTGTGAACATTTGAGTCATATTATGACTGATTCTTTAGTCAAGTTTCCAGTGCTACAATGGAGATCACCATTTTTTGAAAAATAAAATTTCTCTTTACTGATATTCTTCAATTGAATATATAAAGTTGGTATCATTACAGTTAATTTCTAGCATTTAATATAAAGCATTAAAGTTCAATTGAAAACCTAATTCCAGGTTTTTCTTGTTTCATGCAACATGATTAAAAGAAAAATAGAAGGAAAATTACATCATGGTAGTGATGTTTAATTTCTCATCAAGAGTTTCTTCCTAACTGCCAATACACTGGTACTTAATACCTTTTGTACTATGTTACTATAGTAAAAAGTTACTATAGTATAAAGAATATGTTACTATATTAATTAATCCTTTACTGCCAGTGCTGTGGTTAAGGTATTCTATTCTATTCAAATGAAAGTTCAACTTTACCCTCTGCATAAACTAAATGTTACTAAATGTAATATATATCATAATGTGTAAAACCTGAAAATAATCTTTCAGATTGCTGGTATTTTATTTTATGCAAGGCAAAATTTCTATTTTTATAGCTATGAATTAAAGTTAAAATTAATATAAGTGTTATAATATTTCTACATTATTCACTAGTCACATAGAAGTTAAATATTTTACTGTATCTATCTCAAGGATTAACAAAAGCATAGACACATAGCAAAAGCATATACATGGTCTGAATTTGAATATTGGTCAACATTAGATAATTGCTGGGTTCTTCTGTTCTTTTCTTAAAACAGGATAACTCCCTTAGTGTGAATGGCAGCCAGTAGTCTGTTGTCTCCCTTGACAGATGAAGCCAATTGAGACTACTGAGTCATTCACTCAGTCTCTGTTGCTTAATAGTAACCGTGTTGTGACCGAAGTATGGATAAAGAAATATTACATACATAATAGTGGGTGTTCTCAGTTGCAGAGCAATTTTAGAAAGATTAAAAATTTAGCATGCAAAAATATGTCACTTTTATAGACAGTATCAAGAAATTAAATAAAATGCAGATAAAATAATCTAGAATACAGTTAAAACAGTTTAAGTGTAATTACCCTTATCCTTTGGGTGACTCTGAAAAAATTCATATTTTCTTTTAAAATTTCGTTGTTTTTGTTGCTGCTAGGTGGCTGGTTAGGTTTTAGTTTGTTTGTTATGTTTATATTGACTTATGGTCTTAAATTATAGCTCAGTCTGGCCTGGAATTTACCTTGTAGCCCATTCTGGCCTAGAATTACTGGTAATCCTTCTGTTTTAACTTTCATGGTATTAGAATAACAGACATGAACCACTGAACTAAGCACTTTTGGCTGCTCTTGAACTTACAATCATCCTGTCTCAGATTTCCATATACCAGGATAACAGGTATGTTCTTATATATATTAAAAAATTAATGAATGTCTTTTTTATTGCCAATATAATGAAATATAACATATCCAGAACAAATGCTATTTTACCCCTCATATTCCGAGACAGTCAAAATAATTCAGAGTTAACATTTAAATGTAATGTGCTTCAAATGCTACTTATTATTTGGTGCTAACTATATACAACTGTGATTGGTGTAAATTTAGAAGTATAGTCATTATATTAAAAATAATTAGCTTAATTTTCATTACTGGATTATAAAAAGTGCTATCAAGTTATAGTAGCAAAATTTCAATGTACTGAGTGATGCTTAATGATCTATAATTAAGTGATTAAAGTTTTTAAAAAAGCAGATGACTCTAATAGAAACTAAAATTATAGTTTCATTTGTCATTTTAGCTTCAATAATAACTAATTGTAAATATATATTTTCTCTTTTGTACTCAGAATTAACTATGTGACACACAAATTAAAAAATAGTACATTGAGAATGAGATCACTGGATCTCATTTTTCTCAGGATCTTCTCCATGTTTTTCCCTGCAGTTCTTTCAGACAGGACCAATTATGGGTCAGAGTTATTGACGTGGGATGAAAACCACATCCCTCAATTGATGCCCAGTCTTTCTGCTGGAGGTAGGCTCAACAAGTTCCCTCTCCCCACTTTAGGGAATTTCATCTAAGGTCCCTCCCATGAGTCCTGAGAGTCTCTCACCTCCCAGCTCTCTGGTACATTCTAGAGGGTTCCTCTACCTCTTACCTCCCGAGGCTGCCTGTTTCCATTCTTTCTGTTGGCCCTCTGGGCTTCAGTCCTTTCCCCCCACCCAATACCTGATCATGTTCTCTTCCCCTCCCTGCCCCCTTTCCTGCCCAGGACCCTCCCTCCTTCTGTGAGTTCTTTCTTCTCCATTCCTAATGGAATTGAGGCGTCCTCACTTGGGCCCTTCAGCTTGTTAATCTTTTTGAGCCCTGTGGACTGTGTCCTGGGTGTTCTGTACTTTTATTTGGCTAATATACAACTATTAGTGAGTACATACCATCAGATTTTAATGGTTAAGATTAAATAGTGTCTGTGAAATTTCCTAGAGTAGTCATTGTTAATCATGGGTATATAATAAGATATATTTATAAGTATAAAAATTAATGAAGAATTACCTAATATTTTTCATACTATTTTGAGATGAAATATAACTGCCAAAGCCAACACTGAAGGTATATTCAAAATAATTTCTATCGAAACAAGTATATTTGTTATCTAGATTTAAAAATTTACATCACTGGTATTAAATAGAGCATATTCTGTATTCTTTGTGTTTTTAGCTGTTTCCAGGTTGAATTTTTAATAGTAAGTGGATGTAGGTTTGGTGTGTAGATATTATATTTTTGAACTTCTTCCAAATATCTCAAATTCATGTGCTATGATTGTTGTATAGCTGTCAAGTTTCAACCCTCGATTTAGAAGAAAAGTCATAAGAACATAATGAATGCTTAGTGTAAGAGTCTGAGGTGGAGTCATAGGGTCTGAGTGTCATTGCAGAAAATAAGACAACAATTCCAAACATAGCCAAAATATAAAACAGCATGATGGAAACAAAAAGAAGAAACAGGTGCACACATAGCAGCCTTGAAAACCAAGCCTTTGGGAATGCAAACAGAGACATATAGTTCTGTGTATAAGTATGTGGCTCAAAGGAAGATACTTAAATAGTCATATTAGAGATGAAATTTGTAAAACTTTTCCTTTAATGAGGAATGGACAGGGAGGGCACCACCCACTATTGTCAGAGATATACACAACTGGAAAAATTAAGCAATTGGATTCACTCATTAGTTCTCAATTACTCTTTTTTGGCATATGTTACAGAATGTGGGGATTATGGACATTATGATGTCCAAATCTGAAGGCCCACATGAAATTGTTTCTGGTTCTGAAGTTTTAAATAATTCTGCTTCTCCAGCTGGCAAATGTTGACAAAACCCATTCATGTAGAACTATGTTCATATTTTCAAATCAGTAGACATTTTGCTTTGGTGGAAGTTATAGTAATCTCAGGTACCATGCTGTGCCCATCTGCATCTCAGTAGTATGAAGCATCCTTAAAACCATTACAGACTTCAGCACAAATATGCTATCATATTTGTCTGAATGTGACTGCACAGATTTTTAATTTTTTATATACCATGTAAGTTAATACAAGGGTGCTATAACATATCATTTTATTAAGTTAATTAAATATAGAAACACTATTGGAAAATACTACATTGTGGTGACAATATAGATGGAGAAAGTATATCTATGGATATTTGTAGTATACATGTATGAATACACTATATACATACACTGTATACTACATATATAATAGACATAAATGAAAAACACATAAATGAAAATAGTACTTGCACACACAAAAAACACAACATTCTAATGCATTATATACAATGGAATGGAATAAACAAAAAGCACATGACAGGTCTAGGTTGTCAAACAATAGCTTTCTGAATGTTGGAGAGGCTGAAAACAGAAACTATTCAGTGAACATACAGAGATATTTCAAAATTCTCAGTCCAGTGCTAGTGACCTGGGGTGACATTGGTTCTAAGTCTTTAAAAACTAAAGTATTGTGAGTCATTTGTTAGTGGAAGATGGCAGCAGCCATGGCAAATACTCAAGGAGAGGCTAAGGCAGGGAGGGAGGCAATTGCATTTTACTTTGACATCCTGGCATTTAATCTTGCTTGTCAACTTGACAGGATCTTGAGTCAACTATGATAATGTGCTTCCAGGTGACTTCGTGGAGGCTTTTGCAGGAAGAATTGACTAGAGAAAAAGCATTTCCCAAGTAGTGGGTGATACTTCCTGATGAGTGCCCCAGATCTTAAGATCTCAGGGGAAAACAAAACTGTGTTGCTTGTTGGTTTGTGGATACTCCTTCATAGACAGCAAACTCTTGCTTCTTCACCCAATCAATGGGGACTGAAGATCAAAACACAAGGAGTGTTGAGATATCTCACTCTGTTTTTTAAGGTTGATTCTAATTATGTGTATGTGTGTGTACATATGAACCCAGCTACTCTAATAATTCACCATTGATATCAATAATATATAAACAAACTATCTGAATTGTTTTTCTAGAATTCAGGCTGATATAGAACTTCTATAACTTCACTGCTCATGGAAAGTTCCCTTACTCTTCAGTTAATATTTTCCAGGAAACACATTAGAAAATAATTGTAAGTCTCACTGGCAAAATTAAAAGTTATGCCCGATATACCTACAATGTTTATAGATGTGAGGCCACCTTCTACAATTTGTGTTATGCTTTCATATCATAATTTGGTAACTATTAATTGAATTTGTTTTAGTTATTCTCTATGATATATAATAAGTTGTATTGCTGGAAATGCTGTTCAGTTTGTATTTGGTAGAGTGCTTGCTTGTTGAAAATGAACCCTGGGTTCAATCCACAATATCACAAACACTCGGTCTGGGATAACATGCCTATAATCCTAGTACTTGGGAAGTGAAGGTAGATAGATGAGAACTTCATTGTCAGTAAGCTGCCCAGAGATTTTGAGGCTGTTCTTATTTAATAATGTTGTCTGAAAAACAGTGGAATTGATGATTGTGTGCTCAAAAGGACTGTGGAATTGAATATAGTTTGAAATGTTGAACTCACATTATTGCGTTTAAGTTACTATTTACTTATGAAGCTTTTCTACCTTTACAACAATGGTGTTTTCTCTTCTCTGACTCTCCTGTCCTGTTTCCTGTCGTGTCTTTCATTTCTAACATTATTGGACATTTTTGGGTGTGAATTGTGGACTTTATTCATGTATATTTATACCTTATTCTATTTTTTCAAGGAATCATTTTAACTTTTATATATATTAACAGAATATACTTTCTTGACATGTATTACCATTTTTGATGTTATTTTTGTTGTTATATTTTACTTTCTAAATAATAGAAACTTACAATATTTTAAACATAATGCACCATTGATATATCCTGAAATAGCATCCTTCCAAAGTACATAGCACTAATTTTGAATTGTGTAATCCAAACTCTTTTTAGCATGAGTGCTATTTAGTAAAGAAACTTGAAGCCGGGCCGTGGTGGTGCACGCCTTTAATCCCAGCACTTGGGAGGCAGAGACAGGCGGATTTCTGAGTTCGAGGCCAGCCTGGTCTACAGAGTGAGTTCCAGGACAGTCAGGGCTATACAGAGAAACCCTGTCTCGAAAAACTAAAAAAAAAAAAAAAAAAAAAAAAAAAAAAAAAAAAAAAATTAAAAGTAAAGAAACTTGAACTTTCTGCCTCTATATTCTTTTCTGACTTTTTAATTATTTCAAAATAAAAGTAAACTCTGATGTATTTAAATAAAATTATGTACAGAAGTTCATGATTATAATAAATTTTGATTTTTGTTATTTATTTATCCCTCAAGTTCAGAAAGGTCATCAATCCACATATCAAAATACCTCTGAAATGTCGAATGGTTCCCTCTAAAATAGCTAAAGCTTCTAAAACCAACTCATTGGCTTTATGCCAACATAGATACAAGTTTTGCTGCTGGAGCAAAATTTAAAAATAGAATGCAAGTAAAATTTTTAGTTTCTACAAAGATTCACACTTTTCAAAGTCTTTAAATATATCTCTTAAGAATTATTCAGACAATTTTGACTATTTTGACTTTATATTTAACTTCTGAGGTATGTAACGTACATGTCACATGGACAAATTGACCACAAAATATTCTTCCCAAATTGTTCACCCTTTCTGGGCCATGGCATTTGATCGGTCCAGGTGACCTACATATGCTGCTTAAGAAGTGACTAACTGAAGTTTGTCTTAAAGATAATGTCTGTTCTTTAATTCAATAGCATCATTTTCCCCCTTTCCTATAATTTCTCACTGACACTCAATTTCTTTGTTTTACTATCTATTTTATGTCCTTTGGACTTGTGGTTAAGTTTTGAAGCCGTTCATCTTCAGTGATATAATTCGTTTCAAATCTTTCTCTAGTTAAGTAACACTAGCAAGAAAAATTCTCACATAATACCCATTCTAGAAGCAGTAGGTATTATTTTACTTCTCTTCTAATTAAAACTAAACTTTGATAGATAACTTTACAGAACTCAAGGGTTGTTTTCCTTTAATATTTTATATTTGCAGAAAATAGATATATTCAAGAAACAATGATTGGTCATCTTTCAATTTTGGAGGTCAAATGTCTGAAAGAGGTTTGGTTAATCTATTATGAAGTATTCACAAGGCTACACACATTTCTGCTTCTGCAGACCACATGCTTTTCTTAGTGAATGGCTCTGCTGCTCCAACTGTGAACCATTCTCATCCAGGAATGTGGTATTTTCTATGGACTATCCTTATTCAGAAGAAAATTACCCCCCAACTCTTATGTCAGTGACCTTCTCTTCTTTTCAGTGCACTGGATTCCAATTTTTTCCAATCAGATTATCCAAGATATCCAGATTATCCAATCTGAAGCTCCACTTCAAAGTTTCTAATTTAATGACAGTTATCTTGATTGACATTTCTGTGCAATTATTATAGGGAAAGGACCAGAGGATCAGAACAGGGACACATTAGAGGATTCATTACTTCAGATACCATATTTACATGCAATTATATGATATTTTGTAGATTTCCCATATACTACTTTGCACTGTTAAGCATTTAAATTGTCTTTCTTAGATTTTCTTTCTCCTCCCTTTATCTTTCTTTTGTTCTTTATCTGTTTTGGATTTGCATGCAACATTTATTTACTCCATTTACTTTCTCAATTTAGGTACTCTCATGGCACAGGAATTTTGAGATAATCATTTAAGTTATTTCACAGTTTGTAAATTATGAAAAAATAAGGCTCACATTACTTGTATTTAAAATATAATGCTGTTAATGAGAATACATATGTATATAATCATAGTACTTAACCAGGAAAATTCAATACCATAATTAATATAATTATTGTAATAGACCATAGAAATTATTAAGCAATTAAGAGTACTAGCTGGAAAATATAAGGATTGATACACATCACCATATATCAACTTATGACCATCTTCAACTCCAGTTCCAGGATGTTGAACAACCTTTCTGGCCTCTGTGGGCGCTGAAATGCATGGTTCACAGAACTCCATGAATACAAACACCTATAAAGATAAAATTAGAAATAAAAATAAGCCTGTTGTTATTTCTATAATATAGTTAGCAAACTGTTTTTCTATTGTTTAATTCATTAATAATGTATATATAAGAATAGTAAATATATTTCAATTAAAGGTAGTGGAGAAAAAAGGTTGATAGGAAATGGGGGTTGTGGAACTGTATAGATATAGTTCTTAAAGGCCATTCCAATCTTCATTGTCAGCAGTCCAGTCCACTAGCAATCACCAAAACCAAATCAGCATCTGCAGTCCAGTTCACTCGCAAATCACCACGCATGAATCAGCAAATGCAGTTTGATTTAGAAAAACCACAAGGTTCCTCAAATCAGCCCACCCTATGGAAGTGGCTAGAGGCTTCTAGAATATGATAAGAAATTCTTTGTTGAGTTACTCTCTACAAAGTCATGACAAGCAAAGATCAGCAATGCTAAGCAAGGGAAACCTGCAGTGGGTTTGGTCTAATGCTACTTGTATTATAATGTTAAGTGTGGTCCCCAAAACTATTTACATGAGTGTCTGCACATAAAACAATGAGAGACCCTGTCCCCCATTAGTTCTGATTGGTAAATAAAGATTCTGGCAGCCAAAGGCTGGGCAGGGCATATGGAGGCAGGACTTTTAGGATTCCTGGGCTGGAGAAAGAGAGGAGGGAAGATGAAGGAGATCTGCCATGTGAGGAGAGAGTGGAGGAAGGAGAGACACGCTGCCTGAGAAGTGTGCAGAGCAGAGAGGTGTGGCCATGATGTGAAGGAGTCAGGAGCATGTGGCCCAGAGCAGGGCCCAGGTAGGCAACCCTCTGCATCCAGAGAAGCCAGGTAGAATGTATACTTTAGTAAATAATAACTCAAGATTATCGGAGGGAGGTAGATTAACCACATAGTGGTCAGGATGTGGCCCAGCAATTGTGATGATTAAAAGATATCAAAATATAAAGGCTGTATGTGTGCCTTTCATGAATGTAAAACATTGGTGAAGGCAGCAGACACACGCCACCAGGATTTATATATAAAAATTATTGTTAATTGAACCAATTCAGGATCCTCCTTCTACTGTCTGTGGGGTTATCTTTATATTCTTTATAAATATCATGCATCCTCTCATATGTCCACTTCAGCAAAACATCCTTTCACCTGTATCTGATCCAGGAAAACATCCTTTCACCTGTCTGCTCCCGCAAAACATTATATGATCTAACTGAGTTTCAAAAAACCCCCAAAATTTCCATTTCACACTTCATGTTCCTTCAAGTAAACATGTATATCATCTTGTCATTAATGAAGGTTCAGAAATGAGTTACATAATCATCAAGGTCTTTCATGGTTCCATGTAGGAGAAAGACTATGGAACAATGGAGAGGTAGACAGCCAGTCAAGTAGGTAGGTAGGTAGATAGATAGGTAGGTAGGTAGATAGATGATAGATAGATAGATAGATAGATAGATAGATAGATAGATAGATAGATAGATAAATATTCCAAACCTGTAATTTCATGACAGAATGAATTGTCTCATCATCTACATCAAAGTCTCCTACGTCATCTATTGTTCCATTTTTATCTATATATTAAGGAAGCACATTTATTTTAAAAGTTCATATCCTGCAAAATACTAAATTGATATTATGAAAGAGTATTTAATGGTATCTTATTCTATTTGTTGTTCTAAGAGAGTATGCATTATTTGATAGACTAACTCCTTAAATAATTGTGTGTAATGTTTTCCAAGTAGCTGAAGGTATGGAATGATTTAATGTTTATAGATAATTGAAGGAATGAATAATAAAAAAGCTTACAAAAAGTGAGATATTATAGAAATAAACTTGGTACACCAAATATACAGAAGGTGTTGTTAAGTGTTTTACAGATAAAAATAATTTTTTTAAAACTCTCAAAACATTGCTTACCTGTTCCTTATTCTTTCTCCAGTATTGCATTCTGTCTGCTTATCCTTGGTTCTGAAAATTCATTAACAACACACCCTAAATCTGTGCCCATGGCTAATTTCCTTAAGCATGATAAGACTTCGTACACAATGAAATTAATTTTTAAGGTAGTCTCCACAATATTTTTATAAAAAAAACAAGTGAGATACATACATAATTTCCTGACCATCATGTGACATTTGTCAACAAAAGTTCCTCTTTCTTCTTGGTAAGATTTAACCAATTTAATACTATTCTAATTGAAATGAGATTGTGCCACAGTAAAAATGACAACCGACATTTTTTCAGGATATAACAATAATCTGTGTCTCTCTAATATGTCTTAAATAATAATACAAACATATTTTTAACACATTAAATAATTTTCTTCAAGCTTAAAAACATGCCAGTTGAGATATGTCAATGTGATTTGCTGTGTCCATGATTACATAATGAATAATGATAGACACTGAATCTGTAATAAAGTGATATGCTCAAGGGTTTTTAACTTGCATGAATCAGAAAATCATCACAGCATGAATCCATTGTGGATTGATATATAAAGGTTAATTTCAACAATATATTAGGATATATGCTAATATTTTTATGATTAGTATTTATTAGTTGTTTTTAACATCTACTCTAAATACTTGAAAAGATATGCGATATTAAATTAGGTATGATATAACCCAGTAGCATTTTTAATCATTGAATAAAGAATGATTAGCTTTATATTGTTTATTGGTGATAAACAATTGAGGAAGCAACACATATTAGGGAGAAACTGTTCCCTCAAACCTTTTAACTATAGAAATTTTATCAGAATATCACTGAGCATTTTATAATAGTTTTAATTCCTTCAAATATTCTTAATGGAAAATCGTACCAAGAGTAAACAGAGAGTTCTATTCCTTGAATCCCAAACCATATAAATCCTTTAAATTACGTCTTATAATATTTTGGCATCTAAGGTTTTCATTAAAATGTTGATAAGTTTCTGGCTAGTGTTTGTGAATCCTATTATCAATTATCTAAATTATTCAATAAATTTATTCTTAATATTTTACATACAAATTTGAATGTGTATAGGATATATTCATAGATGGATAGAAAGATAGATAGATAGATAGATAGATAGATAGATAGATAGATATCTTTACGTTTATTTATCTATTTATTTATTGAAATTTGTGTCTGGATTGTTAGCCTATTTGCTATTGATATAGTTTTTATAATTCTTTTATTATTTCTATATTATGGACATGTCTTTGTGTATTTGTACAAGCTTGATTTGATTGTGTGGATGGGTATGTGCATGCCAGTGGAAGTTTCCAAAGAAAACAAAAGCATCATATTCCCTGGATTTGGAGTTATAGGTAGACATGAACCACCTGATGTGAGTGGGGAATCAAAAATGGATCAGTAGAGGAGCAGTAAACAATCATAACTGCTTTGATATATGTTTTATTTAGGATTGTGCTGTTAATATTCCAAATATTTTGAGATTTCCAAGCTGTATTATCTTGTCAATTGGTCCATAGGAAATATATAAGAATGGAGTTTAACATTGTACAACAAAGGAGACTATTGGCTATTGATGCTCATTATATCTACTTTAAAGATAATAATTGAATTCAGCTCTGTACTTACCCATTTTCTGCCTTCCTCATATATTTTTCTAATAGACTGGTATTGAAGTCCAAACATAACAACAGATTCATCCTTTTCACTTTGTGTTTGTTGAAATTCAACTTCATCCATTTTGAGTACTTTATATAGTTCAGCATGACTACCTACAGATTTTTTAAAATTGAAGCTTCAATATGTAAGAGTATATATAACCCTTGTGGATGATTAAAGTTTTGTTCCCAGTAACAAAGTGGAGGTGACTCACAAACACCTAAATGTCCAACTTCAGGAGCATCTGATACCTCTGGCTGTCAAAGGCACCTTCATTAATATACCATACTCATATACATAATAAAAATATATCTTTAAACAGTAATAATTCATCACAATTCACAGCTGATCATAAAAACATTTTGTGTAATAAGTATTTGAGTGAATAACAGTCACATTTTATATTTTTGCAGACAAATATCTAGATATTTCAATATCCTTTCTTCCCTATTCCTTTTTACAAATTAAATTTAGCAAATTTTGAGATATAAACTAAAGTTTAAATATATCATTGCAGAAAATCAGTTAAATAATTCAGCATACACTATTATATCCAGCCTATGATGTCTATTTTTATATAGTGTGCTGTGCACTACTACTATAAAACCTTGGAAAATCCTATTTCAAGGCTTTCAAATTTAATTACTCAAATATTTTGATCCAAATACAAATGTCTTATACTTCAAGCAGATCAGAAAAATGTAGTATGAATATAATATGGAATTGTGTTCTTTACAATTTTTAATAACTAATTTGGATCATATGGATACAGCAAAGAATGCCTTCATATGAAATATTTTTACTTTTTGTTGAATTCTTCTCACCTTTACAACCAGACTCTTCTCATATAATTGTTGTATTGCACACACATTAACATCATTTTGTGGAATTTATGTTGACTGAGTTTTCTTTCAGGTGAACAGATGACATTTTAGAAATTAAAGCTATATCAAATATATTAAAAATTATAATGCTGATATTTCAACCTTTTATTAGATAATTATTTTTTTATATTATTTTCATCAATTATGCTGTATCATTCATTCTCTGTCTCTTAGAAACACATTTTCTTTA
The DNA here is from genome assembly GCA_028551405.1 of Uromys caudimaculatus. Taxonomy (NCBI): domain Eukaryota; kingdom Metazoa; phylum Chordata; class Mammalia; order Rodentia; family Muridae; genus Uromys; species Uromys caudimaculatus. The sequence goes on along the minus strand of CM052718.1, from coordinate 48,571,930 downwards.
AAGTCAAAGTTAATCAGCCATGTAAACTTATACATAAGAGTAACTTTTACAGACCAGGAAAGTTAAATTTATTTATTTAGGAGTACACATACCCAATCAAACATATGTAAAAACAATTAAAGAAAACAGAAACCATGAATTTCAAAGCAAACAGAAGAAAAATGAGATAGAATGAGAGGAGGAAGATGAGGGGGAACATAATTTCAAAAATTATAATAAACTAAAATCAGACACAAATTAATTTTGATTCAAGTGACCATCATTGTTTTTGAGATTGTGGGTAAGTTGATCATTTAATACCTTCATTGTGAATCAGGGTTGAAATATATTCCATTAGTCTCTTTGGTGTAGGAAGGTACTCTGCAGGCTACCAAAGGAGTGACATGGACAGCATTCTAGGCACAAAATCTTTGATCTACAAAAGTCCTACGAATGTTTGCTAGGGCAATTATGGGACAGAACTTGTCAGAGAACCCAAGCAATGTCTAATGGACTAGAAGGAACACAAACCTGACACTGTCTTCATAACCAAGAACCAGACACTACTGTTCTAAAAAAAAAAAAAAGTAGCAATATAATTATTCCCAGTGATATTTTGCTAAACTCATACATCAGTGCCTTATCTAGTCATCGTCAAGGAGGCTTCCTCCTGCAGCAAATTTTCATCTGCATGATCCCGCAGCCTGATGTTACACAGAGAGTCTAAATGGAAAATCTCCAGCAAATTCCTCCATTCAGAGCTCATAGATTCCTATGGAATTAGACACAGAACGATGGATAGAGTAAGGTGGGATAGAGTGAGGGAATGCTACTTAAAAAAGCAAGCTCAGGGCCTACATGGGTCTGCACCAGGTTCTCTGCATACGTAATCTAGCTACTAGCTTAGAATCTCCCCCCCTTTTTGTCCCTATTATCTTTTTTTATTGGATATTTAATTTATTTATATTTCTCAGTTTCCCCTCCGGGAGCACTCTATCCCATCCCTCTTCTCCCTGCTTCTGTGAGGTTGCTCCCCCATCCTTAGAATTCTTATGGGATTCCTGACTGTTAAGATGGAGTGGGTATCTGACTCTTGTGTCTGCTTTCTTGGGACACTTTTCTTCTGTTGGGTTACCATGTCAAACTTCAGCTTAATAGTTTTTGCTTCATCTTATATTTTATTTTGTTGTGTTTGGTTGCACTATCTCAGAAGATGTTGTTTTCCAATGAAGGAAACAAAACAAATCAAAAAACAAAATCAAAGCAAATGAAAAGAAAAGATAAAAAAAAAAAAACCATAGTGTATCCAGGAGGAGAGGTAGGGAGAAACTAGGAAGAGTAGAGGGAATTGCAACTATAATCAGGATATATTATATTGGAAAATAACCCAATTTCAACTTAAGAAAAAAATAATTAATTTAATTGCTGAATCTAATAAAAGTATTTATTCAAATATTATTTATTCTTGAATAACAAAAGTAACTTTTGTATGTGTGCATAGTTTGCAGATTATTTAACATTGCAAATTTGTTGCTATATAATAAATTATCAAAACATAAACCAGTAATAAATTCTACAAATGTTTACAAATTTCTTTCTTTGATATTAACGTATATATGATTAGAAATATCTATAGGCCTTCACACAAAATACATAACTATTTGTGAATATATTTAATTTGTATTTTTATCTATATGATCTTTCAGCAAAATTTATCCTAAACATTTACACTCAAGTAATTTTGAATACAGTTTAATGTTTATTGGTAGAATCAACTACTTACAATTTGCTTTTAATTTCATGGAGTTATTAAACTTAAGAAATAGTAAAAGTGTTGAGTAGCTATCCTAAGTATAGAAAAATTATCACCTGGAGTGGAAAAAATGATTTATGAAAGCAAATGAGATTAAAAGCTGAGAAAGCTCATAGATGTTGGCATCAGGATGTTTATAATCTGTACTAAAGATTCACAAGACGTCTCCCCAGGTTATGTTAGGTAGCAAACATTAGTTGAGGAAAAGTTACAATTTGATGAGTTTAACTAAAAGTTGGGTAAGAAGCTCCTTAGTGAGGGGAATTTGGGTGATGTTCATTGGCTTTGAGTCACCTATGATCCTATAATGAACCTCAATCCATGCTCACCTAAGCAATCTCACAAATCTCGTCAGTGTACCAAGAGGGACTTGGATGGGCACCAGTATTTACCTACTGTTTGTTTGGTTTGGTTTTGGTGCCCTAACACAGATGAATGGATATTTGTTTTCATCTCCGCACACATGTCTTATTTCACAATGTGTAGGCATAAATGTCTACATTAAGCATAGCTCTAAATTCTTAATATTTTAAATTATTTATTTATCAGTACTAAAGGAAGCTAATCTTTTTCTTGTGCAGTTGAATAATCTAGATGTTCAGTTTCTCAAGTAAAAGTTTTAAAGATATTCGCCTTGTAGCTAGAAACGGGATCATGTCAATTGTTCCCTAACCCGTGCTAGAACATTGATAATATGGCCTCCAATTATTATAATAATCATTTAGTGTTTCATGATTAAATATGGACTTGTTTCTAGGGTATATATCATTGATAATTCACATCACATAGCATATTTTTCTGCTTTTTGACTTCCTGACCAATTCTGAATAGAAGTTAACTATTACTTTTATTATTACTGCTTTAATTGATGACTATTTATGAATATTGAGAAGTACCATTGGGCTTTATTCTGAAATCCCCTAAAAAAATCAACCTTTTAGACTATCCTCCAAGCTTTCAATTTAAGTTATGTCATGATACAGTGCCAGAGCTCCTGTGGATCTGTTGTTAATTTTTGCCACAATTGTGATATCCTTCAAAGTTTTCATAAGACTTGTCATTTAGGTTTTGATCCAAGGACATTAATACTGTAAATTACTAACACTTGGTTGGTGAGTATTGCTTATTATGTCCGCTGATCCATTTATGTAGTCCATTTTGTGGCCAGTTAGTCTTCTAGTTTCTCTCCCTCAATTGAATATGAGTGTTCAGTACAAGATTTCACATTTTTTTTCTCTTTTCCTGTGTCAGTAAGAAGTAAACAGCAATAAAATTTTAACTTTTAAAACATAAAATAATTCGATTATTCTTTCACGGTCAATATAAAATTAATTTAAACAATGACCAAATGTGCTGGAAAACATAAATCTATATAGCAGATGCTGAAGTTGAAAGCAACATTGTGATAACTCATCAAAAAAAAAATAGAAAGGAGAAAAGTTCACTTTAATTCCACTGGGTAACATAAAAATACATTTTTGCTATGAGATTATTTGCAAGTTATATTTAAAGACTCCATCTCAGTGAATATTTATGTACTGTGAACATGACTCCTCTTTTAGTAGTCAGAAGTTGGTGTTCAGCTGTCATTCACAGCGGCTACTTCAAATGTATAGCTTGGAAAAGTCATTGAAAGTTTTCACATCGTTCTTCAAGGGTATTATTTTAGAATACCAAAGAATACCATGAAAAAATAAAATATAATAAATTTTTATATCCCTACTTCAGCAAAATGCAGCAATAGTAACCGAGGAAACTTGAATTACTATTTTTGGAAGCAGGTGGTGTGGAGATTGAACATAAATAATATTTTGGTATATAAAGTATCTTTCTACCAGTATACTAGCCTCATATTTTTAACTATAAATAAACTGTAGAGAATTGCAAAAATAAATTTCACCAGATTGCATTTATCACTTGAAATTTAGATTGCTGTGTTACAGAAATGGTTCCCTACTGCAACTAAGAGATTTTAAAAATTACATATTCCTCTTAGCTACCTAACGCTCAAGTCATGTTGTCAGCATTTAAGTTAGCAAGGTACATCACAATGAACCAAGAATTATAACTTATTTTTAGCTAAATTATATCTTCATTATATTTTTACTCAATGTTATTTTTTCTCTAGGACCATAGCTAAGATAAAACACTCTTATGGTTTTATGTCTTTATAGGCTTGCTTAATTTTTGCACTCTGTAGACATTCCTTGTTCATGGATGACCATAACTGGTTTGAGGATTGGTCTTGTGTATTTATAGTACCCCTTATGCTGAGCATAACTGCTTTGTTTGGAAAATCATAGTGGCAAACTATTGTTTATATTAAACAGTTTCTGTCATATACTTAAAACACTGTACTAATAGTTGTTTTGACCAGTATTATTTGGTATAGACAATACTTCTCGGATGTTTTATTGGGATGCATTTTTTCTGGATTTTCACATCTTTTTAAATGTGATAATATATAAAACCTATAACAAAACAATGAGAAAAGTAAAGATTCAACTTAATATACTTTTAGGAGTGACTAATATGAGACATTTATTTCTATTGTCTCTGATAATTTGTTTTATACTCTTATATTCATGGATACCAATTATGTAGTTTGTACTATTGTCTGGTAATATGACTTCTTTTATTATTGACTTTATTTATCTTTTTTCATCTAATAGGACAGAAGCCACAAACAAACCCATAGAGCAATATCTGACCCCTTTTCTTCCCAAAGGTGTCACACTGGTACTTTGTGAAACAGTTGCTTTGGCTACCTATGCTCTGGTAGTTAACTGGATAACTACATATAGAATTGAAGCTACTTACAGCCTAGTCCAAGAATGGCTGTCTATCAACAGAAGTTCAAAGAATACCTTACCTGTTTTGTCCCCAAGGCTGAGTATCTTCGCTGTTCTTCAGTATATGCCAGAATTACAAGTAAACAGGCTCTAATGTCAGTATAGGAATGCATTTGCCGGTGACAGTGAAAGCAAGCAGACAAAAAAAACAAGTTTCCTTCTTCTATTTCCTTTATATAGTCTGACAACAAAAAATATGGCCCAGATTAAAGATAGATCTTCCTACTTCAAAGAATTTGATTAAAAGTCGGTCTTCTCAGTCAAATGATTTAATTAAGGAAAACAACCCTGAGAGGTGTGCAGAGCCAAGTGGGTTTTAGTTCATTCCAGATGTAGTAAAGTTGACAAGCAAAAAAGGCTTCATACCCTGATAGTAGCAGAAATAACAGCAGTGACAGTCTAGTTACACAACCTCCTGGCAGAGAAAATACATTAATGTTAGCCTTATTTTTACTGCTGAATCATCTAGTACAAACTGGTAAGGTAATATGTGTCCATTGGTGAAACTGTGACATGAAAGTTACTGAATAACATAATTAGTTATGAGTGGATGCATTAAGATTGAATTTGAGACCTGTTGCACAGGGGAGAACTTATGCCTAGAATTATAAACCCTATCAGAAGAGTATGGCTTGTGAGGTCATACACTCTAGGGAGTAACCTAAACTGTTGTTTTTTTAAATGACATGTTGTCAAATTTTCTTCTAAATAGTTGTGCTTATATCCATAGAACAGCGTTGCTCTCTATGACTCTTTGCAAAGTGACCACCAGGAAATAGAGATTCAGAAATGGTCAAAGGCTAGCAATAAGTGACTCTTGACTGCCCAAGCATAAATGAAGCATGCATATCAACATCATCACCCCTCTACTAAGATTCAGAAAATATCAAAGAAAAAGACCCAAAATCGAGAGGACTTCTGTGAAACGCTATCTTCTGGACACCACATAGCCAGTGAATTGATGACTTCAGTTACCTACCAATCAGAAAACATTCCAAGTAGCAGCAGTAACTAAACTCAGTGGGTTATTAATAAAAAAGAGAAGTACATGAAGGGGAGACTGGAATAAACTGGGGGTTCTTGGGAGAGAACAGGGATGAAAATATGGGGGTTGCCTAAAATAAGTGGAAAAAGAAAATAGTGGGTGAATATGATCAATATAAATTGTTGATATGCATTAAATTGCCAAAGAATAAATAAAAGTTACTCCAAAAATTTTGATTGGGAGTTTTCCATTAACTCATATATAATATACATATATATATGTGTGTGTGTGTGTGTGTATATGTATATATATGTGTATATATATATATATATATATATATATATATATATATATATATATATCACATTCTTGTCTTTGAACATGGAACTTCTGTTCTTTGAATATTTTCTTATTATTTGCAACTGCAAGGTTCTTTGGGCACATTTTTTTGGTTCATCCTTTAATTGCCAATTATTCTATGATACCCTTGTATCTTCTATGCACAAAGAACACTAGAAATGAAGTTCTACATATAAGGTGTTTTATTATAATGTAACAGAATGCTTCTAACAGCTTTCAACTGAAAATGAATATGTGTGTGTGAAATTTACATAATCGTATGCATATACATAATCTATCATCAATCTAAATCTACATGAAATGAAGCATAAAGTTGTAACACCTCTAAAATTCATATGTATTACCAAATAGATCATTCTAGTGTTCTCAAATTGCTGATTTGCCACCCATGGTGGTTATTTGAATGAGAATGTCCCCATCCCCCATGGACTCCTGTATTCTAACATTTGGTTCCCAATTGTTGGAACTGTTTGGGGAAGGTTGGGAAGTGTGGCCTTGTTGGAGCATGTATATAGCTAGGAGAAGTCATTGAGGTCTGAGAGATTTATACCACTCCCCAAGTGTTTCCTTGCGTTGTGGTTCTATCTCATGTGAGCTCTCAACTACTGCTCAAGAGTAATATTTGCCTGCTGCCACGCTTCTATCCATGATAGTCATAGACTATAGTGCTCTGAAACCATAACCCCAAATTAAAGTTTGTTTCACAATTAACCTTGTTCATTGTATTTTATCATAGCACTACAAAAGGAACTAAAACGGAAGTTGGTCGCACATATGCAGTTCTGTGACATGCCAGACCATATATATTTTTGGAGGAATGTGGAAGATTTCAGGTTTTGAATAATAATGTTTCTTGACCACTGTAAGCTGGAATAACAAGTCATCCTATTAAAAGTCTTGGAAGACATTAATGATGGGACAATATTAGGATTATTGAGTCTGAACTAAACAGAATTCAGAGGAGAAAAGATTAGCAATTAATCTATAGACTACTGTTCTGATAATTTGGAAAAGAATGTAGATGCTTTCTGCTATTGTCTTATGAATCTGCCTTAGGCTAAAGTAAAAGGTATTGGACCTATTACCTTTACAGAGGAGATTTTATGGCAGCTTGGTATTGACTTTGTGTATGACTATTAATACTCACTAATATGTGGCTTTACAATGAAAAATAAAACAAAGGAGGCAAAAATAAATACAAAATGTACAGTATGAGGAAAAAAATCAGCACCAGAAAATTTAATGTTGGTGCTTATTATAGTGTTTAAAGAGATGGCAAGATTAAAGAACATTTTGTTCTAAAATGAAATTTAACAAAGCATACCCTCAGGGAAGACTCCACCCAGTTAAGCTTCCAACTTGTTAAAAGCAAATGTCTGATGAATTTTATCCTTCTAACAAGTAACAGCAATGGAACATTTCTACAATGTAATTTAGGGAAGTCTCCATGTCAAACTCTCAGTCAGACTTGGCAGTGTCATTTATGTGGTTTAGAGTCATGAGGGATATATGACTGATGGGATATAGAACTTCCTTCCAAGGTTAAAAGGAGTAGTTGAGGCGAGGTGTATGGAGGGGAAAACCCTGCATGGGAACACTGAGAGCCAATCATGTGAAGTTGTGAACATGAAACCTGGATATCTCTGGAGACATTAAGGTATTCAACATGTCTGAGCTATGAGCTATCTGCCTAAGAGAGCTGCACACACGGAATAGAAACAACCTAATAGAGATAAGTGTGTTGCAATCATCAAAGTTGGAATGGTGAATCTATCTAAGTAAGCTCTTTGACATCAGGCATGCTACAGGATTTGGAGTCTACCCCACTGGGTGATTGTCTTGCTTTGGACCAGTATTTCCTCCCAATTGAATGGGTATGAATATTCAATGTCATTATAAGTTAGGTGTGCATAATTTGAATTTTGTTATTTATTTTACAGGGTGTTATAGTGAAGACACTGCCTTGAGTCTCAGAAAAGAGTTTGGACTTTGGACTTTTCGATACTATTGAGAGTGAAAGGCCTATGGGGACTGTACATTATGATAAGATTATTGGGACCATGGGGTGGAATACGGTGACTTGAATAAGAATGACTACACACACACACACACACACACACACACACACACACACACACACGCCCTCATATATTTGTATATTTGGCCTTAGTGGTTCTGTTTGGGAAGGATTAGAATACAAGACATCTTGGAGAAGATGGATTGGAAGAGGTTTGCTTTAAAGTATCAAAAACCCATACCATTTCCAGTCTTCAGCTCTCTCTGCTCCAACTTATGAATCATGATGATGCTAGCTCTCATCTACTCCTACAACAATGCCTTTGTTCTGCCATCATAGACTCTAATAGTTGATAAACAGAGGCCCCTAATTCTATAAATAATCTTTATTGTGGTATTTTATCACAGTAAAAGAAAAGTACCTAAGACTCCCTTAACATAAAACAACAGGATATTTAATTATAGCAAAGTCTTACATTTTGGAGTAAGACTAGTCTTGGCTTTGGAATAAATGAATAAGTTACCAGTAACATAACTTAGCAGGATAAGCCACCTCTCAACATTTTTGATGATTCTGAATACAAAAACAGTCGGAGAAACCTGATTGCTGGAAGTTGCCTTTCGGCCTCCACTCTTGGTAACAGGCATGCAATTCATATAAACCATATAAACAAATAACTAATACATTAAATCAAAAATAAAAAATGTTTCAAAGTTTGGCTACACACAATTAATTTTTCAATTCAATTATTCACATACAATGATATCAGATAAAATCTTTTTCTGTGAGGATTAAGTATGCCATTGAACAGTCTTTGCTTCTATATGGTTTCATAATTGAGACTCTTCATTTCTAAACCTATATCAGTCAGATGTATTTCTAAGTGTATTTAGATAGATCACTCCATACCTTGTTCAATACAAGTAGATCATTTCATTTTACTTGAATAATGCTTATGTATTCATTTTTAAAATAATATAAAAAACATATAATTTTCATAAAACTTTCCAAGGCTATTCAAAAGCTAAAGCTTTTAAAAATACATAAAACTATGTGTGTCCAATTTCTGTGTCATAGAATAATTCCCAAAAGTAATGTTTTTTTCTTCTGATATCAATTCTTGCCTAATCCCTGATAATCATTATTTCAATTATCATTTTAGATTTTTTTTCTAGAAATTGCAGACACATAGCATATAGTATATACAGAAAACCTTGTTATAAATAAAATACATTTAAAAGTCAGTCCTAACTTGAATAGATTTACATCTTTTTACTAATAAATTCAAGTGATATTTTAATATATATCATAGTATATTACACCTCATTGAAATATATATTGATATATTACAGATAATTGAGGTAATGAATAAAGCAATTTTTAAATGACTCTGCCAGCAAATTCATTCACAGTATCTAGATTAAATACCAATAAATATTCTAGGAAAGTATCAAAATATTTAATAGCTCACATTCTCAGTACTGCTAAGTGTTCTAATTTCTGAAGTTTTAATTTGTGCTTGCAATTAAATTTAGAAAATGTTTACACACTACTCACTCATGATTATCAGTCTGCCTGTATTTATTTATCTTTCTGCTATTTTACCAAAGCTTTAGAGATTTTACAATTAAAGTTTATTTTTTTATTAATATTGGTTTATTTTAATCTGATCTTTTCTCTTTCTATTATATTTTGGGAAATCTATTTACCTACCTTAAATAAATTTAATTATTCCTTAATAATTTCAAATTCAATGGAATTCCCATTACCTGCCAATTTGTATTATTTTTTAAATATAATTTCCTTTTTATTTTATTTTTAAATATTGCCTTTTTTTAGTGAATGTCCTTCATTAGAACTAGCTAAATTTAAATTCCAGTGTATATTCTCTGTGAGAGATGAAAGTCGCTATGTCCTAGAGTGTAAGTGAAGAAATTTTGCCTCCTTAAACTGTATTTTTCTTGTTTGGTAAAGACCTGTTTTGAATAAATCATTGAAATTCATGCATATTACATGATACAAATTTAATTAAATTGTCATTTTGTTTGAGTATTTAGATGACTTTAGGTGTATTTTGGTCTGTGCTTAATATTTTCTGTCATAAATACCAGATTTTACAGACACCATCACTAGCTTTGCTTTTTCTTTACTTAGCATTGCTGTAAACATCCCTCCAAGAATCAGAATTGTTAAGGTCAGAAACTCAGGCAGCAGTAGATGGTAGCGAGGATGTGGAGAAAGAAGAACATTCCTCCACTGCTGGTGGAATTGCTAACTGGTACAATCACTCTAGAAATGAATTTGGTAGTTCCTCAGAAAATTGGAAATAGTTCTACCTGAAGATCCAGCTATACAACTCTTGGGCATATAGGAAAAGATGATTCACCATACCACAAGGACATATGCTCTACTAGGTTATTAGCAGGCTTGTTTATAATAGCCAGGAGCAGGAAACAACCCAGATGTTCCCCAACTGAAGAACTGATACAGAAAATGTGGTATATTTACACAATGGAATACAACTCAGCTATTAAAAATGAGGACATCATGAATTTTGCAGGCAAATGGATAGAACAAGAAAATATCACCTTGAGTGAGGTAGCCCAGACCCAAAAGGACAGGCATAGCATGTACTCGTTGATAAGTGGAGATTAGCCAAAGGTTTAGAATACCCATGATGCAACTTACAGACCATATTAATCTTAATAAGAATGAAGGCCCAAGTGTGGGTGTTTCATTCCCACTTAGAAGGGGGAACAAAATAATCCTGGGAGGCAGAAAGAAAGAGAGGGACCTGGGTGGGAGACAGGAGGTGAAGGGAACAAAGGCGGGCAAGATCAGGTATGGGTGAAGACAGGAGAAAAGCCCAGAGGACCAGTAGAATGAATAGAAATATGCAGCCTTGTGGGGTGGGGAAGAGGGGGGACCACTAGAAAGTCCCAGACACCAGGGATGTTGGAGGATCCCAGGACCAAATGGGAATAACATTAGCCAAAGTGTCCAACAGTGGGGAGACAGAACCTGAAAAGACTATCTTCAGTAGGTAGAGGGATGTGTCCACATACCCATTCCAAAATTTTAATCCAGAATTGTTCCTGTCTAAAAGAAATGCAGAGACAAAAAATGGAGCAGAGACTGAAGGAAAGGCCATTCAGAGACCACCCCAATTTTGGATCCATCTCAGGCACAGACACTAAACTCTGACTCTATTGAGATGCCAAGATGTGCTTGCAGACAGGAACTTAGCATAGTTGTCCTCTAAGAGGCTCTGCTAGCACTTGACAAAGACAGACACAGACACTTAACAACCAACCATTGAACTGAGCCCAGGGACCCCCATGGAAGATTTAAGGAAAAGACTGAAGGAGCGAAATTGGATTGCAAGAGCTAAATGGGATTGCAATCCCATAGATAGAACCACAGTATCAATTAATGGGAACTTCAGAGCTCCCAGGGTCTAAGTTACCAAACAAAGAGCATACAAGGGCAGGCCCTGGCTCCACCCCAACCCCAAACCTGCTACCTATGTAGTGGACAACTGCCTTGTCTGGTGTCAATGGGAGGGGATACACTTGGCCCTGTGGAGGCTTGATGCCCCAGAGAAGGGGGATGATAGAGGGCTGACATGGGAGTGGGTGGGTGAGTGTAAGAGCCACCTCTTAGAAATGAAGGGGAGGGTATAGGATGGGGACCTTGTGAATGGGATCAGGAAAGGGAGAAATATTTGTAATGTAAACAAATTAAATAAATAAGTATAAAAAGAAATTCTGTGATTTATGAAATTGTTTATACCTGAAATAAATAATAACATCTCTTATGGATTTTTGAATCCATAGATAGTATTAAAACTTGTATAAATATATATATGAAAATGTATGAATGTGTGTATGTGCCTCTGTCTGAGAAAGCTTATAAGAAAAGGGGTCATGTAGCCGGGCAGTGGTGGCACACGCCTTTAATCTCAGCACTTGGGAGGCAGAGGCAGGCGGATTTCTGAGCTCGAGGCCAGCCTGGTCTACAGAGTGAGCTCCAAAACAGCCAGGTTTACATAGAGAAACCCTGTCTCGAAAAACCAAAAAAAAAAAAAAAAAAAAAAGAAAAGGGGTCATGTGGTTTGCACAGGGATATGGAACAAGGAATGTGTGAAAGCCAGGTAGGACCAAGCAGAACATCATGAAATTCCATCATGGCACTGAAAATTATCCATTGTGTAAACTGTCGAAATTGGTTTCGTCTTGGATTTGCCATTAAGTTAATGTGATCACGAGCGACTCAGTTGTAGAATGTGCAAGACTGGATAGCGCAGCCCCAGAGCACTCACAGCCTACAGGAGACTTTGCTGATGTGGAAGCTGCCACGCGTTTGGCCATTTCACAGCATTTTATTAGAGATCCAAATGAACCCATAATTTTTCAGAACAGATTTTTCCTTTCTTCTTTTTCTTTTGTTAGTGGAACATACTTCTTTTTTCTCAAGACCCTAACTCCTTCTCCAGTTAATGGATCCATAATATAGTTTCTTAAAGGACCATATTTATTTTTTGTCACTGCTGTCTCTTTCGTTTCTCTTTAACATAAGGAAAACACTAGAGCTTGATAGCATGGAATGGCATTGTGTTCTCCAGCTGGGCTAAAGCACTGCCTCAGTCTCTTCTACAGGTGCACAGAAAGTTACTACAAAGTAACTCCAAAAATGCCTAGCTAGAGTCAGTCTCCGGCTCTTCATCAAATTTACCAGGAACTGTGTAAATCAGGTTAGAGAGGCATTTAGTTTCCTACCAGGAAAACAGACCTAGGCAGTGAATTCATGTAGCTTATTTTGCCAGTCATTTACCATATAAAATGGATCACCTTACAGGATAAAATGCACTTTTCATAGAATTTTATCCTTTTTGTTTTATTTTAAATAAACAAAAAATTACTTCTAGCATGAAAACACATCACTAATAAATGCCTTTCTTTACATGTACAAGTCATTGGTGTAGTTCTTCGGACTACCTTAAGAAGAGAAAGAAGAGAAACAGGGAAATTATTGACTCACATGCTCCTTAATGTCAGATGTAATTGTGTAAAAAGAGCATAACTGTACATTTAAGGACCATAAAATAGCTCCATTTTTCCTACCACACAGTACCTGACAAGTAAATATACATCATATGTTCTTCCAAAAAATCAAATTGATGAGGTCACTAAAATCCACGCAGTCAGCCAGGTGGCTGAAAATTAGTGAAGACATACTTCACCCTTGTCTTGTAGGAGGTTCTAAAATGTTCACCAGTCTTTTAGTTTATGCAAACAGTTTTCCTAGCTGCAAAGCACTCTCTGTCGTCTCTTCAATCAGGGTCCTTAGGGACAAATGATATTTGCACTCGGTAAACAACCACATCATTTCACACAGCTGCAGATGACAGATACTGCAGCTACAGCTAATGTTACGGAAGATTTGTGAAAATAGCACAAATTAGAGACAATTTCAGTATAACAAGTGTTGTAGTACAAGTAGTTGAAATATATATAGAGAGTGTTGTAAAATATTCCCACTTTCATGTTTATCTTTACTTATTCTCTGAATATTTGTCAGAGCAAAATTATTATAATATTTGATTACATCTTGTGCATCTTTTTAAAAGCTGAATATGGATATCTTCTGGTACAATTCCACTACTGACTATCATCCAGTCTCAGAAAGTTTGGAAGAATTCATCAAAAGTCTAATATGTCTGTGATAGAGTAATCATGAGTACAATATTTTGTATAGCTGATGGAATTTTCATAATTAAGATTTGTTTCTCATGTATTATATAAAGGTTCTATATAAAGACAGAGTATAGAATAAAAAAGGTAGAATCTACATCCAAGATTCTTTTTTTTTTTCATTTTTACTGTTTATTTTATTTATTTCCATTTCCATTTCAAATGTTATCCCCTTTCCCAGTTTCCGCTCTACAAACCCCCATCCCCACCCTGTCCCCCTGCCTCTATGAGGATGCCCCCCCTCCTGCCCACCAATTCCTGCCTCAGAGCCCTAGTATTCCCCTACCCTGGGTCATCCAGCCTTAGCAGGACCAAAGGGCTTCTCTTCCAGCGATGCTCGATAAGGCAATCTTCTCCTACATAGCCCACTGGAGCCATGGGTTCCCCAATGTGTACTCTTTGGTTGATGATTTAGTACCTAGGAGCTTTGGGTGGTTTGGTTGGTTAATATTATTGTTCTTCCTATGGGGCTGCAAACTCCCTCAACTCCTAAAGTCCTTGCCCAAACTTCCCCATTTGGGTCCCCACACTCAGTCAGATGTTTGGCTGCATACATCTGTATCTGTGTTGATCAGACTCGGGCAGAGACTCTCAGGAGATAGTTATACCTGGCTCCTGTCAGTAAGGATTTCTTGGCATTAGCAATAGTGTCAAGGTTTGGTGTCTGCAGATGGGATGTATCCCTAGGTGAGGCGGTCTCTAGATGGCCTCTCCTTCAGTCCCTGCTTCACTCTTTGTCCCTTCATTTCCTTTTGACAGGAAGAATTCTGGATTAATACTTTTGAGTTGGTGGCCCCATCCTTCAAAGATTCTTACTTAAGTCTGTTGAAGAAAGAATAAGTAAAGCTTCACCACTGAGGTTGTAATAACATTATCTTGAAAGCAAGTCTCTCCACACTCTAATGAATAAATGTCCCAAAACCCCATGAGTTGACTTAAGTAACTGTTAATGAGGAACATACGTGAATGACAGTTAAATAGCACACTTACTTGTCAATTCTTAGGACAGCTGAAACCTCATTCCTGTCTATGGCTAGGCTTTCAGTCAAAGAGATTTAAGGTAAAAAGAATGAATTCTGAAATTCAGAGGACGGTGGAATCAAGTTTATTTTTCTATAGTCTTTGGATTGCTAGCTTATATTGTGTCCCCTAGCTATTTCTGTTTCCTTCTAAAACACATGTAGAAAATCATTTATGATTACATTATGTTTAAATTTTTGTATCATATTACTGGTCTTTTAAAACATTGTGCATCTGTGGAAGATTTCAGATAAGTATGGAGTGTGATGACTTTGTTAAAATCCTATCATGAAAGTAGAACTATAAACTTAGATTCAGGTCACAACCATCTGTGTATCTCAGCTCCTGAACTCAATTGTGTTTTCCTTTTGACCATGAACAACATTATATTATAACATTACATCTCTGTAAGGATTGAATCCCATATTATAAGTATGTTTTAATTTAAAATAAGGCATTATATACATTCACCCTCACATTCTAGGCATTTGGTAGTATCCACAGAAATTCTTGGTTGTCATGGTGAATGGAGAATGGAAAAGATGTTTACAACATCCATGGGGTATGAAACAGAAGTGCTTCTACACATGCTCCTCTGTGCATAAATAGCAGCATCTGACTCAAAAATTTAATAATGCTGATGCTGAGAGTCTGTTAGAGAGATTATTACAAGATAGATTCATTTCTGTTGGTCTTTTTTGAAAATAGTGTAAAACTTTTATTCTCTTCATCATGTCATGATTATGTAGAGAAGTATCAATCCCTTGGCATTGCAAATTTCATATGCAGTACTTGATCAGTTAGGAAGGGTGATAGAATATTCATGCCATAATTAATTATCCCCCCAAAATTTCCTTCTGATTCTAGGAATATTATTGCTTGGCTCAAATGTTACAAGTGTTTCACTGTTATAGTTTTAGCAGTAGCATTTGACAGCCTTCTGATTTGATTCCTCCAAAGGTAGATCCAATCAGCAGATTATACCTGATGTAATCTAAGCCGTATTTACTGAGATCTTTTTCTTTTTTTTTTTTTTCTTATTTATTTTTTGATATTTTATTTACATTTCCGATGATTCCCCTTTTCTTTAGAAACCCCGTGTCCCCTCCCCC
>CM052718.1:48544609-48555539 GCA_028551405.1 Uromys caudimaculatus | reverse complement strand
CGCTGATCAGGTGTGGGGCCCTGTGGCCCAAGCTGAGGCTTCCGGCCGTCGCAGGAAGCTGCTGGCGGTCAGTCTCTGGTGAGCTGTGGGGCGTGTCTTTGGCCCTCTGCTGGGTCTTGCGATCTCCGGCGAGGGATCTTTGTCCCGGCCACTGAGATCTTTTTCTACCTACTGTATAATGACAGGAACCTTTAAATGGAGTGTGACAAAACAAATAGTCAATAGCTCATCTTGGAATAAATAATGTTATAAAGTAATAATTTGTCAAATTATACATGAGCGTTGTGCTTATCAGCAGATAAATGTCCTTGCCTTCAAGAATAAGACCAGAGTTCAATCCTAGTGAACAATATGGTTGAGGAAGAAAACTAACCTCTATGGGTTGTCTTCTCACCTCCACACATGTAGTATTGCATATTTCATACACACCATTATAAAGTTAAATAATACAGAGAAAATCCATGCTTTTTATACAGTGATTATCTGCTAAAATAATTTCCAGGCTTAGATGGAAATTTCTAATGCAGTGCAGTATGTGAAATTACTCTGTGATGCTTTGGCTTGCTAATCTTGCTCATTCTTGTTTATAGTGGTTACAGGAAGTCCTTTCTGTGAGTGAGGTTAAATATAAAGTACTCCCTAACTCTTCCCTTGTCCAAATTAGTGTTTAAGTTTAGTCCTCATCATTTTATCCTGACAGTGTCACTGTTTAGAAGCTTGAAGGACATAGCATTTAACCAATAAATTATTTTCTAAATAATTAATTGATGAAGGTTTCCAAAGTTATACAAATACTTAACCTATCAGACTTATTACCAGTTTTAAAGGAAATAACAACAGACTCTCTACTGCCATAATATAGACTCAGAAGACTCAAAGCTCTACAAAATATTCATGTCATTTGTTACCTTCCATAACAAAAGAGTAAGACAGTGCTGATGAAGAATGTACACACTTTAGCTAAGAACAGAGAAATCTCCTCAAACAAACTAAAAAATTTCATCTGTGGTACTTAGCTTCTACCAGACAAAGATGTGGTTTTTTGTAGATTCCTGGAGGGGAGTAAATAAATTAGTATTACTATCTACTCCTGGACCCTGCTTACTCAAGTCCTGGCATGACACTTTAGATAGGTCTGTCAGTGCAACAGTAGCATGATTGTAATGTGTAAATTAACACCTTATTATTGGATCTGAGGCCTGCTCTCCAGACAAGGATTTCATGCGTGGTACTCTGGTCGAAACCCCAAGGCTGGGAAAGTCATATGCCATGGAGTACAACAAGTTGTAATTTTGATAAGTAGCCCATTGTCTTCCAATTGCCTTCCAATATATATGCCTTTTTGTATAGATCTAGGATGTTCTCAATCTTCATTAGAGAAGATGTTATTCTTTTATCTGTCAGTTAATAAATATATAAATGACTAATGTGTAAAGAATAAGATACTGAGTTCTTGGCTCAAATGGGACATCTACATCAGCCTCACTCTTAAGCATCAGGAAATACCACCCAACAAGAAGAAAGACAGTAACATGGAGATAAAGAAAGGAGTTGTGAAATACCATCTCATGAATGTAAAATGGGTATTTGACTCATTAACTCTGCACCTGTGATTGGCTGCACAGGACCTGCATAAGACCAACTCAGCCAGAGATCATCCTTAGATAAGTTCCAAGCCTCAATCCTGACTGAGGAACTAATGACAATTGTCAGTTTGTAAAGAGGGTGGAATCTCTCTCTCTCTCTCTCTCTCTCTCTCTCTCTCTCTCTCTCTCATTTATTCATTTATTTATTTTATAAGATGTGATCACTCATACAACTCTCCTGGTCCGGTGGATGGTTCTAAATGCATGCACATCCTGGCAGCCCCTGCTGGACTTTCTGATTATGCACAAAAGTAAAATGATAGGAAGGCTGGAGGCAGACGTGATTGAGATCAGGTGTGGGAAGCTGGAGGGAGGAAATGGGGCTGACTTCAATCCTGTTTCAATTGTGAATGTGAGTGAAATCCTTAAGAATCACAAAAAATTAGTACATAATGTTTACTACACAATGCTAAAATTTCTCCTACATTATCAACTTTAGTATTGATCTCAACGACAAAAATGTATTTTAAATATCAGAAACATATAAAGTGGGAAGGAATTGATGAAAAAACTGGGTTTCTTGTTCAAACACAAATAAAACAATAGCAACAAAAAAGATATTTAGTGATCTGTGCTTAAATTAATACATTAGTAGAATCAAATAATAATAACTGGCTTAAGAAAGACTGATGGTATTTCATTTGTATGTGTGAGTTTTTATGTGAAAACTAGAATTAATGCTGGAAAAAATCAATGAATATAAAGCTGGGGGTTCAGGTCATTTGCTCTGGCAGACGCACATAACATTTGGCATCAATATCCTACCACTGAAAATGATATATACCTACCAAAAAATATCCCAAAACTTAGTGTAACAATCAGTTGGTAGTGAATAAATTATTGTAAAAGCCCGAGAATTGCCAAAGAATGATACCCCAGACTCAAATAGTATGCAAAAGCAAAGAACATTTATTCTGCAGAATATTCTGCATGCATGGTTCTCCCCATTCGGAAAAGGAAACACCCAGTGAACTCCCAAACCCAGCTTTTATTGTCAATTAGCAGAATTCCAGAGAGGGGTATGTGCCTTTTACCTTGATTGGTTAGCTCCATCTCTAGTGGTCTGTTTGATTCTATAATTACATGGGGCTCTGGGGACTTTCCAGGATGGTTGCTTACTCACTTCAGCTACCTAATTTTGCATCAAGATTAAAGGTGGCTTCACATTGACTGCCTGTGGCTGTGGTTGGCTCACCACAGGTTACTGGATCTGAGTTCTCATTTCTTGGCACAGTGCAACTTAGGCCTACTCTCATGAACTGCTAGTTTGCAGTTGTCATAGGTCACCCTGGCTCTGCCTAACTCAGTCCTCTTATTTTGACTCTCCTTGCACCTTACTTGAGTGTAAGCTCAGCAACTCTATTGGTATTCATGTTTACCACAAAAGAGGAGTTTCAATATAGTGAAATATAGTAAGAATTTCAAAACAGATGTCTGTAGACATAAATTTTGTAGCCGGAGTGAAAATCCTTGAAAACATACTAATTAGGAATGAAATTGCAAATACAATCCAATTAGAGTGTGGGATAACTTTTACTCTCACTTGTTAACAGAAGAGAGTAATAGTATTGTTTCCAGCAGAATAAACAGGATTATAATCAGTTTGCAGTATCATGTTGAAATTGATGCAATACTTGAAAATCTATGTTATTATATATAAGAAAGGGAAACCTAATTTTCACTGGTTTGCAACCATAAAATTCAAGATATAAATCATTCCCTTTATGAGAAATAGTGTTACCATGAAATCATTAATGGTTTTTTGCTGAGCAAAATATACTAAACTATTGACTGGCTGGCAGCTTCCTGAATTCATTTACATAGAAACAAAATGAATAGGGGAGAGGCAAGCCCAGTTCCCCTATTTTCCATAGACCTTAACAACATCTTTGTAAAAACACTAACATTTAATTTCCCTTTTCCAGGCCACAGAGCTTTAAATCTGGTACTTGAAATGTATATTTCAATCAGATGAATACTGTAGAGATAATTATTTCCATTTGTTCCTTTAAATAAAAATATTACTTGATTTTACTTTATTTGGCTTTTTATGCTGCATTTATGAATGATCACATGGATTTTTTTGTCTTTCAAGTAAAATAACATTAAGTTCCAATTTGCCAGAAGAAACAGTGAGCTTCAGCAATCATGCTCACAAAGTAAAACATATGCTTTTGGCATGTGACATTGCTCATTCTTATAGATTTGACTCTAGACACAATTTCACATTGTAGAAACAGCATGAAGAAGTTGTTAGACTGCAAAACAAACTAACTCCCTATAAATTTTCGCCGGTCACTTCCTATTTTTCAAAAGTTTAACAGTGTCACTAATTGTCTTCTGCTAATGTGGAAAAGGGCCTGGAGATAAAATTACTTTTTCTAGGATGGGTAGTTTAGCAGACAGAAGTTCTATTTAACAACAACCTAAACAGCAATAGATATAAATCAGTAAATTCAAACTTACTAAAGTGTAAGTGCTCTTCCTGTAATGAAATTCACATTGCAATGCTTACTACATAACTCAACAATATTAAAATAATTAAAATGCTGTAGGAAGCCATAACTTTTAAAAGCATTTGTCTCATTTATTCTGATAGATTTTTATAATCCAAACCACAATTTTCTTTCAAGTGTCTATTTAATTACCTTGGTTATGACTTTCCCTTAATGTAAACAATAGTAAAATGGAGAAAATTATTATTAATAGCAAATTAGGAAAGTGGAAATGCAATTCATATTGTCAGAAAATGAACAATGTAACAACATTTGTGTTAAACACCAATCAAGAATACTGCTCTGCTAAAATTAAAAGGTCTGAAAAGTATAGAATGGTTTTGCAATTGAGACAATTTTCATAAATAGATTAGGAAACAAGGCAAAGATGTATGATCATTATGGAATGAAAATAGACTTTTGTTAATGGAGGAAAGAGACACATACATCTTGACATAGAACACCTATAATTTCATTACATCACAGTTTCTCAGTGCTTCACTATGTTCTGTACCTTTATAGTCATTTCTTCAAATATCTAAAGTAATTCAAATATCTAAAGACAGTTTGCAGAAACCTATGAGCATGAGAAAAAAGCAGGGAAGTCTCCAGTACAAATCTAAACACATTTCATAGCCAAATACTGTAAGTCATAGAGATACTGTAGCAGTGACCACAGAAGAATATAATATGCAACATGTCTCCAGGGAAACGCAGAATCAGAGTGGGGTCTTCTCTGAATTCCTAAGTTATTGGTTAATATTTATTTATGAATTTAAATTTAAATTTAAAGTGAGCAAAAGTTCCCCAAACTTAGCAATCATTAGAATTAAATATAGGAAATAAATTGAATTTAAAAATTTTTATATCATATGCATAATATATTTCTGAACATCAATAAAATAAGCTACTAAGTAATGTTTAAATACGATTTCAACTGACATTTTTACTAAACAAGGAGATTTATTCTATCCGACTATCAAAATATCTATATATTATTTAAATATCAAAAGTCTTATGCCTAGAAATCTAACAAAGAAGGGTATGAGAAGTAGCCAATGAATTTAAGCATATGAAAATGTTAATGTAGAAACTTAATTTAAATTTTCTAATGAAAATTGATTAACTAAGTAATAATGTTTTCTTGATATTATCAGATTAAAATTGATAGACTTAGCATGGTTTGGTTTTACACAATTTTAATCTTAGCACCACAGAGGTGGAGGCAGGGGAATCTCAGTGAGTTCCATGCCAGCCTGGCCTACAAAGCAAGTCCAGGACAGTCATGGATGTTGAAATGAGCAACCCTGTTTCAAACAAATAAAAAGGTGAACCTCTAAATTACAGTCTTTAGGTAAACATATTTGTATGTTTTTTAAAAACGATATTTGAGAATACATATATATATATGTTGTATTTTTAATAAATCTAGCTCAAATCCATTTCTGTTTAATTCTTTACAACTTTCCCCTTATAACCTTACTTGTTATAAATACACTGTGCCTATTTATTGTTTCTGGTATATGCATGGGAATAAGATTGTATACTCAACCATAGATATTTATCAGAGGCTGCCAGCCTGTAGATAATGCAATCTTGCTCTCCATGACACTCATCAAGTGCCACAAACTACTCAGCTAAGAGTGGAATTTCAAAATCCCTCCTCTATACATGTGGAGAATTTGTCTGGCTTTGTTGTTTGCAGGTCTTCTGTGTTCAGTCACAGACACTGTAAACTCACGTGTACATCAGTCCGATCAAGTCTGTTTTCTCCCTCTTACATGAGGATCCATAACTTTTTTGGTGAGAGGGGTGAGGGCATTTATTCATCATATTTTCCATCATATACTTGAATCTCTCTCTCTCTCTCTCTCTCTCTCTCTCTCTCTCTCTCTCTCTCTCTCTCTGTGTGTGTGTGTGTGTGTGTGTGTGTGTGTGCGCGTGTGCGTGTGCATGTGCATGTGTGTGTGTTAAAAATGAACAGGATAATATAAAGGTAGGAAGACATTTCAAGAGAGACAAAAGGAAGAAAAGGATACACAGGAAGGTGTAACATGAAATCAGAAGGTATGGACTATTTTGGAGAAGGGAGCTATCCTGTCTGGTTTTACACAATTTGCCTGAAGCTAAAGTCATCTGAAAGGAGGAGATTTCAATTGAGAAAATGCTTCCCTAAAATCTAACTGTAAGGAATTTTCTTTCTTTCTTTTTTAAAAAGTATTTATAAGCTGCATGGCTAGGTTGGGCAGATACACCACTATGCTACTCTATACCACAGCTATGAGATCCCATGCTACTTGCAGCTTCTACAGGTCACATGGTTCTGGTCCATACTTCTTCCACCTTCTCTTCCTCCATCTTCATCTGTCTCCCCTGTCTCATCATCGTCTGCCTGCCTTCTTTCTCTCTTTCCCTCTCTAAAACCTCCAGCCCTACCTTTCCCTTCCACTGCCCAATTACAGACTCTAGACTTTATTTGACCAGTTACTATAGGAAGAAGGTTCACATGGAATCAACTAAGTACACGATCTGTTCCTCATTGGGCAGCACCTCTTGAGAAATTGGAATAAACATTAAAATACAAACAACATCAGGGCAATCCACAAAATTTCCCTCTTTTTGTCCAATTAAAAGGCTCCTTTTACTCAGATATAAATTGAGGAAAACTATTACAATTATGCAATTTATAAAGTATAAAATACACTTAGCAAACAATCCATCAAATTTGTCAATTCAGAGAAAGCACTCTACTATCTTTTCTAACTTTAAAAGGCTTATAATTCTGTCAATTCCTGAATTCATAAAATTATGTCCTGGTTTTAGCTTGTATACCATCTGAAAACCATCCTCTCAAATCTGTACCATCTCTCTTGTTGCTAAACAGCTTTTGTTGGCTGTGAGACTACAACCAGTCTTGAACCCTGTCAGAAATCTGAGAATGACATATATTACTCAAAAATATAGGAAGCATAAAACATTGCTTCTAAAACTTAACCAAGAAATTATGGTCCATTTTTCACAATGTAATATTATTTGGCTGATAAAATGACATCATGAAACTTTCCAGGCAAATGGATGCAACTCAGAAAAATCATCCTGAATGAGGTAACCCTGACCCAGAGAAACATATATGATATATATTGACTTATAAGTGGATATTAGCTGTTAAGTAAATTATAATCAAGCTATGATCATGATTGTTTTAATTCAATACCATTTTTATTCTGGTATACCCCATCTTCATGAGTTTAGTAAACCTGGCTGTAGCAAGCTGCAAATGTTTGAATGTCATAATATTAGCAGTATATGAGTTTTTGAATAGATACATTTAGATGAAATAAAAATTTCACTCTAAGTTATGCATCTATAGCTTCTATAAATCTAGTCACTTTGTCATCAAGCAAATTGAATTGATCTGAAGTCTGGTCTTGAATGAGAGGCACATCAATTCCTGTCTATTTAGTTCTGCAAGATAACTAAACTCACTATTTGTATACTGTCCAATATGTTGGTCACTTCCTTTTCTGTGTTTCAGCATTTACTTGACCATCCATGATATTCTATCAAAATTATGCCATTTTTTCTTTTTGCTCTAGACTTCGTATTCAAGGGCTAAAGTATTATGCCTGCTTGGAAAATATTCATAGCATTTCTGCAAAGAATCTTTCCACATCATATATGTATCTAACTGTCCCAGGTTAGATTAAAATTACTAGCATTTAGTAACTAAAATAAAACACTATTTTTTGTAATTTTTTGAGAAAATTCATTCCAATTGTGGGTAATAAATTATACCTTCTCATTCATAATTTAAAAATTGGTTATGACTAACCAGGTCATAAAACAATAAATAATAATAGAAAATATACTTGATAGAAAAGGTATATTTTATATATATTAATCTTTTCCATTCTTGATTATAATTAGCTCCTCTTTCATAAATGTAAAGACACTGTCATTTTCATATACTTTTACACATTTCATATATATTTTAGCTATTTTCTGTTTAAAATAGAAAGCTTGATGTAGTTTAATATTTCTCATTGGATATTTTCCTTATCCATTTTGTTTTTTACTCTTTAATTTTGAGATTACAACTTAATTACAAAATTTTCTCCTTTCCTTTTCCTTCCAAATCCTACCATATATGTCTCTGTGTTCTTTTTCATGATCTCTTTTTCACTAATTTTATTGTGCATATACACACACACACACACATACACATACACAGACACAGACACACACACACACACACACACACACACACACACACACACACACACATATATATATATATATATATATATATATATATATATATATATATACACATACATGTGTATTTCTAATTATATCTTGTTCAGTCCATACAATGTTTTTCTCAGGATTTTTTTTTTATTTGAATTTTTTTCTTATTCACTTAACACCCTGCTCACTGCCCCCCTCCTGGTCATCCCCTCCCTCAATCCTTCCCCATTCCCCCTCTCCTTCTCCTCTGAGTGTGTGGGGACCCTTATAGGTATCCCCCCACCCCAGAACTTTATGTCTTTGTGAGGCAAGGTGCTTCCCATCCCACTGAGGTCATATAAGGCAGCCCAGCTAGAAGAACATTTTCCATGTACAGGCAACAGCTTTTGGAATATCCCCTGTTCTGGTTGTTCAGGACCCACATGAAGACCCAGCTGTTATTCTGCTACATGTGTTCGGGGAGGCCTAGGTTGAGGCTGTGTATGTTCTTTGTTTGATGGTTCAGATTCTTAGAGCCTAAGGGTCCAGGTTAGCTGACTCTGTTGTGGTGTTTCTCCCCCTTTTCTGTCACATAATCTTTCCTCCTATTCTTTCCTAAGATTCCCCAAGTTCCATCCACATTTAGCTTTGGGTGTCTCTACCTGTTGGAATCAGCTGTTGGATGGAGCCTCTCAGCGGGAAACATGCTCCTGTCTACAAGCATAACAGACCATTATTAATAGTGTCAGGAATTGGTGCTTGCCCATGGGATGAATCTCAAATTGTGCCAGTTTTTGTTTGGCTATTCACTTAGTCTCTGCTCCATCCTCTGTGCCTACATTGCTTGAAGACAGGATCAATTTGGGGTTGAATGTTTTGTGGGTGGATTGGTGCAAATTAATGTCCATTTCCCTGGAGAAGATAGCTTCTGCTGCTCCAAGCATTCAACAGTTGCCTACATAACCTTGTGCTTTTCTCTGTATTATTTTTTATTTAAAGGAAATGGGTATTATCATAATTAATCCGGGTCCATTTCGCCCTTAAAATATAATAAATAAATGTAAAGAGTTTTTCTAAAACAATGAAATAATGTAAAATTAAATTTGGAAGCAAATTCAGCACAATATTTTTACCATAAATTGAAAGTATATTAAAATAAATACTATCACACACCTAATTTCAGCAACTATATTTTTTAAATGCTTACTTTTGTGGTACTAATGTTTAAATTCATCTTTTTGAACATGGAATTGGCTGTACCACTAAATTACACCTATGGACTAACAGTTTTTGAATTGGTTGCACTTACAAAAATTAAGAAATTTACCAGTGATGGTCATGCTCATCCTTAATCTCAGCAATTGTGGAGGAGAGACAGGCACAAATCTGTGAATTCAAAGCCAGCCTGCTATACATAGTGAGTTTCAGGACAGCTAGAACCACATTATACAACTCTATCTCAAAATAAGAATCTAAATAAATTTGAGTAGAGTGTAGACAAGTAGCGCTTTTATTATAAATGTCCAATCTTACATATCTACAAATTACAATGTATGCAAGTCTTATATCTATCTGTTGTCAAACTGACAATGCTCATTCTAGAATACATTTGGATTGTAAAATGATAATTTTATTATTTTAAAATATTAATGAGTGTTTTGAGCGTTAGTAAAGTTTCTTTTATGAATGTGAGTGCCCTTGCATTTGGAGCACAGATGTTCAGAATTGAGAGTTCTTCTTGGTAGATTTTTCCTTTGATGAGTACAGAGCAGTAATGATAAAAACTGCATGGTATTGGTACAGTGACAGGCAGGTAGATCAATGGAATAGAATTGAAGACCCAGAAATCAACCCACACAGCTATGGTCACTTGATTTTCAACAAAAGAGTTAAAACCATCCAGTGGAAAAAAGACAGCATTTTCAACAAATAGTGCTGGTTCTACTGGTGGTCTGCGTGCAGAAGAATGTGAATTGATCCATTCCTATCTCCCTGTACAAAGCTGAAGTCCAAGTTGATCAAGGACCTCCACATCAAACCAGATACACTGAATCTAATAGAAGAGAAAGTGGGGAAAAGCCACGAACACATGGGTACAGGGGAAAAGTTCCTGAACAGAACACCAATGGCTTATGCTCTAAGACCAAGAATCAACAAATGGGACCTCATGAAATTGCAAAGCTTCTGTAAGTCAAAGGACACTGTCAATAGGACTAAATGGCAACCAACAGATTGGGAAAAGATCTTTCCCAATCCTAAGTCCAATAGAGGGCTAATATCCAACATATATAAAGAATTCAAGAAGTTAGACTCCAGAAAACCAAATAAGCCCATCAAAAAATGGGGAACAGAGCTAAACAGAGAAGTCTCAACTGAGGAAATTCGCAGGGCTGAGAAGCACCTAAAGAAATGCTCAACATCCTTAGTCATCAGGAAAATGCAAATCAAAACAAGTCTGAGATTCCACCTCATACCAGTCAGAATGGCTAAGATCAAAAACTCAGGTGACAGCAGATGCTGGCGAGGATATGGAGAAAGAGGAACATTCTTCCATTGTTGGTG
>CM052718.1:48503211-48534232 GCA_028551405.1 Uromys caudimaculatus | reverse complement strand
AGACAGGTGTCTCAGGGTAAGACTGAGATAACCAATGACGGGTAAGACAAGGAAATAAATGGTCGACCTAAGACAGGGCATTGTTTCATCTGCTCATATTAATAAAAATAAAAAGGGGGAACTGTAGGGAGCCGCACCTTAAAGATGGCGCTCATATCCGGGCGCCTTGAAGAAAAACAACTATTATGGGATGTGGGTTGCTAATGGCAACCAATGAGAGTTCGGAACGTGTCATGTTTTGATTGGATGTTCAGTTGGATATATAAGAGAATGTGTGAGGGGAGTTCAGTTCAGTTCCTGCATCAGAAGCCCGAGTAAACTGTTTTCCGAAGATCTTCGGTGTTGTGTTTTCCTTGCTGGTTCGAGGGACGCGACACACATGGAGGGACCCATGGCTCCAAATGCACATGTGACAAAGGATGGCCTTGTTGGACATCAGTGGGAGGAGAGGCCCTTGTGCCTGAGGGTATTCGATTCCCCATGGTGGATAGGGGAGCACCCTCATAGAGGAAGGGGAAGGGGGGAGGTTTCTGAAGGCCAGACCTGGAAAGTGGAAAACATTTGAAATATAAGTAAAGAAAATATTCAATAAAAATAAAAATATTAATAAAATGAAAAATAAGAACCATCATTAAAAACAGATTTTGAAAAAATTAGAGTTATGGACTGGGGTCAGGTCAGAATAGGAAGAAGAATAGGGATTCAGTGGGCAGAGAGGGATGAATGGAGAGAGTATGAGGGGAGATGACTGGAATTGTGTGTGGCAGGGAGCATTTCAGGGACTAAGTAGAAACCTTGTGCAGTGGACCCTCTTAGGAATCTATAATGACATCCATAACAAAGACTCCTACCATAGAGGATAGGAGTCCTTAGCCCCCCTTCTTTTGTAACCAAGCAAGGCTTACATTTACTCTTACATTCATTCTTAAGTTTTCTCCACTGACTTGACTATCTTTTCAAGTATGTTTTAAAAAATCTTCATAGGTATGACAAAACCAATTTCTCTTTATTGTTTATGTGATCAATGTTGACATTTTACATTCTTTTATATCTCAATTTTTGTTAATTCTCAAGGTAGACTTGGGACTTTAAATAGCATCTATATTGTAATAACTTGCAATGTACAATTATAGTCCAAGTCTGCATAAGTTTTTCCTCAGTACTTAAATGTTTACTTGTTGGATTTTTAATATGAAGCATCCTCCAAAGGCTAATGTGTTAAACACATGGTTTCATGGCTATGGGCTTTTGGGAAGGGACTAGATCATGAAAATTCTATCTTCTTAACTGTATACACCCATACTGTGATGACATTACTGTAAAATAGCGGAACTAAGGAGTAGCTAGAATAGAATACCATATGGGGAGTGGTCAAGAAGGAAATATTCTCTTCCAGTCTCACACTCTAGCCCTATTATCTCCACTTCCTGGTTGTCATAAGATGAGCAGTCACACTCTATATGTGCTCCTTTTGCAACTGTGTTCTGCTCCCCATGGTCTCAAAAGCAGCAGAGACAATTGACCATGGATAAAAATCTGTGAAGCTATGAGCCAAAGTAACATTTCTTCCTTTTAAACTGTTTATAGCAGTTGTCTCCTCAAGAAGACATTTTGATGCAAAATGGCTGATGTTCTACAAAATACTGGATTTGTATCTACAAACAACTTCAAATCATTTTAGTTTTCAAACCACATACTGATCTTTGCCAAACATGGTCTATATGTGGTTCTGTCAACACAGGAATCGATAATTCCAAAGTCTAACACTAACATTCTTCAAACAGTAACAATAAAATATCCATCAACTAGACTTATTTTCTAGCTGGGCAGTGGTGGCTCCCACCTTTAATCCCAGCACTTGGGAGGCAGAGGCAGTTGGATTTCTGAGTTCGAGGCCAGCCTGGTCCACAGAGTGAGTTCCAAGACAGCCAGGGCTACACAGAGAAATTCTGTCTCAAAAAAAAAAAAAAAAAAAAAAAAAAAAAAGACTTATTTGCTTACTACTGGGCTTTAAGAAATAATATAGCTTCATTTGTTATATACATAATGATGCATAATTTCTAGTTATCTAAATGAAAATAAAATTAATAATTTTCACCTTTAATTCTGGCCAATTAAATGTTTTATTACTCATAGTATTACACCCTTATAGGAACAATAATGAAAAAATGGATATTTTCCAACTTCTTAACTTTTAACTACTGTTACAAACATACCCATCACATTTTCTTCAATAATCTACCATTTCTGTAAAAATTCTCTTACTATATTTTTATAGAAAATTATACTTTTTGGCTTAAATATTTGAAGTTTTAAATATGTAGAAATTGCTTAGAAGGTATTTCCCTAGATATGCATTTTACATGTTGCATGTTGCACATTCAGAACTAGGAATTGATGTATGTTACGCATATATTCTACAACTAATGTACATAAATTTCATCCAAGCATTATTTTGTCATAAACATTTTGTTTTTTATCTGGTTAGTTGGCTTGGTGTAGGTTTTTATTTTTATTTTTAAGTGAAGTTTATTCTTTAATACAGTATATTTTGATTATGGTTTTCCCTCTTGTGGTGGTTTGAATAGGAATGTTTAGTCCATAGAGAGTGGCAATACTAGGAAGTTTGTCCTTTTTGGAGGAGGCATAGCTTTGGTGGATGAGGTATGTCACTGTTGCGGAGGGCTATGACATCTATACTTAAGTGTTGGTCAGTGCCATAGTCTTTTACTGCCTGCAGATCAAGATGTAGAACTCTGAGCTCCATCTCTAGCATCATGTTGGCCTGTATGATGCTGTGATTCCTGCTGTGATGATAAAGAACTAAGCCTCTGACACTAAGTCAGCCCCAAATAAATATTTTCCTTTATAAGTTTCCTTAGTTATGATGCCTCTTCACAGCAATAAAACCTTCACTAAGATACCTCCCCCAAATCATCCCAGCTTCTCCCCATATTCTTACCCATACAACTCCATGTTCTTTCTCTCTTTAGAAAACAAGCATACAAGCAAGCAAACAAACAAATGACAAACCATAATTTAAAAAAGGAACAAAAATGAAACATGCAAACACACACACACACACACACACACACACACACGCACATATGCATGCACAAATCCATATAAATATAAAATCTAAAAGCATAATATACAATCAAATAGTCTACAAAAACACCATTGAGTTTGTTTTGTGTTGGACACATATTTCTTGCTGGCTATGAGGCCTATCTTTAAGTGCCATTAGAATGCCTAGGGAGACTGCATTGAAAGAACACTTTTTCCTTTTCACATTGAAGTCAGTCTGAGATAACGTCTTGGTGAGAGATGAGAGCTCATGTCTACCTCCACCTCTTATGTTCTGGGATGCTGTCTTTCTGAAACATGTACAGATCCTGTGCATGGGACCACAGTCTGTATGATTTCATATAGACATCAGTTTTGTTGTGTCTGGAAGACACTGTTCCCATGGAGTCGCCCATCCTTTCAGCTCTCACAGTCTCTCCTCCTCTATTTCCACTTAGATCTCTGATCCCTGTGGAAGACTTTCAATGAAGACCCTATTTAGGACTGAGTACTCTACAGACTCAAGCCCTTTGCCCATTGTCAAATTGTAGGTTGCTGTACTAGTTCTAGTGCAAGTTGTTTCTGATGATGACTGAGACAATACTATATACTGATCTATAATTATAGCAGAATGTCATTAGGTGTCATTTTATTGCTATGCTTCTTTAGCAAAACAACAGTATTTAATTCTCCTTGGAATTCTTGTCTTGATTTATGAGCTGAGATAATATCCTTGTTCTAGACTAAGTCTCGAACATTGTTTGTAGAGAACAAACTTTGAAAACAAGAGAGAGAGTATCTAGAATTATGCACTGTCTTTTTCCAGTATGTAAAAAAATAAGATTCCTAATATAAACACAGTTTGTCAAAACACTGCTTTCAGACTATACCTAGCAGCATCCTACTCTCCCAAACAAAATGAACTAACACAAGATTATGCTGCTACTTCTGATGTGAGGGAAAAATATCTTCTCTTATAACCCTAGTAACTCATTCATTTGGGAAATAAAAGGGAGACAAACTAATCCTTAGACACTCAGATGAAAGTTGATTACTCATTGTATTTATTTTACTAGCTGGTGTATCTGCTTTATTCATGAGAAAATGTTTCTCAGAGATATATGCTGTAAGGAATATGCAATGATATGAAAGATAACAGTAATGTCTTTTTTACTGTTACTCTAGTTCACATTTTATCGTTATGGTTTATATTTGCCTTCACTACAATAAAATGTCATAGTTTTATTTCTTTCTTTCCATATTCTATACACATAGCCACACACACATACATAAATGTATATATACAATTGTTACATTATGATTTAAAAAGAAATCTTTTTTTAACTTTAATTGGGGCTGGATTTAATCAACTGACACTTGGAATATATATTTTAGAATTATAAACCTCTGTACTCAGTATCATTCCCCAATGTGTTATTTTGTGGACAGTTTATGTCAGCATTATGTTGAAACATTTCTGCTTTATTACATGATCAATGCTTTCTACACTATAACAATTTAGATTATTGCTGTGCCTTAAATGTATTGATTTATATAATAGCCACAAATATTATTTAATATTATATTCAATTTATCTCTTATTTAGAATACAGAAATGTCAAAGTGCTATCACTTTGATCAGAGATCTTAAAATGTTCTGAATCTATAACTGAGATTTTATCTTCTAATTTATTATTTTTCTTGTATATACACAGCTGTGATCTTGAAAAGAGGAAGTACAGAATAATAAGATAGCATTTTCTTACTGTTTTGTTGACAGTAACTAGAGTTAGAAATTTTAGTATTCTGGCTCTTTGAGCCCTAAGAAATATGTGAAAAAAATTGATACCTATGATGTTGATGAAGGAAAAAAGAAAACTGGAAAGAAGGTATAATTGTTTCCTTAAATTATTCTTTATGACATAAGGAGCAGAAATGGTTTGCAA
Organism: Uromys caudimaculatus; assembly: GCA_028551405.1. NCBI lineage: Eukaryota > Metazoa > Chordata > Mammalia > Rodentia > Muridae > Uromys > Uromys caudimaculatus. The sequence continues at coordinate 48,529,220 of CM052718.1, read as the reverse complement.
CCCCATAAAAAGAGCAACAATGCCAACCAACCAAACCCCCAGAGCTCCCAGGGACTAAGCTACCAACTAAGGAGTACACATGGCTCCAGCTGCATATGTAGCAGAGGATGGCCTTGTCAAGCATCAATGGGAAGAGAGGTCTTTGGTTCTATGAAGGCTCAATAGATGCCCCAGTATAAGAGAATCAAGTGCAGGGAGGCAGGAATGGGTTTGTAGGTGGGGGAACACCCTCATAGAATCAGGGGAAGGGGGGCTGGGATAAGGTGTTTCTGGGAGGGGGGGAACCAGTAAAGAGGATAAATTTGAAATGTAAATAAAGAAAATATCCAATAAAAATTATTCTTTTTATTTTACATATAAAATATGTTGTTTTCTTACAGAAAACATTAGACTTTATGGCGTAGCTATGATCCATTCACATTTCTTCATTCAAGTATGTTACATACACAGGATTCATACTTAGCTTAGTAATTTTATTATCTAGTTTTCCTGCTTTTTTCCTGCATCCTTCACAATATTGTTCAGAGCAACACAGGTGATTATGTAAGTAGAGACTGTACAGTCTGTGAATCAAAATTGTAAGAAGATCTAACATATTTTGTTACAACGTGGGTTTTCAGATTGCTGAGGAAATTTGACCTGATGGTAAATCTTTCATACTGAGCAGACTTTAATCGTAAATTATGAACTAAATTTTAAATTTCTTATTCTCTTATGACCTGACTTTGATCTTGCATTTGTGTCTCAAACTATAAGTGTGCAATAAGAAATGCTGGTCTTTAATAGAGTCTACTTTTATGGTGTTATATTTAGGCCATTAACTTATTAAATGAGGATTTTCTAGCCCTAGAAAAGCATCTTAAAGAATTTTAGTGAACTATTATAAAAAATTATGTGGATATATTTATGGAATGTTTGCAAATAAATTTCAAGAAATAAGAGCTAGTTTTAATACAAGTAAGAAAATTAAATATAAACTAAATGACTTGTTTCTGTATCAGTGTAATTTCTGACATTTATTAGTTTTTTATTCTTTAAAACACAGGACACATAGTGGTCCACAGCTATCATAAAAGGGAAATGAGTGCCCTGGTGGAACATGATGGTATTGAATTTTTTTAATGAAAATGTTTCCAGTGATATATTTTTATTTTTATCAGTTAGCACAATTGTCTTCTCTTTAGTTATAAACTAGAACAAGATATTTATTTTTGTCATAGTTCTAATTTTCAAATGTTTGTATATAATTAGTTTCCCAAGGGGATCTAATTAGTAATCAACACTCATAGCAGTCTTTAAGTATTCCATTATGAGGATAAATTTCTTAGTCACATTGATGCACATTTTTATACATTGATTAAAATATGCATATATTTATGCAACCACATGGAATATAAGGAATAAGAAAGCTTTTAGGAAATAAATTATTTTCTGGAAATTTAAAGAATTCTACATATACTATTTTTTAATGGCCAGATAATTTTTGCCTTTTCTAATGAAAATGCTAAAACTGACTTGTATGTCATTTCAAAATACCTCAGCAATGGAAATAACTCAGTGTGTAAATGCCAAGAGTGTTTACCTGGGTTTGATCTTCAGAATTCATGCAAATTCCTCAATGTATAATTTACCCACTATGTTATGACCATTAAATGCACAGCATCACAGTCTCTCTCAATCACACCAACTTTTATTATTGATACGATAGTGGTACAGACTATATGGCAGTAGTAAACTGCTTCTTGTTTGGATTTAGGCCCAGTTGAAGAAATGGAATACATACATGGCATTGCTAAAATGGACAAGACCTGAGACGACATAGGTCGTGTGTTAATGAGAAACTGAACAACCCAGATGTCTCACAATATAAAAATGGATACAGAAAATATGGTTCATTTACACAATGGAATACTATACACAAAGAATGGAGACGTTCTTTAGTTTTTCAGGCAAATAGATGGAACTAGAAAATATCATACTGAGTGAGGTAACTCAGACCCAGAAGGACATGCATGGTATGTACTCACTTATAAGTGGATATTAGCCAAAAAAGTACAGAATACCCAGGCTACAATCCACAGAACTCAAAAAAGTTAACAAGCCCAAGTGAGGAAGCCTCAATCCTATTTTGGAGGGAGAAGAAAGCAATCATAGGAGGGGGAAGAGAGGGAGGGACCTGTGTAGTAAAGGGACAGTAAGGGGAAGAGAGGAATATGATCAAGTATTGAGTGGGAGGAGCAAGACTGAAGCCCTGAGGGCCAGCAGAAAGAATGGAAACAGGCAACTTCGGGAGGTAGGAGGTAGGAGGACCCTCCAGAATGCACCAGAGACCTGGGAGGTGAGAGATTCTCAGGACTCAAAGGAAGGAATCTTAGATAAAATGCCCTACAGTGGAGAGAGGGAACTTGTGAGAGCCCACCTCCAGCAGAAAGACAGGGCATCAAGTGAGAAATGGGGTTGCCATCCCACAATCAAAAACTCTGACCCAGAATTATTTCTGTATGAAAGAACTTCAGCGCCAAAAATGGTGAAGAGTTTGAGGTAAAGGAGGTCCAGCGACAGGTCCAAAGTGGGATCCAGCTCAGGGGGAGGCCCCAAAGCCTGACACTATTACTGAGGCTATGGAGTACTCACAAAAAGGAGCCTATCATAACTGCCCCCGAAATACTCAACAAGCAGCTGAAAGAGTCAGATGCAGATATTTACACCCAACCAATGTGCAGAAGCTGCTGACCACTGTGGTTGAATTAGGGAAAAGCTGGAAGAAGCTGAGGAGGAGGAGGGTGACCCTGTAGGAGGACCAGCACTCTCAATTAACCTGGACCCCCGGGATCTCTCAGATACTGGACTACCAACCAGGCAGCATAAGCCAGCTGATATGAGGCCCTCAACACATAATCAGCAGAGGACTACCGGGTCTTGACTCAGTCAGAGACGATGCACCTAACCTTCAAAAGACTGGAGGCCCTAGGGAGTGGGGAGTTTGGGGGGTGGGAGGGTGTGGATAGGGACATCCTCCTGGAGACTGGGCTGGAGAGGAGGTATGGGATGTGGAATAGTCAGATGGTGGACCGGGAGAGGGAGAAAATCTTGATTGTAAAAAAAGATTAAATAAAATTAAAACAATAATAATTTTGCTAAAGAGATATAGCAATAAAATGACTCCTAATGATATCTTGCTATACTTATAGATCAGTGGCTTGCTAATACCTAATTTAAAAAGAAACCCTTATTTTTGTAGTAGATAGAAATGAATAGACAGTCGATGTGGAATATACAAAGAGTGAGTACTCAGTCATGAATGTGGCACTCATCAAGCCTCCTCCCCTTCAAAGCTAAGGGATCGATAAAGAAGAGGAGGCAGAAAGATTCTATGAACCAGAAGTGAGAGATGTATCTGAGAAAATAGATGACACATAAGAACTCACAGGACTGTGAACGAGGCACGCACAGATTCTAGCCATACAGAGTCTCAGCACTTAAACAAGGTAAACGTTGGGACTAATTACCATGAAGCTGTTTGCGACTGATAGCTGCTGAGAAGGTGAATATCCATTATCTCTAATGGAGTGTCACTGAGTATATCAGTCCTACTCCCAGGCATGCCCCATGGCCATGAGTAGTCAACAAAAATAAATTTCACATTTATTTGATTTGGTTTGGTTTTTGTTTACATATGTGTGTAGTTATTGTTTCTCTATTTCGTGTTTCTTATGTATTTGTCTGCTCTGGTTTATTTTGTTTTCTCTTTTGCTTGTATATTTTAAATTTCATTTCTTTCTTCTTTGTTCATTTTGCCACTTTTTTTTTTGAAGGAAAAAAGAAGGAACCTGAAGTTCAGTAGTTAGGGAAGTGAGGAGACATGTGAAAGTTTAGAGAATAGGGAATTAATGGGATCAAAATATATTGTAAGAAAAATATTTTACATAAAAATATTTAAAAAGCATTAGTATCTCAGTGTCAGCATATACACCTATCATCACTTGAAGTGGAAATTTCTGGTTTCTTTGGATATTCAGTTGCATCATGTGATGCTTTTCTGCAATCTGTCTTACCAGAGGATGTTTTACTGAAGTAGACACATGAGAGGATGTTTTTTGAAGCAGACACTTGAGAGGACATGTAATGTTTGGAAAGAGTATAATCATAACCCAACAGACTGTGAACAATGATCTTGCATTGGTTTGCCTTGCAAAGCTTTGCTGGTCTTGGTTTCCATGACTTTATAGAGTGAAAAGCACTAAAGAACTTCTCATGTATTCTAGATGCTGCTTGTCATGTCTCTAGACTCCTGCCGATTTGTGGAGCCACACAGTACCTTCTGGATTAAGCTGCTGCTGCTGATTTGTGTTTGATACTTTGGACTAGACAGCTGATATCCTGACAATGAAGACTGGAATTGCACCAAAGGACTACTACCAAACAAGTCCACAACCTCCTTTTCCTATAAACCTTCTTTTCCTACTTCTGCTCAGTGGGCTAGAACAGAGATGGAAGTGTTTAAGAACTCTTATTAAAGTAAGTTTTGAAGAATCTAAGTATACATCACTCCATACATCTGGGAAATCTAATATCATTAGGCAGTTCCACCAAAATTTATAAATAATGTGATTTTTAAATTATTTATTTCTTCTTGGTCTGGCATTTATTTATTTATTTATTTATTTATTTATTTATTTATTTATTTATTTATTTATTTTAATTTCATGAATTTTAGCATGTTTAAGCCATTGTTGCTTCTCTCCGAAAATGTATCTGGGAAGTTATTTATTCAGCAATAATATTATTCTGCAGAAGAAAGACATTGGATATTTGGGGTCTGTGTAGTGATGAGGTTGATGGAATTAACTTCTAACATTCTGTGGTAAATTGTTCTAACGTGATGTCCTTTTTCCCCTCAAACTCCAGAAATTTCAGTATGAAACTACAGTTGGGAAGATGGAAAGCTAAACTGTCCCTCAGAAAATACTTCATGCATAATAGAAAGTGGAATTATTTCAAAGTGATTCAAGGACATTAGAGTCTTTATACCACTAAATCAGACAGTTATTTTTTTTTAATTTTTATTTTTTGATACTTTATTTACATTTCAAATGTTCCCCCTTTCCAGGTCTCTCTCCACTTTGGAAACCCTCTATCCCCTCCCCAATCCCCTGCCTTTATGAGGGAATTTCACCACCCACCCATCTACCCACCTACTCCCATCTTCCCACCTCAGCATTCCTCTATACTGGGGCCTCTAACACCCTCAGGCCCAAGGGCCTCTCCTCCCCCTGATGGCCAACAAAGCCCTCCTCTGCCACATACATGGTCCAAACCATGGGCCCTTCCACGTATATTCTTTGGTTGGTGGTACAGTCTCCAGGAGCACTGGCGGTCAGGCCAGTTGACACTGTTGCTCCCTCCATGGGGCTGCAGACTCCCTCAGCTCCTAGAGTCCTTTCTTCAACTCTTCCATCTGGGACCTCACACTCAGTCCAATGGTGACTGTGAAGTGAAACTTGGATATTCTGAAATTTGGGCTAATATCCACTTATTAGTGAGTACATACCATGTTCATTCTTTTGTGACTGAGTTACCTTGCTCAGGATGATATTTTCAAGTTCCATCCATTTGTCTGCAAATTTCATGAAGTCATTGTTTTTAATAGCTGAGTAGTACTCCATTGTGTACATGTACCACATTTTCTGTATCCATTCCTCTGCTGAGGGACATATGGGTTGTTTCCAGCTTCTGGCTATTATAAATATGGCTGCTATGAACATGGTGGAGCATGTGTCTTTATTACGTGTTGGAGCATTATTGATCCCATGGGAGAACTACATTATTTGAATAAAGATAGTGCTGCTATGAGAGGGTTAGAGGTGAGACGAACTTCTCATGTCCAGCTGAAAGACAGAGAGACAGAGAGAGAGACAGAGAAAGAGAGACAGAGACAGAGAGAGAGAGAAAGAGAGAGAGAGAGAGAGAGAGAGAGAGAGAGAGAGAGAGAGAGAGAGAGAGAGAGGGAGGAGAGGGAGACAGGGTGTAGAGACACAGAGACAGGTACAGAAAAGCAGAGAACAAGAAAGACATACAGCCAGGGAGAAAGGCAAATTGCATAGGAGGCTATACTACACATGAAAGCAGATAGAAAGGCAGAAGTCCAGGTAGGAGAGTAGTAGTTAACTTTCTAAATGGTATCATAAGAAAGCATAAAGATGCAGTAGACCTTCTATACATTTTAAATGAAATTCCAACTTTTTATTAGATTTGACAGAGGAGAATGACAAAGTCATTATGGTAACTCTTATTTATTCATTATTCTAAGTATCTGTCCACTTGACCCCTTATGTAAAATATACAAAATATTTTATTAGAAAAATGAAATGTGTATTGTAGAATATGCTATAGTTGTGATATTTATTTTGTATTTAATATTGAATATGCAAAAGATTGTGAAATTCTGAAATTTAGAGAAGTGGTTACTGAAAAATTATTACATACAAATGGTTCTTAAAATTTGGTCATAAAGTCACCTGAATCAGGATCTATCAAACTATTTGAATCCAAAATAAAAACACTTTTACCACTTAATCTGTATGGAAGCATAACTATTGCTAAATTTTCTACAATTTCTTGCATTCATTGAGGGGGACTGATATGTGAAAGGTCTCTCAAAAAAAACTGCAGGCCATAAACTTACTAAAGATTTCGTACTGTTAGAGAATATGTGGTCCCAGAGGATACACTGACATTTGTTGATGATGGAGAGGTTTTTAGGCACAATTCCCAAGATTCCTGTCTGAACTGCATAGAATGCATTTCATCTTTAATTTATGAACCACTCAGCTCTACACATGGCATCTTTGTTTTGGAAAATTGCCAGTAGAGACATCCACAACTCACTACTAGGATTAGCAAATATGATTGTATTACCTACTAATGGAGGTACAACTACTAATTCACTTTTTAAGCTTGTGTAGTGTGTGTGTGAGTGTGTGTGTGTGTGTGTGTGTGTGTGTGTGTCTTATGCTCATGAATATGGAGATGTGTGAATCACATATGCATATCAATGCCATACCATGGTGATATGTGAATTTCTTCCTCTATTACTCTCAGCCTTATTTATTTCCTTGAGACAGGATCTCTCAGTGAATGGGGTCACAAGTTCTTTATCTTTCTAGTTTTTGCTTCTGTTTTTAGCAACTGCTTATAGAAGTAAAACCCTTGGTAAAATGTGTGGCAAACTTGTGAATGAACTAATGAAATGATCACCTAGCTTCATGCCAAGTACCTTATATTAGAAATATAATGTTTTAAAATCTTAAAATGTTATTTTGACTGTGTCTACCCTCTGCTTCCTCTCTTTTTTCTACCTTTCTTACCAATGCTTTGAGAAACCAAACTAACCTCATGTTCACTACGTAGCTGAGGAGGTCCTTGAACTCCCACAATCTCCTCTTCCACTTCACAAGTTCTGGAATAACAGGTGTCTACTTTCTTACTCTGCTTATTTTTCAAAACGTTTTATCATATGCAATAAGCAAATGTTCCATTAATCAAATAAAGCACACATGAGCACACAAGTATTTCAGTAACAATCATTTGTACTATATTGTTGAATCATGGAAGATTGTAAATTTTATTGTTACAAATACTTAAATATTATCAATTTTATTTTTCTAGCTCAATGTTATTGCCAATATAAATCTGCATGTACATTAACTTCCCAGCAAGCTGATTATAGTGTATTTAAATTCTTCTTCAGTCTTTAAGAGAGAACATTTGATTTATGTCAAATATCCTTTTGATAGAAGTGATATAAATATCCAATTGCATTTTAATTAGATTTTGCATAGTAAGGATCTTGCCTTTGAACAATGCTGAGACAGCATGATATCAGTGTAATTGCATTGACATCATAACAGTTCCTTGGCAGCAAGAGTGCTCTCAATAATGCAAATATAGTGCATAATTAAGGTAGAGAATACCACCATGATCAGCAATATGCCTCCTCTGGAGCCTATATGATGTCTCTGTATTATAGCTATGAGAGCGATGATTACAGCCCATCCCTTCTAAGGGCAGCTTGTAATGGGCAATGTGTGAAATCACGAATGATGAAAACTATCATGGGCAGCAGCTGCTTGTTTCAGTTTGTTCAGGTGTTTTTTCATAAAATGCATATTGCTATTGCTACTCTGCTTGGATGTTATGGGTACACAATGCAGACTGGAAAAATCGCAAATGAAAGTCAATAAAAACAAATTTCTGTCTTTAAAATTGCATTAAATCAAATTGGAGTACACTTGGAATCTTATAGACAGTTTATTAATTTACAATACATAAAATTGCAGTGTGATTCATTAATGTTCTAAATACCTTCTCTAACATCTCAGTACTGCAGAGAAAATGTGTTGCTGTATCATGCACTGCTAGACTGCTTTAGGACAGTCATCATCCAACTTATTGTACACGCTGTTTTCTATTTTTAATCCATAAATTAAAGGAAATGTGCTACTTAATAATGAGACTTATTAGATTTTAAATTTGGTAGTGTAGAATTGTATTTGGTTTGATCCCTATTAAAATACTGATATTAAACAAATTTTATTTATTGTTCTCTAGGATGTTCTCTAACACCAGGATATAAAATACAGAAACACCAGTTAACTGAAGATTCATCAAATAGAAGATAATAAAATGTCTTTAGAGGAAGAGATGTGGCCTTCACTGAATGTCAAATATCTAATACTTTTTGATTGAGCCAATGTATCTATCCAATACTTTTCATTTAAGAGTTATTTTACTTAGTACTATATTCTTAATGTTAAATCTCAAGAAATGATTTAAATTTCTCATTTTATCTAATTTTCACATCTAATGCCTTTGCCCAATAAGTACACAGAGCTTTGTGAAGTGACTTAATCAGAAACCAAGATAGGTGGAATCAATTTTGTTTCTTTTTCTAGTCATTTGTATATGTGGTCATTGTCAAAAATTTCTTCAACAATATTTAAAAAAACTATCTTACTACTGCCTTTGGTATTCATTTAGCTCACTTTTGTATATAATACATATAGATCATGGTCATACCTCACCACCTCCCTTCTTCCACTCCCCATCTACACCACCCTTCCTTTTAAGTTTCTTTCTTGTGTTCACGTTTATTCCTCAAACTTTAAACAGGTCAATCTGTATGACCGTAGTGTTGGTGCTTTCCAGTGGCTTCACAGCAGGTACAAAATTGAAGATACTGTTTTGCTCTTTACCCAAATATATAAATAGCTTCTTGCTCAGCAGTGAGGAAAAGGCCCTCAAAGACCACTCTCCCATGTACAATTGATTGCTTACCTAGTACGTTTTCTACAGACCCAAAAAATAACCTTAATGTGAGTTCATGGTTGCAACTTTTATATCAAGTCTAAAGTGCATTACTTCATAGTACTTCACTCTAATTAATGGCTTGTATATACTTCATAACTCCTCCTTTACATGCTTTTGAGCTTTATACAATGTGATATACATATAAATTTTTAGGACTGTTCACTGAGAACATTTGTCTTTATCCGTCTTGGTTAGTAAATTATTATTAATTATCCACTTTTCAGCTATTTTATGGAAGTTTCATATTTTTATTAGTTTTTTTTTTTGATACCATATTTACATTGTCAATGGTTCCCCCATTCTAGGTCTCCTCTTTGGAAACCACCTATCCCCTACCCCTCCTCCACCTCAATGAGGGAATTCCACCTCCCACTCACCCGAACACCCACTCCTATATTCCCACCTTGACATTCCCCCTTACTGGGGCATCTCCTCCCCCTGATGGACAACAAGGCCCTCCTCTTCCACAAATGTGTTCCGAACCATGGATCCCTCCATGTGTATCCTTTGGTTGGTGGTCCAGACTCCAGGAGGACCGGGGAGTATTCAGGCCATTTGATACAGTTGCTCCCTCCATGGGGCTGCAGACTCCCTCAGCTCCTTCAGTCCCTTCTCCAACTCCTCCATCTGGGACCCTACTCTCAGTCCAGCGATTACGGTAAAGTGAAACTTCGGTATTCTGAACTTTTAGGGTAATATCCACTTATCAGTGAGTACATACCATGTTCATTCTTTTGTGACTGAGTTACCTCGCTCAGGATGATATTTTCAAGTTCCATCCATTTGCCTGCAAATTTCATGAAGTCATTGTTTTTAATAGCTGAGTAGTAAGTACTCCATTGTGTAAATGTACCACATTTTCTGTATCCATTCCTCTGATGAGGGACATCTGGGTTGTTTCCAGCTTCTGACTATTGTAAATATGGTTGCTCTGAACATAGTGGAGCATGTGTTTTTATTACATGTTGGAACATCTTCTGGGTATATGTCCAGGAGTGGTATATCTAGGTCCTCAGATAGTTATTATGTCCATTTTTCTGAGGGTCCACCAAACTGATTTCCAGAGTAGTTGTACAAGTGCAATCCCACCAAAAATGGAGGAGTGTTCCTCTGTATCCACATCCTCGCCAGCATCTGCTGTCTCCTGAGTTTTTGATCTTAGTCATTCTGACTGGTGTTAGGTGGAATCTCAGACTTGTTTTGATTTGCATTTTCCTGGTGACTAAGGATGTTGAGCATTTCTTTAGGTGCCTCTCAGCCCTGCGAATTTCCTCAGTTGAGAATTTTCTGTTTAGCTCTGTTCCCCATTTTTTGATGGGCTTATTTGGTTTTCTGGAGTCTAACTTCTTGAGTTCTTTGTATATGTTGGATATTAGCCCTCTATTGGACTTAATATTGGTAAAGATCTTTTCCCAATCTGCTGGTTGTCATTTTGTCCTATTGACAGTGTCCTTTGCCTTACAGAAGCTTTGCAATTTCATGAGGTCCCATTTATCGATTCTTGATCTTAGAGCATAAGCCATTGGTGTTCTGTTCAGGAACTTTTCCCCTGTACTCCTGTGTTCGAGGCTCTTCCCCACTTTCTCTTCTATTAGATCCAGTGCATCTGGTTTTATGTGGAGGTCCTTGACCCACTTGGACTGGAGCTTTGTACAGGGAGAAAGGAATGGATCAATTCCCATTGTTCATGTAGACTGCCAGTTGAACCAGCACCATTTGTTGAAAATGCTGTCTTTTTTCCACTGGATGGTTTTAGCTCCTTGTCGAAAATCAAGTGACTGTAGGTTTGTGGGTTCATTTCTGGGTCTTCAGTTCTATTACATTGATCTACATGCCTGTCAATGTACCAATACCATGCAGTTTTTATCACTACTGCTCTGTAGTACAGCTTGAGGTCAGGAATGCTGATTCCCCCAGAAGTTCTTTGGTTGCTGAGAATAGCTTTTGCTATCCTGGGTTTTTTGTTGTTCCAAATGAATTCTAGAATTGCTCTTTCTAAGTCTATGAAGAATTGAGTTGGAATTTTGATGGAGATTGCATTGAATCTGTAGATTGCTTTTGGCAGGATGGCCATTTTTACTATGTTAATCCTTCCGATCCATGAGCATGGCAGATCTTTCCACCTTCTGAGGTCTTCTTCGATTTCTTTCTTCAGAGACTTGAAGTTCTTGTCATACACATCTTTCACTTGTTTGGTTAGAGTCACACGGAGATACTTTTTATTGTTAGTGACAATTATCAAGGGTGTCATTTCCCTAATTTCTTTCTCAGCCTGTTTATCTTTTATCCTGTCTCCCTTTTCATTTCTAATTTTGTTAATTTGGACCCTGTCTCTGTGCCCTCTGGTTAGTCTGGCTAAGGGTTTATCTATCTTGTTGATTTTCTCAAAGAAACAACTTGGTTTTGTTGATTCTTTGTATAGTTTTTTTTTTTTTCTAATAGGTAGATTTTTTGCCATGAATTTGATTATTTTCTGCCTTCTATTCTTCTTGGGTGCATTAGCTTCTTTTTGTTCTAGAGCTTTCAGGTGTGCTGTTAAGCTGCTAGTGTATGCTATCTCCAGTTTCTTTTTGGAGGCCCTCAAAGCTATGAGTTTTCCTCTTAACACTGCTTTCATTGTGTCCCATAAGTTTGGGTATGTTGTACTTTCATTTTCATTAAATTCTAGGAAATCTTTAATTCTTTCTTCATTTCTTCCTTGACCAAGTTATCATAGAGTAGAGCATTGCTCAGCTTACATGTGTATGTGGGCTTTCTGTTGTTATTGTTGCCATTGAAGACCAGCCTCAATCCATAGTGATCTGATAGGAGGCATGGGATTATTTCAGTCTTCTTGTATCTGTTGAAGTTTGTTTTGTGACTGATTATATTGTCACTTGTGGAGAAGGTACCATGAGGTGCTGAGAAGAAGGTATTTCCTTTGGGTTTAGGATGAAATGTTCTATAGATATCTCTTAAATCCATTTGGTTCATAACATCTGTTAGTTTCATTGTCTCTGTTTAGTTTGTGTTTCCAAGATCTGTCCATTGATGATAATGGGGTGTTGAAGTCGCCTACTATTATTGTGTGAGGCACAATGTGTGCTTTGAGCTTTAGTAAAGTTTCTTTTATGAATGTGGGTAACCTTGCATTTGGAGTATAGGTGTTCAGAATTAAGAGTTCTTATTGGTAGATTTTTCCTTTGATAAGTATGAAGTGTCCTTCCTTATCTTTTTTGATGACTTTTGGGTGAAAGTTGATTTTATTCGATATTAGAATGACTACTCCAGCTTGTTTCTTGGGACCATTTGCCTGCAAAATTGTATTCCAGCCCTTTACTCTGAGGTAATTTTCTTTTACTGTTATGTCAGTGTTATGTATGGTATCTTCTGCTCCTGAGATTCTCTCTTCTATCTCTTTTATTCTGTTGGTAATGCTTACATCAATGACTCCTGATCTCTTTCAGGTTTTCTAACTCCAGGGCTGACTCCCTTTGTGATTTCTTTATTGTTTCTATTTCTATTTTTAGCTCCTGGATAGTTTGTGCATTTCCATTGTTCGTTTGATTGTGTTTTCTTGTAATTACACCTGTTTGATTGTGTTTTCCTATAATTCTTTAATGGATTTTTCTATTTCCTCTGTAAAGGCTTCTAGTTGTTTATCTCTGTTCTCTTGTATTTCTTTAAGTGTGTTATTCATTTCTTTCTTAAAGTCTTCTATAATCAACATGAGAAATTATTTTAAATCTGAGTCTTGCTTTTCTGGTGTGTTGGGGTATCCAGGGCTTGCTGTGGTGGCAGAGCTGGGTTCTGATGATGCCAAGTACCCTTGGTTTTTGTTCCTTACATTCTTACCCTTGCCTTTTGCCATCTTATTAACTCTGATGTTAGTTGGTCTTACTCTGTCTGTGGCTTGCCCCTCCTTCAGGCTTCTTTGTCAATATTCCTTGAAGACAGCTCTCTCCAAGAGGTATTTGGGTTTGGAGAGCTATGGCACAGGGTCAGCTCTGGGGTGCAGACAGAAACCAGAAGGTTCTTGTCCCTAGCTGTCTCTTGGTTCCCATGTCCTGATGGCTCTGCAAGGGTCCCTCTTGATCCAGTGGGTTTGAACAGAAGTGGTGGTTTTGCCTGTGCTCAAAGTTGTGTCAGCACTCCTGGAATACCAGCTCTCTCCTGGAGCGCTGTGGCCCAGACTGAAGTCCCCAGGCACAGAACCCTGGTGGCCCCAGCAGAGGTCTCTACGCACAGATGGAAACCAGAAGGCTCAGAGGTTTCCTGTCCTTAAGTTTTCCTCAGGCCCTGTATCCCACCGGGTTTGGGAGGGTACAGGTGAGCAGTGATGCTCTCCTTAACCCCACTCACGGCTTTTCCATTCTCCTGGGAGGGTAGCTTTCTCCTTGTGCTCGTTGTCTATGGACTCCTGGTGGGCCAGGCAGAGATCTCCACCCGTTTTATTAGTTTTTACATCTTATCAAAATTACATTTTGTAATGTACAAAGTTTTCATTGTCTACTTATCACTCAATGGATATTTACGCTTTTCTACATACTAGCTATTATGAATAAAATAGGAAGGAATTCACTTTCTAATGTGATATAGATTTGAGGTGACTTTGTCTCACAGTGGTATAGATTTTATTACTGGTTTTGTGATAAACATCCAGACTTATTTTCAAATGGCTGTACTGTTTTGTTCCCCAACCAACATTTAATAAAAATTCTCTTTCCAATATTTTAGCTAGAATTGATCACTCATATTCATGATAATTGTCATGATTGGGATGAGATGCTATCTTAAAATAGTTTCAATCTGTATTTTTTGAAGTATAAGAAAGTTAAATATTAAGAGAAGGAAAATAGAGGTGACCCTGTCCTGTATATTATTTTTGGGAGATATCACTGTTTAGTTCTATAGTCCATTTTTGATAATGTTGTGTCTTTTACTTATGTTTAATTTTGTAAACGGTTGCTACATAATAAACACTAAATAGAAAATTTTATCATCTTTTGAGCTCCTTCTTTACTCCATTAATAATTTTGTTTGTTATAAAGAAGAATTTTAGTTTCATGAAGTCACATTTGTCATGTGTCAGTCTTATTTTCCTTATTACTATATTCTTGTCTAGAAAGTCTCTACCTGTAGCTACATGTTATAGTAAATTTTACTTTTGTCTTCCAATAGATGCAGAGAACAAGGTCTCTTGCTGATGTACTTTATTAATATAGAGTTCAGTTTCGTGAAAGATGCAAATAACAAAATATTTTCATTCTTCTCCATGTTGATATCTAGGTGCCTAAAAACATTTGTTGAAGATGTTGACTTTAAAGTATACATTTCCAATGTATATCTTAAAAAATCAGGTCTATGTAGTTGGGTACATTAATATCTGTTTCTTCTATTCTATTGTAATATGCTGATTTTGTTTCAGTATCATGCTATATTTGCTGTTATAATTATGAGTTAAGACACAAAATTATGTGTGGTTATAGCTACTACAGTAATTTTTCCCCAGAATGTTTTAGCTTAGGTGATTTCATATTAAACTTAAAACAATTTTTTTCTTTAGCTTTGATGATGGTCCTGGAAATTTTATTGTAATTGCATTGAATAAGTAGATTTCTTTTGATGGATGCCCCTTTTCACCTTTTTATTTATTTATTTTTTTATAAGCAGCGAAATCTTCCCATCTTCTAATCTTCTAGTATCTTTCTCAGATTTTTTTCCTCAGGGTCTTACAATTTTAATTGTATCAGTCATTTTTCATTCTGGTTTACCCTTATTCCTAAGAACTACTTAAAGGCTATTGTGAAAAACTTGATCCCCTAACTTAGTGTTGATCTGTCAATCATTTAGTTCTTTTCCCATTAGTAACACATTTATTTCCTTTTCTTTACTCTAGATTAAGACTTCAAGCTTTATCTTAAATAGCACTGGGTACAGTTAATACCACCTTCTTATTCCTGATTGTGGAGAGGATGATTTGGAGATTTTTCTCTGTGTTGCATGATATTGACTATAGGTTTATTGTATCTAACATTTATTGTATCAAATTATGCTCCTTCTTATTACTCTTATTGTGAATTTTCTCAAAGTCTTCTCTTCTGGTTCAACTGTGACAATAAAATGTTTTATGAAATTGTCTCCTGTTACCATTTATCTGATGTATTACATCTATTTGTTTATTGTTTTGAACTGTCTCTGAGTCTCTGGAATTACACCAATTTGATCAAATAAAATACTTTTAAATATATTCCTATGTTCTGTTTGAAGGGGGAAGTTTTTGAATCTATGTTCACTTGGGAGAATCTTGTATACTTTGTCAACATTTTTGGGAGGTTATACTTGTGTTCTTATCTGATTTTGGCATCACAGTAATACTGATTTCATTAAAGAGAGTTGGGAAGCATTATTGTCCTTCCTATTTAAGGAGCAATTTTATTAGCATTAATGTCAGTTATTTGAAAATCTTGTAGAAATATGTGGTACATAGCTATGGTCTTGGATGACTGTTCTCTTTTGTGGACTTTTTTTCTTCTTTCTCTACTGATTTATTTCTGCAGTTTTGTTGATGATTATAAATCTATGTGAATTATTTATGGTGTCTTATTAAAATTTTAGTATAAAATTTAGTATAGTAAAATTTTAGCACTATGTATACACAAAAATATATCCAATCCATGTTTCTTATTTTTATAATTCTATTGATAAAGAATCATATTTATACATATAATATGTTTTGGTAAATTCCATTCTTTATTCTCTTCTCTGTTTTCCCCTTCTACTTCTTCTACCATAAAATTTATTCTGGTGTTATGTGTTCTCTTGTCTAGATGTTCATCAACTGATGAATGAATAATGAACTATGGTACATATACATAATGAACTATTAATTAGCTGTAAGAAAATAAAATTAGGAAATTCTTGGGTAAATGACAGAACTGGATTCTAAGGTAAACTGAAGTATGGAAGGCAAATGCTGTGTGTTTTTCCTTGTATGTTAGTGTTAGTTGTGAATTTTTAGATATATATTTTAGAACACCAATAAGTGTTAGAAAACTAGTAAAGTATCATAGTAGGGGGACTTCAAAGGAGAAAGGATATATAGGAAGGAAAAGGGACTGATGGAAAGATTTAATGAGATGTGAAGTGGCACTTCAGAGTAATGTAAGCAGAATGGGAAGTAATAACTCACAAACATCACAGACTTCTGAAAAATCTATATGTAAAACCACTACTGAAGAAGCTTCTTAAAAGTATACCTATAAATATATTAAAGGAATTTTACTGAAGTTACCTTATAATTAGAACCAATACCTTTCCCTGATATAATCATAAATCTAATAAAAAGAATAGAGCAAACTACCGTTTATCTTTTTTCAAGTTGTTTCTCAACTGGACCTCATTCATAACACTCAAACTAATGTCACTGAATTTGGTTTAACATATGACTTGATAATAAGATGCTATTGCTATGAACATAGTGCAGCATGTCTCCTTGTTATATGTTGGAGTATCTTTTGGGTATATGCCCAAGAATGATATACCTGGGTCCTAAGGTAATACTATATCCAATTTTCTGAGAAACCAGGACACATGCTGCACTATTTTCATAGCAGCCTTATTTATAATAGCCAGAAACTGGAAAGAACTCAGATGTCCTTCAACAGAGGAACGGATACAAAGAATGTGGTACATTTGCACAATGAAGTACTACCCAGCTATTAAAAACAATTACTTCATGAAATTCTTAGGCAAATGGATGGAACTAGAAAATATCATTATGAATGAGGTAACCTGATAACAAAAGAACACACATGGTATGAGCTCACTGAAAGTCGATATTAGCTTCAAAGCTCAAAATACCCAAGACACAATTCACAGACCACATGGATCTCAAGAAGAAGGAAAACCAAAGTGTGGGTGGTTCAGTCCTTCTTAAAAAGGGAAAAAAAATACTCACAGGAGCAAATATGGAGACACAGTGTAGAACAGAGACTGAAGGAAAGGCCATCCAGAGACTACCCCACCTGGGGATTCATCCCATATATAGTCACCAAAAGCAGACACTATTGTGGATGCCAAGAAGTGCATGCTGACAGGAGCCTGATACAGCTGTCTTCTGAGAGGCTCTGCCAGAACCTGACCCATATAGAGGCAGATGCTCCCAGACAACCATTGAACTGATCATGGGATCCCCAATGGAGGAGTTAGAGAAAGGACTGAAGATGCTGAAGAGGTTTGTAACCCCATAGGAAGAACAACAATATCAACCAACCAGCACTCCCAGGGACTAAACCACCAATCAAGGAGTACACATGGAGGAGCCCATGGCTCCAGCCGCATATGTAGCAGAGGATGTTCTTGTTAGACATCAATGGGAGAAGAGGCCCTTAGTCCCATGAAGACTTGATGCCCTAGTATAGGGGAATGCAACGACAGGTAGGTGGGAGTGGGTGGGTGGGTAGGGACACACCCTCATAAAAGCAGTGAGAGGGGGGATGGGATTTTGGGGTTCCAGAGGTGAAACTGGGAAATGGGATAACATTTGAAATGTAAATAAAGAAAAATCCAATAAAATAATGTAACAATTTTGAATTTATATTTATATATATATACACACACACACATATACATACATACATATATATACATATATATGCTATTGCTGAAGTAAACACATAAATGAGACACAGAACAGAAGGAACTTAAGAACATACTGAATTGAAACCTTCCTTAATACTGTGGAGCTTTCAGAGTGCATGTTACACGGAGAGACAAGTACTTATTAGTCTTACCCAGATATCAACTATGTCAGTTAAAATACAGATTGTCTGAGTAAGTCATGACTACTATTTTAATAGTGGTATATACATTAAGTGTACTTAACCACTTTCTTATTGGATGTAAGAAATTGGACCTAAAAAAAATGGATTTTACTACTCCACAAGAACGAACTCAGGCCTATAACCATACACATGCCCAAATCACAAAGCCTGTCTATAATATAGAACCTAGGGGATCTTCTATTTGGGAGGGGGGGAAATTTTTCTGATAATGTACAACTCTTTGAATTCTTCTATTTAAACCCATAAATTTGTACATTTCCTATCCTTTATCAAACAATCTGATTTTATAGTAGATAGCACTTAAAAACTGGCTAACATGAAGAGAATAGAAGACTGTGGGAAGTTCATATCTAAATGGGTCAGATTTACATTTCATATGCCTTGCTGCTAAGACTGAGAGACCATTTGCAAAGAAAAATGCTTATACTCAAAGTGGTATTTGTTACACATGACAGGGCCTTTGCAACTAAACTCAAAGTGCCTGTGCCTGCATGCACAAGACATTCACAAGATCAAGCCAGCCAAACTCCCAAAATAAGTATGGGAAAGATTCATGTGGTAGTGAGAACCCACCTTTAGCCCAAGAACTCTCAGTTTCCTGCAGACATGTATTTCCTGTGAAACTCTGCTTCTAGTAGGAGTCATCAGGGTGACTAAAAGGCTAGCAGGTAATCCTCCAGAAATGTTTCACTCTGGAACTATGGTGAATCAGTCTTTGAGAGGCATGGCCCTGAAGATAAATCTCAAGAAATGATTTCTGCATCTTATGTGCCCTTCATGAGATTAATATTATATAATCCCTTGGCACCATCTCACCTTATGGGTAGATGTCTGAAGATCAACATAGATGCACTGTCTTATAGTGATGCTATATAGTCAAATAGATAATTTCTTAATTCTTAATGATGATTCAATGAGAATTACTAAAATCACGCTAGTAACTATTAAATTCTTTAAAATAGGACAGCTATTAAAATCCTCTCTGATATGAAAACTGCAATTAGAACTTTGCTAATATTTATGTATCAAGAGTTAATAGCTTCTGAATGCATTTACAACTTAGGGACACATTGTAGAGGCTTAGGTCATAAAAGGAAAAGAATGTTTTATTGTAGGTATAAGGACAGAAAAAATATTGACTAGGTTTATCTATACAAACCATCAATGCTAACTTAGTCACAAGAATTATTGCTTTTAACTTTCATTTAACCTGTAGAGCTAGTAACAGAAAATAAAGTAAATGCCTAGTTCGATAACTAGTCTTAATAGCAACACATATAAACATCTTTGTGGTAAACTTATATTCCATTTATAATTTGAATTTATGTTTCAACTTTTGTAAACGGGATGCTTGGAAAAACCATGTGACCTATGTTCCTAAAAGTGGTGTAAAAATCTAGGAATGTTGGGAATGCTGACATTAGATAAGGACAGGAGAGAGCAGAATGCAAAATGCAGAAAAGAAAATTAGAAACAAAAGTATTGTAAAATATAACAGAGCATAAGAGAAAGATAAAGAGAGACAAAGAAGAAGAAGCAGAGAGTGCAGAAAGAGCAGGCAGGCTTCTCCTTACCACGGGACAGAATAGGTCTTTTCTTAACAGTAAGGCAGGTTTAGTCATGCTCAAAAGGACAGAGCTTTCTTCTTACAGACTTGTGTTTAATTCATTTAGCAATAAAGGGGTAGAAGCTTCTTCTTTCTCTAAACAATGAATATTGGAACTCAGTTTTCATGCAGAATGAGTAATGCAGAGTTCCTTCTGCACTGGTGCTTGGGTTTTTGCTTCATATTCATATGTAAGTATGGATGTGTGTGTGTGCAAGTATATAATTATGCAATATATAAGTAGCCAGATCCAACAGGAATGCATGAAGGTATATGAGTATGTGTGAATGAATGCACATATAAATGTATATGAGTCTATGCATATTTGCTTATGTAAAAGGTTTTCCCTCCATGAACATGACTTTCTTTTCCAGCTTCAGTGAAAGTTTATTGCTCCAAACCTCCCCCTACTTGACAAGTAAGAGGTAAGACTTCTGGGCAAGAAAGAAAGGAGTCCTATAAATTTACTTAATCCTCTGCTATTTAAAAACGAGTGTCAATAGTCACAAAGGCTTGCAGTTTCTGGCTTCAGAGTAACTTAAAAACAAGTCAGGCAAATATTATTATAGAAAGAAATCCTAATATCTTCCAAGACTAAGTCTTGCCCCACTGACACTCTTCCCCCGCTGGCTGCTTCAGAGAGGATCCAGCCCAGGGCTAAGCACCCAGTGTGCTTAAGTAGTTGGTTTTATACCTACAGCATCAGTTGATTTAAAAGCAATTATTGAAAGCATTAAAATTTTATGTATATATTTGTCATGCCATATTTACTAGATTTTACTCTTATTTTCCTTCCCTTCTAGACCTCTTTTACAGTACAATAGATTGATAAGAAGGAGTTGTATAAATTAATATTTTAGTTAATATACATTTATTCAAGTAGTTAAAGCTTATAAAAGTATCTGTCTACCATCGAATAATTATATGTGATTGTTCAGAAGACAACTGATTCAGAAGGCAAATGATGCAAACCTGAAGATGTGATGTCCAAGTACAAAGACAAACAGAAAGATGAACAAGTTAAGAAAAACATTATTTTATAATTTAGATGTAATTCACCCTTTAGTTTTTCTTACTTATTTACTTATTATTGAAAAGAGATTTTTTTGTCATGTAATATATCACAGTTTCCCCTTCCTCTACTCCTTTCAGTTCATCTCCATATTCCCTCCCCTTTGGATTCACTCACTTTCTGTATCTCATTAGAAAAGAATAGATTTCTAAGAGATAACAACCAAACTTGACAAGATAAAATATAGTAAAACTAAGACAAAATTTTCATATCAAAGTTGGATACAGCAATGCAACAGGAAGAAAGAGTCCCAAGAATAGATACTAGTATCAGATACCCACTTGCTCACACAGTAAGGAGTTCCATAAAATACTAAGCTAATATCTATAATATATATCTAAATCCAAGTAAACCCTGTGCTTGCTACTTCAATCTCTATGAACTCCTATGTGCCTTGATTAGTTGATTCAGAGGGTCATGTTCTCCTGGAATCCTCCTTCACTTCTAGCCTTTACAATCCTTTTCTAGATTCCTCAGAATTTCTTGAGATTTTAGGGGAGGGATATGATAGAGAACTCCAATCCAGAAACTCTGCATAATGTCTGGCTATGGTTCTCTGAATCTATCTCTATGTACCGCTGGAAGAAGCCTCTCTGATGATGACTGGATAAGGTATTGATCAATGAGTATAGGAGATTATCACCAGCAATCATTATACTGAATTTTTTGGCCGGAAGTGTTCAGTTTTACATTAAGTCTCTGGATATCTAGTCTCTGTTCCTTATTTACCAAGCAGAGTTGGGTATGGCTTTCTTCTCTTGGACTTGGTTTTAACTCAGGCATACAGGTTCTATGTTACCACTCCCATAGCATATTTTACAGGCAGAACAGATTGTAGAGTACAGGTTTCATGGCTGGGTTGGTATCCAGTTTCTCTTTTGGAAGCCTGGAAAGTACTTTCTGTCACCAAGAGATTAGACTGTAGGGCTTAAGGTTACTTGTAGACACCACCTTGTCTTTTCCATGTGCAAATGGTTACATGGATGTTGCCAGAGGCAATGGAGCCGTGCTGACAAGCACTTTGTCTTACCACTTGGCTTGTTTGGCACTTATCCTGGGAACACTGGTCAGAAGCTTAATTGAATACAAGTAGTTTCTTCTACTAGAAGACTTGCCTGGCTAGAAGAGATGGCCAATTGAGACTCATACCCCCCATTATTAAGAGGTCTCATTAGAATCACCTTTCTGGATCCCAGGGAGCTTCCATTGAACTAAGTTTCCACACCACCACCTACATTTTCCCCATTTCCTGTAGTCTTTCCTTGTAGTCTCTCCCTCCATTCTATCTCCTCCCCTGAGACTGATCCCTCCCAGTCATATCTGCACCTCAGCCAAGTCCATCGTAATATCTGTTTTACTTCCTCTTCCCAGAGATATCCATTTATAACTCCCCAACCAAGACGCCTATGGTTTATGTAACCTCTCTATGTCTAATAACTGTAGCTTAGTTATCATTTACTTAGTGGCTAATATCCACTTGTAAGTGAGTAGGTATTTATCTTATTTGTTTGGGTTAGGTCTCTCCAGATGATTTTTTTATGATTCCATCCATTGGCCTACAATATTTTAAGAGCTGAGTAATACTGTATTGTATAAATGTACAAAATTTTAAAAACATTCTTCTGCTGAGAGATATCTGGGTTGTTTATAGTTTATTGCTAGTATGCATAAACCCTCAATGAACTAGCTTGATCAAATATTGCTGTGGAGCATCCAAGAGTGGGATATCTGGGTCTTGAGGTAGATCAATTCCAAATTTTCTGAGGAATAAAACAGCCATATTGATTTCCATAATGGCTGGAGAAGTTTGACCTCCCATGAGCAATGGAGAAGTATTCCCTTTGCATGATACCTTCAGCAGCATGAACTGTCACATGTATTATTGATCTTGGCCATTTTGACAGAAGTAAGATGGACTCTTAAAGTTTTTTTTGATTTGCACTTCACTGATGGCTAAGCATGTTGAGCATTTCTTTATGTATTTCTCAACCATTGGAGATTCTCTACTGAGAATTCTCTTTTTAGATCTGTACTCCATTTATTGGTTAGATTGTTTGTTTTTAATATCTAGTTTTTGAGTTCTTGATATATTTCTGATACTAGTTCTCTATCAGATGTGGTGTTGATAAAAATCTTATTGCATTTGGAAACTTGTAACTTTGTCCAGTTGGTGGTAGCCTTTGCCTTACAAATCTTTTTATTTGCATGATGTGCCATTTATTAATTGTTGATATTAGTGCCTGTGCTATTGGTGTTCTGTTCAGTTGTTTCCAATGCAAATACATTGAAGAGTCCTCTTCATGCTCTCTCATATCAAGTTCAGTTTATTCATTTTATGTTGAGGTCTATGATCCACTTAAACAAGTTTTATGTAAGATAATAAATATGATCTATTTGTATTTTTCCATACAAAGGACATCCAGTTTGACTAGCACCATTTTTTGAAGATGCTTTCTTTTTATCCCTATGGATTTCTGGATTCTTTATAAAAAAAAATAAAATCAGTGTCCAAAGGGGTGTGGATTTACATCTGAGTATTTGATTCCATTCTATTGATCAATGTGTAAGGATTTATGCCAATATTGTGTGGTTTTTACTACTACTGTTCTGTAGTACAGTTTGAATTCAAAGATTTCTGTATTAGTTTGATGTTTGACTGTTCAGGATGATTTCAGGTAACCTGTTTTCTTTGTTTGTTTGCTTCATTGTTTGCTTTCTTGTTTTGTTTTGTTTTTCGACATGAAGTTGAAAATCATCTTCTGAAATCTTTCTTGAGATTTTGATGGAGATTACATGGAAACTATATCTTGGTTTTGATAGGGTGGCCATTTTATACTATGTTAAACCTACTAATCCATGAGCATGGGAGATCTTTCCATCTTCTTATATCATCTTCAGTTTCTTTTTTCAAAGATTTTAAGTTTTTCTCATACTGGTCTTTCACTTACTTGGATAGAGTCTCCCCAAGATATCCTGTATTTTTTTGTGAATATTGTGAAAGTTGTAGTTGTCCTGAGTTTTTTTCCTGGTCCATTTGTTATTTGTATATAGGAGGGCTATAGATTTTTGTTGTTGTTGTTCTTAATCTTGTATCCAACCATGTTTCTGAAAGTATTTATTAGCTGTAGGAGTTCTCTACTGGATGTTTTAAGTTCACTTACGTATACAATCAAGTCATCTTCAAGTAATGATACTTTGATTTCTTCCTTCCCAATCTATATCCATTTGATCTCCTTCAATTGCTTTCTTTCTCTAGCTAAAACTTAAAGTATTATATTGAATAGATGTCAAAAGACTGTTTCCTGATTTTAGTGGAATTGCTTTGAGGTTCTCTCCATTTAATTTGATGTTTACTATAGACTTACTGTAAATTGCATTTATTATGCTTAGGTTTGCCCCTTCCATCCCTAATCTCCCCAGATTATCATCAAGAAGGAGTGTTGGACGTTGTTAAAGGCCTTGCAGCATCTAATGAAATGACTATGTATTGTTATATGTTGGATTACATTGACTGTTTTTCATATAGTATACCATTTCAGACTTGTTTGCATGAAGCCTACCTAACAATCGTTGATGACTATGTTGATGTGTTCTTACATTCTGTTTAAATACTTGAATATTTTACATTTATATATACATAATGGAAATTGTCTTTGCTGAGTCCATGTATTTTAGATTTCAGAGTAACTGTGTCACCAACTGATTTTGGCATTTTATGTTCTTCTGTTTCAAATTTTGAAATAATGTAAGTAGCAGTGGCTTTACCTCTTCTTTAATGTTGCTGTAGAGTTTTACACTGAAACCATCTGGCCCGGGGCTATTTTTGGTTGAGAGACTTGTAAGAACTGCTTCTATTTCTGTAGAAAGTATTAAAATTGAAGTTCTATAGGGCTATTAAAATTGTTTATCTGGTCTCAATTTCACTTTTGTAACTCATATCTATGGAGAAAATTATCCACTTCTTTTCTATTTATCCAATTTGGGAGAATGATAGTGAAACTGTGTCATATAATTCTATGAATTTACTCTTTGTATGTTTTCATGTCCCTGATCTCTTCCATTATTAATTTGAATAATCTTTCCCTCTTTTTGTTAGTTTCCATAAAGATTTTTCTATCTTGTTAATTTTCTGAAAGAACCAACTCTTTGTTTCTCTTTGTTCCTATTTTATGTATTTCAGCCTTCAGTTTGATTACCTTTTGTCATCTACTCCGTTTGCATGTGCTTACTTCTCTTTGGCCTAGAGCTTTCAGGTGTGCTGTAAAGTTTCCAGTTTGAAATCTCTCCAATTTATTTATTCAATCTCTAAATGCTATGAACTTTCCTCATAGCACTGCTTTCATCATGTTCCATCACTTTGGGTATACAGTATATTCATTTTCATTGAACTCTAGGAAAAGCTAAATTCATTTCTTTATTCTAGACTGATGAATTTTTTTGTTCAGTAGAGAGTTATTCAGTTTCTGTCTGTTTGTCAGGTTTCTGTTGTTTGTGTTGTTGTGGATGTCCAGCTTTAATATACGATGTTCTGATAGGATGCTGGAAGTTATTTTAATTTTCTTTTATCTTCTGAGAGCTGTTTGGTGTTTGTATTAGTCAGGGTTTCTATTCCTGTACAAACATGACCAAGATGCAAATTGGGGAGGAAAGGGTTTATTCGGCTTACACTTCCAATTGCTGTTCATCATGAAAGGAAGTCAGGACTGGAACTCAGGCAGGTCAAGGAGCAAGAGCTGAAGCAGAGGCCATGGAGGAATGCTGCTTACTGACTTGCTTGCTTGCTTCTCCTGGCTTGCTCAGTCTGCTTTCTTATAGACCTAAGACTAGCAGTCCACAGATGGTACCACCCACAAGGGGCCCTCCCCCCTTGATCACTAATTGAGAAAATGCCTTACAGCTGGATATCATGGAGGCATTTTCTCAACTGAAACTCCTTTCTCTGTGATAACTCCAGCTTGTGTCAAGTTGAAACACAAAACTAGCCAGTACAATTGACCCCTTGTCAACTTGACACACAAACATCACCATTAAGCCTTGACCCTTACTTTCTTATTCAGCCCCAAGATCTAAATAACTTTAAAAGTCTCACAGTCTTTGCAAATTCTTACATATTAACATTTCAGTCCGGTTTAAACAT
>CM052718.1:48316763-48503111 GCA_028551405.1 Uromys caudimaculatus | reverse complement strand
TTCTTCCTTCAGGAGGGAAAATATATGAGGGCACAGTCACAATCAAAATCAAAATCAAACTTCCACTGTCCAATGTCTGGCATCCACTCACTATCTTCTGGATTCCTCCAAGGGCTTGAGTCACTTCTCCAGCTCTGCCCTTTGTAGCACACACCTTATCTTCTAGGCTCCAGATGCCTGTACTCCACTGCTGCTGCTCTTCTTGGTGGTCATCTCATGGTACTGGCATCTCCAAAACACTGCTGTCTTCAGCTATAACTATATTTTACCATGGTGCCAAGCCTCACCTCCTTTGCATGACCCCTTCAGTCCTGGGCCATCAATTGCAACTGAGGCTGCACCTTCACCAATAGCCTTCCACAGCCTCTCACAGTGCCCAGGCCTCAGCTGCTCTTCACCACTCCTTCATGCCTTCAAAACGAGTACCACCTGGGTGACTCTTACACATTACCACACAGCCACAGCACAAGGTACAACCTTGGCTGTCTCTGGAACACAGCCTCTTTGTGCTCTCAGAAAACACTTCCCAGAAGATGTCATCTCAATGATGCTGGTCTTTTCTTAACCATCACCAATTTCTTAGCTCCAGCTAACCAGCATCAATAGTCCCAGCAATACAATGGTTTTGCTTTAGTAGTTCTGGTATCTTGTTAATCACAGCAGATTTCTTCAGCCCCAGCTAACTAAAACCACAGAAACTTAAATCAAACTAGCAATGGCCCTGATAAGAGTCTTTATCTTCCCTCTGAAATTTCACAAGCCTGGCCTCCATCTTCTGCATTGTTCTCAACATTATTTTCCAGACTCCTACAGAATACCCCATAGAGCTCTTAACATTCCAATGACTCTTCCAGCTCAAAGTTCCAAAGGCCTTCTACAGTCCTCCCCAAAACATGGTCAAGTTGTCACAGAAATACCCCACTTCACTGGTACCAATTTGTCTTAGTCAGTGTTTCTATTCCTGCACAAACATCATGACCAAGATGCAAGTTGGGGAGGAAAGGGTTTATTTGGCTTACACATCCAATTGCTGTTCATCATGAAAGGAAGTCAGGACTGGAACTCAGGCAGGTCAAGGAGCAAGAGCTGAAGCAGAGGCCATGGAGGAATGCTGCTTACTGGCTTGCTTGCTTGCTTCTCCTGGCTTGCTCAGCCTGCTTTCTTATAGAACCGAAGACTACCAGTTCACAAATGGTACCACCTCCAAGGGGCCCTCTCCCCTTGATCTCTAATTGAGAAAATGCCTTACCACTGGATCTCATGGAGGCATTTTCTCAACTGAAACTCCTTTCTCTGTGATAACTGCAGTTTGTGTCAAGTTGACACACAAAACTAACCAGTACAGTGTTCAATTGTGTTGTCAGTTTTGGTGAAAGCTCTACAGGCTTAAAAGAAGATATTTTCAGTGCTTGAGTTAAGTATGTAAATACTTGTTAGGTCCATTTGATTTATGTCTCTTAGCTCTAGTATTTCTCTGTTTAGTTTTTGTCTGGATGAGCTGTTCATTGGAGAGGGTGAAATTTTGAAGTCCCCCACCATCAGTATTTGAGGGACCCCATGCAATTTACGCTGTAGTTATGTTTCTTTTATAAGTTTGGTTGCTTCTTTGTTTTGAGGTTAGATGTTAAGAATTGAAATGTCATCTTGGTGAATTTTTCCTTTGATAAGAATGTAGTGTCCTTTCCTATCACTATTCATTCATTTTGATTTGAAGTTTATTTGTTAGGTATTAAAATGGCTATAATGTATCAGGTGGCTTCTGAAGTCCATTTGCATGGTATATCTTTTTCCAACCCTTTACTCTGAGGTAATATTTAACCTTTTTGAAGTTTGTTTCTTGGATACAGAAGAAATATAGATCCTGTTTGTGCATCCATTCTATTAATGTCTGTCTTTTTATTCAGAAATTGAGACCATTAGTATTGAGAAATGACCATTAATTCTTGATCCCTGTTAGTTTTATTATTGTTGGTGATATGGTGGTGGACTGGGATGGTGTTGAGTGTGTGTGTGTGTGTGTGTGTGTGTGTGTGTGTGTCTGTGTGTGTGTGTGTGTGTGTGTGTGTGTGTGTGTGTGTGTGTGTGTGTTGCTTTTCTTTGTTTTTGCAGGTCTGAGATTTTTTTCATTTCCTGTATTTTCATGGGCATGTTTTTATCTCCTTAGTTTGGAGTTTTTCTTCTAGCATCTTCTGTAGGGAAGGATTTGTAGACAAATATTGTTTCTGTTGTCACATAAAGACTCTTTTTAGTAGGTTTTTGTAAGTTTATCCATTGTAGTTAGCATATTTATAGTCCAGTCAGAATGAATTTTCCACAACACAGTGTGACTTATGTCTCATTACACAACTGTTATTTACCCCAAAGTCAAAATACTAAAATTGTAATATCAGGGATATCTTGTAAAGATGTTCATTGTTCATAGTTAATTACATTTATAGTGAAGTATAACTACTGCTATTGAAATCAATGAAAACTGATTCAAGATGATAAGATAAAAGTTGAATGGGATATGGGATTGATGACACAGTGTTACATGAATACTCTCTCATGTAATGGATATATTTCTTCATAAATTTAAAGTTACTGTAATATATGCTTTTGCATTTCAAACTTCATTACATGTGATGAGGTTTCGGCAGAATTAGGCTGCATAATGACTTTGAGACAAGTCTGACCTACAAAAAGAGATGTTTTCTCATCTTTAAAAAGAAATACGTAAAAGTAGAAAAAGTAAAAGAGATCATTAGTGCATACACTTAAAATATCTGTATATAGTGGAGAAATACAGAATGTAAAATGTAGCTGCACCATTAATACTCATGTCATATGAGCAGAGTATGCAAAGTAAACAAACTATATGTAGCTGCTAAAACTTTTGAAGTTGGACTATACAATTTCTCTTAATAGGAATTGTGCTGTATGTTTTCTGTAAATTATATGTAGTTTATGAATGGTTAAGATCTTTTTAAATAATTTCAGTTAACATATTAGAGTATGTCTACTCATTCTATAAGAAAAATAACAAAGCAGGGCAGCAATATGCTAAAATAAACAATAAATAAATAAATAAACAATAAATCACTTTTTTTCCAAAGAAGGTCACATCTCGATGAGGCAACAGTAGACAAACACACATCATCACGCAGCCCACAGCAAAACAGAGACAATATCAAGCCACAGGCTAGACAGATGCTCTGGAAACAGGAGCAAGCAAAACACTAACACATACATGCTTAATGATACTGCTGCAAATGGGATTTATAGTAAAACTTAAAAGGTTGGATTTTTAATTCTCTGAGCTGTGGGGTATCTCATATAGAAAACAGTGCAAATGAACAAAGAAACATGGAACAAACTGCTCATTATAATCAATGTTTGTTCTCATCAAACATACCATGTTTTCTTGGTAAATTAAAGTATAATCCCCCCATGTAATATGAAACATATTCATGATATGACATATACTTTTTTGTGCTACACTAGTTAAGAATTCAAAAGTCAAGCTTGATCTTAATAGTATGGCATGCTGGTTTTAATATTTTAACTAAATATTTTTAATGTTGTCCTGAATCAGTCTACTTATCCTTGTAATATAATAGAAATGTAATTCATGTATTTATGTTATATATTTAACATAGTCAGAAACAAGCAGATTGGAATATATATATAGTTGATATGAATTGGAAAGGAAGAAGTCAAGTGTCTTTATTTGCAGGTGATACGAAATTATACATAAGTGACCCAAAATATTCCAACAGGAAACTCATACCAGATGATAAACACTTTCAGAAATTTAGCTGAATACAAAATTAACTCAAAGAAATCCATAGCCCTTCTATATACAAATTACAGGCTGAGAAAAAATTGAACACATTATACAAATCATTATACATATCAAACATTATAGATAAACATAAGTTTTGTTATTGGAACAGTCATGGTATAGCAACATAAAATATTATGGAATAATCCCATACTGGAAAAGTAATTTTTGTTTGCCTGATATAATTTGCTATATCTTGGAGGCTTATTGCTGAAAAAGCTCATCCTTTCTAGTTCTTTCTGAATTCTGGCTGGCTGGTTCAACACAGCTATTCCAGCTCCAACTCTTCTCCAAGCTGACTGATATTGACTTCTCTCCTCCTCCTCCTCTTGAAATGTTCTGCTTGGACTCCAACTAACTCTGGCAATCTATTCCAATCTTTTGCCTCCTTCTCATTCTTTGGTTTGTTGTATCTTCATCTGGGTCTTGTTTTTTCTCTCTTTTGCCTGTCTCTGTAAAATTGTCCCTGTAAATCCTGCCTCTGAACTCCACAAACAGAACTGCCACAAATTGCACTCCATTGCACTGCCTCTCAGCTCGCTGACTCAACTAAATTGACTAGAACTCAGAGATCTGCATGCTTCTGTCTCTTGAGTTCTGGGATTAAAGATGTGCAACAACACACCTGGACCTATGTTTTTCTTGAAATATGCTCTACACTATGCCATCCTTGAACTCAGAGGTCTACTTGCCTCTGTCTCCTAGGATTAAAGGTGTGTCTGTATTCCATCAGGATCACACAGATATAGAAGGTCTTTGGAAGTGATCTTTTGTCAGAGCAGCTATTCTGCTGGATTATAATTCTTGTACACCATACTATTTAGTATTACAGAAATCACACAGTAAGTGAGAAACAGAGTATAATATCAAATAAGAATATAAGAAGTAAGAATTTTTCATACACACACACACACACACACATATACCTTCATATATAATAACATTTCCATATATAAGGAAATTTAATTTACATATTTTACATGACAAGACAACATAAATTCCACCTGTTTATTGTTTTATCTTCAATTGAGTCAGAGTCTCACTGAAGGAGTAATTTCTTGGCTAGAAGATCTATCTACACCACTATCCAATACTACTTGGCATTTAAGAGAATGCTATTTTTTATAGACCAACCATTATTTGTGCTAAAATGATTAATGTTTCCTTATAATCACATAAGTTGTGAGAATTTAGAGTAAATTATGTTTAACAATATTTCTTTCAATGAAAGCAAAAATATTTATTAGATTATAAAGTTTGATAAAGTAGGATAAAGAGAGTAATGGACAGCCTATCACAATGACAATTTAAAAATAAATTTGATTATATATTAAAATTCACACTGAGTAATCATAAATAATAATGTTCATCATTATTTATCTTGCTAAAAAGAAACTTATTTCCTGGCTTCTCTAGTTGTCAGAAAATGACTTGTTTGTATATCCCAGGACCATTAATGTGTTACTTATATAAAATTAACTTTCATGGAAAGGAAAACATATCATGAATAAATTATTAATTTTAGCTTCCCTTTGAATAACGACTTCATAAAAAATTACATGTATAATAGAGTAGATTCATGCTCATCAAAACAAGCTATTTTTTACTTATTGAAATTGTCTTATTAAAATAGAAATTGCATCAAATATTCACTCTAATCAAATAAATAATTAACTTTAATCGAAAGCCTGGGCACAATGAGCTATTTCATATTAAAAAAAAACAACCAAGGAGACAATAAAAATATGTTTTATTTATTCCATTATAAATCAGACATAAAATTAACACAATTGACAATCTATCCACTTTCTCTTTTGTTTATTATCTCAAAATTGATTTACTGGGCAGAACACTGATAAAGTGGGCCACACTACACTTTCTATACTAATATTCAATAAATTTCTTTTTAGTATTTAACTTAAATGATACATATTTAAGAGTTTTCAATATTCTGTATGTCTAGTTACTTATGTATTTGCTGGAATAAACTGGTGAAATATTTGAACTTTAAAAAGTATCCATCAAAATAAATATATGAAGAATTATTCAGCTATATATTTTGTTCCTTGTCTGTACAGCTGTTCTTTCAGCCTGAACACTTTATTCAAATATTATAATATATCATTCCAGAGAAAAGTGTATTCTCCTATTTTTATTAAGTACTTTATACTATGCTAGTGATAAGTCAGATACTCAAAGAATGGCAAAATAAATACTAGCACATTATAGTAGCTTTTATTTCAAATGCTAAATATTTATTTATCATTAAGCCAGTGTCTTGTTTGTGGAGCTGTGAGGAAAGGGTGGAATCTGTAACTAAGCTAATTATTAAATTACTTTAGAATTTTAAAGCGAGTGGATATCTTGTTTAGGGTTTCATTGCTGTCAAAAGATACCATGACCAAATCAGCTTTCATAAAGAAAAACATTTAATTGTGGCCTGCTTACAGTTTCAGAGGAGTGGTCCATTGTTATCATGGTGTGAAGCATGGCAGCATTCAGTGAGACAAAGGGCTGGAGAAGAAGCTGAGAATTCTACATCTTGATCTGCAAGTGAAAAGGAGACTGTTACACGGAGCATACCTTGAGCATATGTATAAGACCTTAAAGCCCACCCAGACTGTGACACACTTTCTTCCACAAGGCTAAACCTACTCAAACAAGGCCATACCTCCAAATAGTGCCACTCCTCATGGGCCAAATATTCATACACTTGAGTCTATGGGGGCCATTCCTATTCACATCACCACAGTGAGAAGTGAGAGGGTGAAAGCAGTATCCATAAGAGTCTTCATCAAGTAAATCAAAAGTATACACTATTATATATTCAGTGGCTTATTAGAGAAGTCTGTAAGAGAGCAAGGCCTGGATAGACTTATATTTAGGAAGGCTGAGAGTCTAGAGTATGGTGGCGCCAAGTTAACAAAAGGGAATGGTGTTTTCTGTCAGCATTGATAATATTTCCAAAATTATGTTACTAAATCTGTACAGCAAAATAAGAATACTGACAAAGAGCCCAGAACATTTTCAAAAATGCAAGATTGAAAGTAGAGGTATCAATTAAGTAACTGATAACACTTGGAAGATAAATCTAGCATGGGTTAGTGTTTATAGATAATTGTATGCAATGTGTAAAAATTAAAATTAATTACTATTGAAAAAGTGTTATTACTATGTTCCATTAGACAGTAATGATATTTATATATAACTTTTTATAGTACTATGTACAGCGAAATTATTTCCTTCTTGGTCTGTGAGTATACATTATCACGATTGATCTCTATTTCCTTTTAGGAAAATTTGGTATTGTTATACCTATCATTCTTATTTTTTTATTACACATCAAGTAGTCTGTCTCTCTCTCTCTCTCTCTCTCTCTCTCTCTCTCTCTCTCTCTCTCTCTCTCTGTCTTCTATACTGACTGCTTATGTTCTACTAGGCCTCTAAAAACCACGACTTAGAATTCCATTGTATATAGCATAAGTGATGGTTCCCATTTCAATGACTTCATAATTATCTACTAAAAAAATTGTCAATCAAACCTACTTCTGTTTCTGCTCATTCCTGTTATATTACTAACAAATACCTTTATATTAATCTTTCAAAAGTGTAGTTGTATTACTTATGCATATATTAAATATAGGCATGACGTGGCAATGGACCTCACTGTGGAAAACACTAACGCTTCTATGGAAACTCTAACTTCATTTCATTGAACTGCTTCAGGTAATGCGTCTTTGGATTTCAATTCCACCCTTTTTCTTAGATTTCCATTGATTATTTTATTTTTATAAGTTTCATTTATAGTTTGCTTTTCTAACATAATTTTTTATAAGTAATCATTTTATTTGTTTATATTTCAAATAATATTCCCCTTCCTGGTTACCCCTCAACAAACCCCCCAACCCATCCTCGCTCCCTTCTTCCATTTGCTTCTATGGATGTGCTCCTCCACCCACTCAATCACTCCCGCCTCACTGCTATAGCATCCTGTAATATTGGAGCATCAAGCCTCCACAGGACCAAGGACCTCCCCTATTACTGATAAGGCCATTCTCTGCTACATATGTATGAAGACAAGGATCCCTCCATGTATACTCTTTGGTTGTTAGTTTAGTCTCTGCGAACTGTGGATGGTCCAGTTAGTTAATATTGTCCTTTCTATGGGCTTGCAATCTCCTTCAGCTCCTTCATTCCTTCTCCTAGCTCTTCCATTAGAGTCATCAGGCTCAGTCCAATGGTTGACTTGAGTGTCTGCATCTGTATTGGTCAGGTGGTTGGTAGATCCTCTCAGGGAACAGCCATACCAAGCTCCTTCAGCAAGCAATTCTTGGCATAACCAATAGTGTGGGGGTTTGGTGTCTGCAGATGGGATGGATACCTAGGGGGTCAGTCTCTGGAGGCCTTTCCTGGTGGTACACATCTATTATAAATTTTAATGTATTTGCAGAAAAAGGTATTTTTTAATTTTTTGCTGATGTTGGCTTTGCAAACATTGACATAGACAGTCACAGCTGTTTTTCAGAGGGAGAAATAGAAATATATAAACACAATATTAATATATAAAAATCTAAAAGAAAATAGTTAAACTAAAAAAAAGAATGCCTTTGATTTTCATTTATGTTTATCTTCAGTTGCTGTATATTTTTGAGAACTATATATTATCCAATAATCATAAACATGCTGTTTGGATTTATGTATTGTTCTATCAAATACAGATGGATTTGTAATTTATTAATTTATAGTCTTATTAGTTAGATAAAAATGGTGATTTATTTAAAAGGAGTAGCGAATTGGAAAGTTAAAATATTTTAAAATATATAACAGCAGATTAGTTTAACACTTACTGATGAATTGTCAACTGGCCATCATAGGTCATTTGGAAAGACCAATTAGCATATTTATTCAATGCTCTTGTGATATTTCTTTTATTTACTAAATTAACCATATATTTTGAGTGAAGTATTATCCAATTAATAATTTATAATAGCGTTGGTATAGATAACCCTTCCACAATTAAGAACTCAGAGTTAATTAATCTTGGCATGATGACCAGGTTCAAGTCTCTACATTAATCACCACCTATTTAAAAAGGAAGTTGCTGTTACAAAAGTTGAGAAAATCCACAAGTATATAGACATAAACATAAATATTTATAATACAGTTCAACAGCACAATAATTTGGCAGACAACAGTACATTACCCTCTAAAACCTAGGATATTCCTACCCACTAGGTTTTGAAATATTTACAATATCCAATGATAATTACCAGCAATTACGAAGACAAAGTCTGCTGATATAGTCAGAGGAAATGAAAATCAGGCTGAGTTGGAAAATTCACTGCATGACTGAGGCTGAGACAAGTTTTTGCAAGCAATCAGATATTTTTATACCTTTATCAAAAACAAAGTACAATAGAAGTTGCCAGAAAGAATACAATTGTAGTTGTCAGAATACAATGACATTTGACAACTATACAGGGTACCCAGGTATAATGTCTAAGACGAATTGTTGTGTCAAGCTTCTAAATGCTTTGCTGATTTCTAGGGATCACAGAGATACACAGGTGGCCTGAATGCTTCACTGCCTGAGAGAATGCCTTGGTGTCTCAGGGACTGAATGTACAAAGAACCATGGATTTTAACCTGAAATAGCTATGACCCATGCCTCCTAAGGCAGCTAGACCATGCCAACTCCATGATTCCCTGTAATAGATACGAAATCACATTTGCAATTTGCCAGGCTTCTTATCTAATGAGAAAATAGTTGATTATGTTCATAACCTACAAGTTATATAACCAAATATTGGTTAAACCCATTATAGGTTATGAACCCATTATATGACTGCTGCTAGCTCACTCTTAGCCCAGCCAATAAAAACACCCCATGCACATATGGGAAGCACTAATCAGATGCAGTGATTATTCATAACTATTACAAAAAGGAGGTAAATTTTGAGAAATATGAGCATCAGCTACATGGAGTTAAAGGAATGTGTTAGAGAATGGATCTGATCAATATACTTTATATAAAAATATAAAAACATTCAGAGACTAAAAATTCACGGTAGTATTTAATTCATTTAGATTTCACATTATTGAATAAAATCACATTTTCTAAATTTAAAATCAAGTTGCTATGGTAGTTTTAAAATATTTTATATAAAATTAGTTTGTTTTTAAATGTCAATAATGATAAGGACATTTTTAAAGCCAATAAAACCCTATTTCTTGGGCCAGCCAACTGCATCTAATTTGATATCTTTACTAACAAAATTCTGAATATTATAGACATGCTAGAGAAAAATACTTGTTCAAAAATATTTTTTTTTTTTTTTGGTTTTTCGAGACAGGGTTTCTCTGTATAGCTCTGGCTGTACTGGTACTCACTCCGTAGACCAAGCTGGCCTCGAACTCAGAAATCCGCCTGCCTCTGCCTCCCAAGTGCTGGGATTAAAGGCGTGCGCCACTACTGTCCGGCTTGTTCAAAAATATCATTGTTTTGTTTTACTCTGGTGAAAATGTTTGAGATTTTCAAAAATTTAATATTAAGTCATTTATTACGGAGAATAAATTTTAAATGAAGGTAGCATGAAGAAAAACAAGCAGAATTTAAAAAGTTCATAAAATATAGCATGCTTAGAATTATGAAGAAAAACCATGACTGATATGAATTAAAATTAGGGAAATTCAAAATGAGCAAAAGCATTTGCAGTTGTAAAGAATGGGCAATTGGCAATTGGGCTGGGTTAGTTGTGATGTTGACTGGTGACTTACAGTAAGGGGTCTAAGTTGATTCCTCTCATTCATGCGCTACACCTCAAGGGTCAATGATCACAACACCCAGCAAAAGAGGACAATTGATTCATGACTGAATGCTGCCTGTGCCCTGGACTACTTGCTGCTGCTGCTGGTGGTGGTTGGAGGTGAGGTGGTGTGAAATCAACAGCACAGACTCTGGGAGCAGGTGAGAAGCACTTCAACAAGCTCACCTGAATGCTGCTGCAAACTCCTTTAATACCCTCCACCCATGCCCCATTGGTCCCAAGAAAGCATCTATTTGCTGGCATTGTCTGCTTCAGCAATCCTTGGTCTCTCAGGCAGGCCTCAATTCTGTCTTCCTGCAGGAGATGCTTTTGCAGCAGCACTGCCCCCAGCATTTATGTAGAGGTAGCTGTGCCTTTCCTCTGACAACTGAACAATGATTACTTGTTCTCATTTCAGTTTTCATTATTGGTTAAAAGGTTAATATTTACATATTTTTAAGCAATATAACAAAACAAATTTAGACACTTCTTATGGTTACATTTAAAAAGTGAATTATTCATATTTTTTCAAATAATATATTTACAAAAATTGCTGATTAATTAATTTGAATTTGTATGTTATATGCATGTTGTGTGCCTCTGTCTATATATCAGATATAGATGGACCCACTGTAAGATGAGAAAAGTCCCACATGTGACATTTATATGAAAGTGTAATGTTAAGATTTATATAAATACCTTTTAATGTGATTACTGCATACTGAATTGATTTTACATTTAAGTTGATAAAAGGCTCTGCTTTTCCTGTTTTGATTTCTATTTTCTGTAACATTATGTTATCTGAACAAGATGCTTCTAGTGATTTGATTTCAAGATCCAAGATGAATTTACTTTTATAGACCATTTTGTATTGTATTACAAATTGAGGCAAACGATTAATAAATTCTTTAGTGATAGATAAAACTGACAACTGTTCCAATGCCCTTTCTCAAAGGTTATATTTGTAGAATTATGAAGCTAATGTAAGTATTACCAGGATTGCCCCAAATATGGAGATCTAATAGACATATCTAATAGAATTCTTTATTACGCTTAAGAAGGGAACTCAAGCCATCTGTGAGTTCATAGAAAGGCAACTATGATCACTTTCAGCAAAATTTTAAGAAGGATGACACATTCTCTCTCTCTCTCTCTCTCTCTCTCTCTCTCTCTCTCTCTCTCTCTCTCTCTCTTCCATCTCTGTGCAGAGGCAGCTTTTTGCACCATCCTCTGCCCTGACACACAACAAAGCTCTCACGAGCATTTCGAGGTGCATTTTTTGAGGCACACCTTGCTAATGATAGCCAAGGTAATCTTTCACTGCAAAACCCTCTAAGTTGTTCTTTGCCGTACAGATTTCTTTAAATTTTCAGTACTGGTGATTAAAGCCAGTGCCGTCTCCATGTTAAGCAAGATAGACTTTAACAAAACGTTCTTGGCTTTTATTCTTTAGGTTATCTTTATACTGTGCACTATTATGTAATGTTTAAGTTGCGTTATTTTTCTTCTTTTTCCTTTTCATCTTCATATGTCAGGCAGCCGTCCACAATGGGACTCAGATCTCTGCAATAAGCATTAGAAATCTTCCCCAAATAATGCTAATATAGCAGACTCTAGATTTTTGTACTGGACTTAAGCTTTTGTTAGAATGAAACCACTTATCCTAAGAAGACAATAGAAGGATATTTACATATTTTCAAATTTGTAAATATCATAACCATGATTAAAATTCAAACCATGTAGTCAGGAAATTATTATATCAATTTTGCAAATGGCTATTATTCTAATTTTGAAAATACATATCCAAATATAAACACATTTAATAAAATTTAAGATATATAATTCATAGAAAGTAACTGTAAGAGTTTCCAAATATATTTAAAAGTATTAGAATGCTTAAAATAAAATTATAAATGCTAATACAAATTTTAAGGATATTATTTCATAAAATAAGATAATGGCCTCTAACTATATAAAAGTATAACAACCGTTGAAATAAAATTACACACAACACACACACACACACACAAATATATATATATATATATATATATATATATATATATATATATATATATATATATATATATATCCTTTACATTGACTAACTATTTCCATGA
This sequence comes from Uromys caudimaculatus, assembly GCA_028551405.1. Classification (NCBI taxonomy): domain Eukaryota; kingdom Metazoa; phylum Chordata; class Mammalia; order Rodentia; family Muridae; genus Uromys; species Uromys caudimaculatus. Next base: position 48,490,362 of record CM052718.1, on the reverse strand, counting down.
AACAGCAGAATTTTAATACAGTCTTAATGTAGGAAATTAAAATTAAGAGACTATCAATAAAACTTGCTACATAAATGTAAATTTCTTTTAAAATTTTTATTCCTAAATTATAATCATTAGAGATAATTAAGGTGTGGAGTCCTGAGTTCGAATTGTAATGCACTGGCTCAAAGTCTCTAAGAGAAGTGCCATAGCATATCACTCTTTGAACAAGCCACTCTAGTTCTCATGGTGAACGTAACATTAGCCTCAAGCTTTTGAAAAATTCATTTATAGTTTGGATTGGGTGTGCTCTAGAGGAATGTTCATAAAATTTTTGTTACTAATGTATATTTTTCTACCTGATGATTCAGCCTTGTTTTGAGAAATATTCTTTCCATTTAAAGATGCTGGATTTAGTTGAATTCACTCAAATCTCTTTAAAACTATTTAGATAACCATCATGGGGTTAGGGGATTAAGGTGACAGGCTCTTAGCCATTGTAATTGTCTCAGAAGCTGTGTTGATAAAGAAATAATTTATTCGTGTTGTCCATACAAAGTGATTATTTTGCTTATAATGACTTAGGGAAGTTATATTTATAAATTCAGTGTTGAGGCAGCTTCTGAATATATGCCACTGTAATAGGAAACACCTAATTGATAGAATAAGACCCAAACAATTAAAATCAATTCTGGCTTATTGTTCAGCTATAATTCAGACAAGATGTTTTGTTTTATACAAATACGTGCCATTTACAAATATTTAACTGCATAAGTAAAAACAGTGCTTAACTGAAGTTTTCTTAATGATGAATTCTTATACTAAAATAGGTATAGACAGTATTTTTATTTCATGTTAATTACAACAGTATTAATGTAAAATCAACTGAACATTCGATCATATTTCAAAACATAATAAATGGTATTAACAATTATATGTGTTGCTTGAAGGAAGAAATAAATATGCAGATTCATACATGATTATCAATAATCTTTTAAAGTGGTATGCATATAATAAATCCATTTTTTGTAATTCACAATGTATATCAACTGAAGAGAAATGAATGTTTTGTATTTCATAGTCACAGACATTTACATGGCAGCAAATTATATATATATATATATATATATATATATATATATATATATATATGTGTGTGTGTGTGAGCTACTCAGTCAATTTCATATGTATTTATTCCCAAATGATAAATGATTAGTTTTCCAATACCCTACTCTCTCTGTGTCTCTCTCCTATCATAAAGCTTTTTATTACACATCAGTTGTAGAACATTATTTTTATTTTACCTGCTTTCATTTATGTTTAAGTATATATACTAGCTTGATTGTATGCGCACCATGTGCCTACATGGACTAGAAGAGAGAATTAGCTCCTTCAGCATTAAAATTACAGGCAATTTTAAGCCCAATATATGATGCTGAGAAATGAAGCCAAATCCTCTGCAAGAGCAGTGAACGCTTTTGGCCACTGAACCATCTCTTCTTCTTCACAAAATGAATTCAAGAAAAAAGACCCAACAAGCAGCTGAAAGAGTCAGATGTAGATATTTGCACCCAAACAGTGGACAGAAGCTGCTGACCCCTGTGGTTGAATTAGGGAAAAGCTGGAAGAAGCTGAGGAGGAAGATGACCCTGTAGGAGGACCAGCAGTCTCAATTATCCTGGACCCCCGATATCTCTCAAACACTGGACCACCAACCAGGCAGCATACATCAGCTAATATTAAGCTCCCAGCATATATACAGCCAAAGTCTGCTGGACCTGGGTTTAGTCAAAGAAGATGCACCTAACCCTTAAGAGGTCGGGTGGGGTGGGTTGTTGTTAGTGGGGACATCCTTGTGGAGACAGGTTTGGGGAGGAGATACGGGATGTGGAACATTCGGAAGGGTGGAAACATTAGCTTTGTTCTTCCTCTGCTGTTTCAGTTCTCCAGGTCTGTGTGTGATAAACCTTAGTATCTTCATTTCTCTTCATCTTACCTTGGTGAATTATTTCTCAAAATCTACAGATCATTTTAAGCAAAGGTTAACTAAGACATATTAATAAGAAAATCTTCATTTAATCTTCAGACTATTCTGTTTATATGAGTGCATGTGCACACATGTGTGGGTGTTTGTATGTTTGTTGTCAGCAATACAGTTCACAATAAAAAATAAACAGGCAAATGATAACCTATGTGCTGTTAATAGGGTTTTCTTTAGAAACTGGGCTTGCCTTTGATCTTTTTATAAGGCATAAACCATTACCAGTAGCAATAAGCACAGCACTGAACAGTTCTGAACTGACTCCAACAATTTCAAACGCAATGATTATATTCTACTCAGATTGTTTAAAAATTTCAGTGCCCTGAAGCAAATGGAACCAAAATATGAGTAATAAATGTTCCAAGGTTTTAAGTGTTTTCTATTACAGTATCTGACCTGGGCTGTCATATTGATTTCTGCTGAACAATGAAACACAGCCACAGACACTCACACACATTTCAGCTGATGATTTATTCTGCATGCATCTGCTCTTCTAAAAGTATTCACTTCTGGATTTTGCTTTGACTTATTCTATTTTCTCCTTTATTGCAATAGCTGTGCTACATATTAAGCCTTTATTTTAAATCTCTAGATCAATATGATGGTGTTTTAATTGTTGACTGTAATGGATATTAAATTGTATCTTTGCAATTACCACAAATAATCCAAATTAGTTTGTGATATAAGGCACACATGCATTATATATGGTCTATAGATTACATCATAAGTGTGAATTTATTCTCTAGCTGCTTATAACCAGCTAAAATTAATTGATGTAAATATTTTAATGCATAACATATGTTAATATATTTAAGTGATCTCCAATATTAGCAGTTAGTACAAATAACTCAAAACTCTCATTTTTGCTTCTGAATGCTATATTTATAACGAGAGGACTGAGTTGGCCAGAGTCAGGCTGACTCTGTGGCAGGTTGCAATCTGGCAGTTTGGGAGATTAGGCCTAATTTTTTTTTCCAGAACTGCAAAAGTCCAAACTGGTTATTTCCAGGAAAATCCACCCCTCACAGGCAGCCAATCAGAAGCTGTCAGGGACTTCCCTACCATCTAGCCTGAGCCATGTATACTTAATCAGCAAAAGCCCACAAAATCCCCAAGAGTCTTACCAACAAAAAAGGCACACAGGCCCCTGGATATAGACCCAATCAGTCAATGGAAACAAAGGTAAAAGTCACCCACTTCTACCCCAACAGTCTTTAAATTGACCATGCAGATTACACACCTGTCTTCCAACTCCATGTGTGGTAGACCCCTGCATGTTTGTTCTCTGAAGAATAAACACTCTTTGCTGTTACATACTATCTGAGTCTTGGGTATCATCCTTCAGCAAATCCTGTACCCTTACAGTATCTTTTTCTAAAAGTAATTTAAAATAAATATCTACTAAATCAAATGAAACCAAACAACAACAAAAAAGCAGACAAAAAAATCAGGTCTATTTTGTTTTGGCCAGAAATGACTTGGTATGATGTCATTCATGTAGTTGATGTACTTAATAGCACTGCATTGAAGAGAACTGAATTTTTTCCCTGATGTCAGCATGTATTGATTGAAAATACTTCTTTGGTTAGGTATGAGACTCTCCATCCACTGTCTTTCTATGTTATGAGATGTTGTCTGTTTTAAATTTGTACCTGAATTGTGAGTGCTGCTACAGTCCCTGTTGTGTCTGGAAAACACTATTTTCTAGGATTCTTAGCTTCGCTTTGGCTCTTATAATCGTCCCAGCATAAATCCTGGATGATTAGAAATAAGTGATTGCCAATTATACTCAGTTAGGGTTGAGTGAGTTAAAATTTATACTCTCTGCACATTTCATCTTGTTCCTTTAATTTTCATTAGTAATATTTTTTTTTTTTGCAATTTGGGGTTTTTCACTTGTTTATTTTGGTTTATTTTTTAATAAGAGGAAAGAACATGAAGGTCTGTGAGAGAAAGAATGTGAAGAAGGTTTGGAAGGAGTTGTGGGTGTGGAAGAATATGATAAAAATATATTATTTAATTACTTAAGCTTCCAAGCACAAAAATAAATATGTAAAGTATAAATAATACATAAATGATTGAAAAAAACAAAAGAATTTAAAATCATTTTACAAAATTCCATACAAAAGTCAACTTTTATACATTTTTTTAAAAGTAAGAAATTAAATGATAATAAAAACCAGGAAAAAAAATCTTCTTCAGTTTGAAAGCAATATAAAGGCAGAGAGACACACAGTAAATAGCATAAATTATTTGTAGGAGATACTTGAGAAATACTGAGGAAAAGAAAGTATTTGCCTATAGCACGCATGTTATTTACCAAATTCTTAGATAATGCAACTCAATGACACTAACAGGAATTTTTGGTAACTATATTCTTCCTTCTTCCTACAGTCTAAACCAATATCTATCTCTTTATAATGTGACTCAATCTCCATCTTTCACTGGTCATCTCTCACGATCTACATTTGAGAAGGACCAGTACTCTCCTCCATTACAGTAGAACTCAGTCATATAAATATAGCATATTAAGTAGTAAAATGTTTACAGATATTTGTTATATTGACTCTTATGAAAGTGTTTTGTCTAGAAAACAGGTAATAAAATTCCTGACAGTCCTAGAATTCTATGAGGATAATAAAATAGAATCACCTAAGGATAATAATGTCATGTATAAGCAGAGATATGAAAGCATTTTAACCAGAGGAGTTCTAAGAAAGTATGAAAGTATTTGAATATTCATTTATTACATGTGTTAATCAGCAAGTCACCCAGAACTCATCACTTTTATTTGATCTTTATTTAAAATGTGGTGTGTTTATTATATATGCCCTCTTAAGGGCATTGATTGCATATAATCTCTCTCTCTCTCTCTCTCTCTCTCTCTCTCTCTCTCTCTCTCTCTGTGTGTGTGCATTCACACAATATATATATCACTCTTTAACTTTTTATCTTCCAATTGAAACATGGAAAAATGGTTTCATGAGTGTCATGCAAAAAATATTACGATTAACTTAGTTTGCTGAATTCAGAATTGTTACATTCTAATTGTGCCATGATATATTCAGTATATTTAGATATTTGGTTATCAAGTTTGCTGGAGGGGTTTTTCTGAGAAGTGATGCCCATAACAAAGCAGCTTGAGGTCTCACATAGCAGTAAATATGTTGTGCTAAACAATCTCATCCTCAAAGAAGACATTTATTTGGATGAAATTGGCAAGTCAGAATCCTTCTTCCTTTAGAAAGACCTTTAAAAGTCCTCAAGAGCAGTTTACTGATCAGAAATTAAATTAAACAAAAGTTTACATCCTTTCTGAAGTTTATTAAAAATTTCTCATCATCTTCCTCAATCCTGATAAAGATTAATATTATTTGTTTATAATGTAGATGCTTTTGAAGGTGATTGCTTTTATTATTGTTACCATAAATACATGCACACACACACATATGTGCACACACAAATATATAGATAGATATAGATATAAATATAGATGAGTGGATAGATAGATATTTGAAACATTTTCTGTAATATGTATTCTTTCATATCTGAACTTCATTACAATATGAAGAAAAAAGTTTACTTATTTTTTGAAAAGTATTCTTTGACTTCATATACTATGTATTTTGGTTTGCCTGTATTTATACACTGTCATCAGAAAAATATATCATGCCATTAAAGGTAAATACTTCATATTCTTTATAGATATTGAATTAGTTATGACTGTCTGATAAGTAAGCACCAAACAGCATACTAAGTTATGATTAGTTTAACAGGTAAAGCAGTCTCACCAATCATTGTTTCCAAGTGTGAATGAAATAACTTGTATACAGGTGTTCCTTAGGTGACTCGTTCTTCTTTCTAATACTTTCACCTTCCAATACCCCACCCCTACACACAACAGATTTAATTCTAAGCCCTTTAACCTTCTCCCTTTTGACAAGAATCCCTTCATCTACAAGATCCATACCAAGTGATATTCCATTTTTCCACTAGACATTTACAGTCAAAGACTAATTTTTCTGCAGGAAGTGTGTCAGGGCAATTTGACAAACAGTGCTTTGAAGGATCATGTCCTTGGAGGTCTGTAGCAAGCCAATTTCTGAATTTGAAATGACTGTCACATCAGATTTCAGAGTGGCAGATTTGTCCCCATGACCAGGAGTGAAAATGTACTGAAGCAAGAAAATTTATTTTTAATTAGATTATAATTAGGTAATAAGTTCCATACACACCCTATTAGAAAATAACTGTCTAACGAAAGAAGCATGGTGTCTTGAATAGTGGAGTCTGTGCCTTTGATCACATCTGTGTTTTTATGACAGTGATGAAGTGCTATGTTCTTGGATAGAATGTCAGGCATTTCGATTTCCTAGGTGATTAGAGTATAAAAACAGATGCCAATCATGTCACTAGCTCTGTCATTACAGAAGATGAAGTTATGTGGCAGAAAAAGTTCAAGAGGAAATTGTTAATCTTTTTAACAGATCATAATAGTTTTAGTTTCTCAGAGGAAAAGAGATAGTGAGACAGACATATACTGAAGATGTAACAAGAAATTCCCCCTGTAATTAGAAACCATATAAGTCATTATAATGACTTATCAATAGAAATTTCATATATTCCTTTTACAATTATTTGTTTCATTGTTACAACAGTGTAAATATTTACAGAAGTAGAAGGAGGCTTCCAAAACTGAAGCCTTAAAAAGACTTACACCTTACAGAATCTTTTGCATTTGAGGAGGTCCCATTTATCAATTGTTGAATTTTTTAAAGTTTACAAGAATTATGAGGAGTTTTTATTTGTAGTTGAGGTATCAGAGTAACTGTGGCTTCATAAAATGAATTATGTAGTGTTCCTTTGATTTCTATTTCATGGAATAATTTGAGACCTATTCATATTAGCTCTTCTTTGAAGGTCTTGTAAAATTCTGCACTAAAACCATCTGTCCTTGAGCTTTTTTTGGCTTAGAGACTTTTAGTGAATTCTTCTATTGCCTTATGGGTTATGGGACTGTTTATATAGGTTACCTGATGTTGATTTAGCTTTGGTAATTGGTGTCTGTCTAGAAAATCATCCATTTAATTTAGATTTTCCAGTTATGTTGAGCACAGAGTTTTTCAGTAAAATCTTAGGATTTTATGAATTTCCTCAGTTTTTGTTATGTCTGCCTTATCATTTCTGATTTTGGTAATTTGGATACTGTTCCTGTGCCCTTTAGTTAGTTTTTGCTGAGAGTTCATCTATCTTATTGATTTTCTCAATGAAACAGCTCTCAGTTTTCTTGATTCTTTGTATCATTCTGTTTCTAATTGGTTGTTTTAAACCCTGAGTTTGATTATTTTCTGCCTCTACTCTTCTTGTGTGTGCTTGTTTCTTTTTCTTCTAGAGATTTTAGGTCTGTTATGAGATTGCTAGTGTAGATTCTCTCCAAGTTCTTTATGAAGGCACATTTTTCTCTTAGCTCTACTTTCATTGTGTTCTATAAGTTTGGATATGTTGTGCATTCATTTTGATTAAATTGTAGAAAGTTTTAATTTTGTTCTTTATTTCTTCCATAACTAAGTTATCATTGAGTAGAGAGTTTTACAGTTTCAAGCATATGTGGGCTTTCTGGTTTTGTTGGTGGTGTTGTTGTTCTTGTTGTTGTTGTTGTTATTGAAGACCAGCCTCAGTCCATGGTGTTCTGATATCTGATAGAATGCGTGGGATTATTTTAATCTTCTTGTATCTGTTGATTCTTGTCTTGTGTCTGACTATATGATCAGTTATAGAGGTCAGTACCCTCAGGTGTTGAGAAGAAGGTATATTCTTTTGTTTGAGGTTGAAATGTTCTGCAGGTATCTGTTAAATCCATTTGGTTCATAACTTGTTAGTTTAACTGCATAACTGTATAACTGTTAGTTTCTTTTTCAGTTTCCTGCCCATTGGTGAGAGTGGGGTGTTAAAGTCTCTCTATATATAATTATATGGGATTCAGTGTATGTTTTGACCTTTAGTAGATGAATGCTTGTGCCCTTTAATGGGGCATAGATGTTCAGAATAGAAAGTTCATCTCCATGGATGTTTGTGGGGAAAGGAATATGGGGTGTCCTTCCTCATCTATTTTGATAACTTTTGTGTGAAAGTCTGTTTTATTGGATATTAGAATGGCTACTCCTGCTTGTTTCTAGGGAGCATTTGCTTGAAAAACTTTTTTCCAGCCTTATATTCTAAGGTAGTGTCTGACTTTGTCACTGAGCTATGTTTCTTGTATACTGCAAAATGCTGTGTCCTGTTATGTATTCAGTCCGTTATCCTATGACCTTTTATTGGGGAACCAAGTCCATTGATGTTGAGAGGTTTTAGGAACCAATGATTGCTGGTTACTCTTATTTTTTGTTATTGGAGATAGTATGTTTGTATGATTCTCTTCTTTTTGTTTTGTTGTGAGATGATTAATTTCTTGTGTTTTCTTGGGTGTAGTTGTCCTCAGTGTTGGAGATTTGCTTCAGTTATCCTTTGTAAGACTGGATTAGTAAAAATCCAACCTTATTGTTTAAATTTGGTTTTGTCATGGAATATCTTGGTTTCTCCATCAATGATGATTGAAAATTTTGCTGGGCATAGTAGCCTGTGCTGGCATTTGTGTTCTCTTAGGGTCTGCATGACATCCCTCCTGGATCTTCTAGATTGTAGAGTCTCTACTGAGAAGTGTGTTGTAATTTTGATATGTCTGCCTTTATATGACACTTGGCCTGTTTCCCTTACTGTTTTTAATATTCTTTCTTTTTTCTGTATACTTGGTGTTTTGATTATTATGTGATGGGAGGATTTTCTTTATGTTCAAACTATTTGGTGTTCTGTAAGCTTCTTATGCATTTATGGCCATCTCTTTTTTTAGGTTAGGAAGCTTTCTTCAATGATTTTGTTGAAGATGTTTTCTGATCCTTTGAAATGGGAATCTTCACTCTCTTCTATTCCTATTATTCTTAGGTTTGGTCTGTGACCTGAATTTCCTGGATTTTTTGCATTAAAAGCTTTTTGACTTTGTATTTTCCATGACTGTTGTGTCAGTATCTTCTATGGTATCTTTTATGCCTGAGATTCTCTCTTCTATCTTGTATTCTGTTGGTGATACTTATATCTGTAGCTCTTGATATCTTTCCTAGGTTTTTTGATTGCTAGAGATGCCTCCATTTATGATTTTTTAAAATTGTTTTTATTTCCATTTTAAGATCTTGGAAAGTTTTGTTCAATTTCTTCACCTGTATTTCTTTAAGGGATTTGTGTCCTATTCAATGGCTTCCACCTGTTTGCCTGAATTTTCCTGTATTCATTAAATGGAGTTATTTATATGTTACTTGAAGGTCTTTATCATTTTTATGAGATATGTTTTTAGGTTAGAATCTTGATTTTCATTTATGTTAGGGTATCCAGGGCTTGCTGTGGTGGGATAAGTGGGTTCTGCTGGTGCAAAATTACATTGCTTTCTGTTGCTTGTGTTCTTGCACTTGCTTCTCAGCATCTAGATATCTCTGGTTTTAACTGGCCTAGGTATCTCTGATTGAAGCCTCTTCTTACTTGAAGGCAGGTTAAACTCTGTGACATGAGTTTGAGAAGGCCTCCTGGGAGGCAGCTAATATTGTCTCTGGTTAGGGGAGGCCTTATACGTCCCTGATTAGAGCAGGCCTCCAGTCTGTCATTACAGCTGACCTCCTGGGAGACAGACAGGCTATGTCCCTGGTTATGGCAGACCATCTGTGCCCCTGGTTATGGTAGTGCCCCTGGGAGGCAGGCAAGCTGTGGGGTATCTAAGAGGAGCAGGCTCCTTTGATTTGCCCTGGGTGGAGTTGCAGATCGGAGAAAGATGGGCCTCCAGCCTCAATTGTTGTTCTTAGGATGGAAACACCAATACATTCACAAAACTTTCAACCCCCAAACTAGGGCAAGAACCAATTCTGACATTATTGATGACACTGTTTTATGCTTGTAATTGGGAGCCTAGCCTAGCATAACTGTCTCTGAGTCGCTCAACCTAGCATTGGGCTGAAATAGAAGCAGATATCCATAACCAAACACTTAATGGAGGTCAGGGACACTTATGGAAGAGTTGGGGAAAAGATAGAAGGTCCAAAAGTAGATGGAAACCTCATAGAAAGACCAACAGAGGTACCAAACCTGGATACCTGAGAACTCTCAGAATCTGAGCCACCAACCAAAGAATATACAGGGGCTGAGATGAGGCCACCCCCACTCCTAATCCCCACTCCCCCTCAGTCTTCATGACTGTACTGTCTGGCCTCAGCAGAAGATGATGTGCCTAGTCTGGCAGAGACGTGATATGCCTGGTGAGAGGGGATATCCAAAAGGCTTCCCATCCTCTCAGAAGAGAAGGGGAATGGAGCTTGGGGCAGGACTTGGTAATGGAGGAATCAGGGTGGGGAGCACTTTTGGGAATATAAACAAATTAATTAGTAAAAAAGAGCATCTATAATGTTAAGGCATTTAAAAAAATCAATTTAAGAAGTGTTTACATAAACGTAGAAGATATCATGGGATTTTGTGGTCTAAATTCCCATTGAATTTTATCTAAAATATACATCTATGTAAAATGTAAATATATATAAAATGTTTATCTAATATGTTATATTATATAAACAATATTTTCCTATGTAAATATATTAAGAAAGATTGATATTTCAGAGACTATTATGATACAATATTCACAGAAATTTTTCATCTGGAGATAACAATTTATATAAAATATTTTATAAACATTTATTGTTTGTCTTGAGAGTTAAAAATAATCTATGACCACACCGCTATTTGCCTCAATTAAACCATTTATTAAACGTACACAATCATTAAAAGATGTTGTGTCAGGCCTACTAAATTCCAGTATTAATATATGAAATGTCAAGTGTATATCAATGTAATTAACAGTGACAAACGGAGAGTTAATCCTCAGCTTTTCTCAATTGTGAAAATATTTTACATAACAGGAAACACTTCGTACTGCAGAAAAACAAAAGATCTGTGTTATGACAGCCAAAAAGGAAAATAGTTTTAATGCTTTCTAAATTGTTGTTCTCACCTAATTTAATTCTAAGTCTCTCCAACAGTGCAATTTCAAGTTAATCTCTCAGCTATTTCTTCCTGTATGTCTGCATTTTCAATGTTATTATCTCTCAAAATATAGAATTTTCCACTTATTCATACTCTTAGTTCTTTCAAGTATTTATGAGGCTTAGAGCTTGTGGCAAAATCATGACTATGTGGTAGGAATCGAGCTTGCTTCTGCTTTGAACTTATCTACTTCGATACACATATTGGTCATCTAAATAGCATTAAAAAGGGGGATTTGAATTGTGGCAGTGGTACTCGGGAGAATATATGGATTAGGTATGTAAATTATCTAATCAATACAATATAATAGATATTTAAATCTATCAGACCAGATGAGATGATTCAAGAATGGATCACAGATAAACTCGAAGTGAATCATTCCTGCATCCCAGAGTAAACTCCTAGGATATAGGCTAGTCTTTGAAGGTCATATATGCACAGCTCATTCCCCTTTGGAACTTTGCTCCCTCATAAACCTTTACTGAGCAGTTCTCTGCCTCACACCAACGCACCATGGATGGAAATCTCTGATGTGAAGGGCCAAAATAAACCCTTTTACTTTAAAATTATCATTTGGCTATCATTCAGAGCAAACCGACATCATTGGTAACAAAAGACGTTTGAAATGCACTGTTAGATTAGTGCACATGCTAATAAGAAACTCTCAGAATAAGCCTAGTTATTGTTAATTTAACTCGAGCAATGAAATGTAACATAAGCTCTTAAATTATCAAAAGATTTTACAGTAGGGACCCGAAAAAATTGAAATTGAAAAAAATAAATATTTTATATTTTAGTTACAAAAATTAGTGTCAACTTTTCTTAGTTTTCTGTAGTCCTCTGTTTAAAATTCTCTCTTAAGGTCCAATTGCTACACCCCCACCATGTCTACAAACCCATTACCATGTCTATTGTTGTTCTTGTTAAATTCCAGTTATGCTAATAACTATGCTCTGGGAAAACCACAAAAATTCCTTATCCAATAGCAAATTTGATCCGTATGCATATTCATACAGGTAATATTAGAAAAAATTTAATATATGTATATATACATATATATATATATATATATATGTATGTATGTATATGCCCTATATTAACAACAATTAATGAAATAACAGGGTATGCATTTGAAATAGAACAAGTGAATTTGTAAAAAGGAAATGGAAGGGGAAATTATAGAGTTGTATTATATCAAAAATATAATAAATAATGTTTTTCATTTTTTAGTTTTTTTATTTATTATTTTACATTCCTGATTTTATTACACCCCCTGTCACCCTCTGACTGTTTCACATGCCATACCTCCTCTCCATCCCCTGTAACCACAAGGACGTCCCCACTCGCAACCTCCCACCCCAACTGACCTCTAAACCCCCTGAGGCCTCTAGTCTCTTGAGGGTTAGGTGATTCATCTCTGATTGAACACAGACTCAACAGTCCTCTGCTGTACATGTGTTGGGGCTTCATATCAGCTGGTGTATGCTGCCTGGTTGGTGGTCCAGTGTCTGAGAGATCTAATGGGTCCAGGTTAACTGAGACTGCTTGGTCCTCCTACAAGGTTGCCCTACTCCTCATCTTCTTTCAGCATTTCCCTAATTCAACCACAGGGGTCAGCAGTTTCTGTCCATTGGTTGGGCGTAAATGTCTGCATGACTCTTATAGCTGCTTGTTGGGTCTTTGGGAGGGCAGTCACCCTACGTCCCTTTTTATGTGTACTTCATAGCCTCAGTAATAGTGTCAGGCCCTGGGACCTCCCTTTGAGCTGGATCCCACTTTGGGCCTGTCGCCGGACCTCCTTTTCCTCAGGCTCTTTTCCAATTTTGTCTCTGCAGTTCTTTCAGAAAGGATCAATTCTGGGTCAGAGTTTTTTGACAGTGAGATAGCAACCCCTGCCCTCATTGATACCCTGTCTACTTGCTGGAGCTGGGCTTTATAAGTTCCCTCTCCCCACTGTCTGGCATTTCATCTAAGGTCCCTTCCTTTGTCTTCTGAGAGACTCTCATCTTCCAGGACTTTGATGCATTCTGGACGGTCCCCCAAACTCCTGCCTCCCTAGGTTGCCAGTTTCCATTCTTTCTGCTGGCCCTAAGGGCTTCAGTCTTTCTCGCTCACCCAATACCACATCAGGTTCCCCTCCCCCACACACACATCAGTCTCCTTTTCCTCCCAGTTCCCTCCTTCCCTCTCTCCCCACTTGTAATTGTTTTCTTCTCCTTCCCACACTGTACTGAGGCATCCTCAATTTGGGCTCTTCAGTTTGTTGCCGTTTCTGAGTTCTGTGGACTGTATCTTGGGTATTCTGTACTTTAATTAATTAATTAATTAATTGGCTAATACCCACATATTAATGAGTACATACCATGCATGTCCTTTTGTGTCTAAGTTACCTCATTCAGGATGATACTTTCTAGATCCATCCATTTGCCTGCAAACTCAGGATATCCTTATTCTTAATAGCTGAATAGTATTCCACTGTGTAAATGAACCACATTTTCTGTACCATTCTTCTGTCCTGAGACATCTGGGTTGTTTCTAGCTTCTGGCTATCACAAACAAGGTGGCTATGAACATAGTGTAACATGTGTCCCTGTGACATGTTGGGGTATCTTTTGGGTAACCCAAGAGTGGTATTGCTGGGGCTTGAGGCAGATCTACTTCCAGTTTCTGAGGAATCTCCAGATTGATTTCCAGAGGGAATGTGCCAGTTTGCAATCCCATCAGCAATGGAGGAGTGTTCCTCTTTCTCCACATCCTCCTCAACATGTGCTGTCACTTGAGGTTTTGATCTTAGCCATTCTGACTGGTATAAGGTGGAATCTCAGGGTCGTTTTGATTTGCAATTTTCTGATCACTAAGGACTTTGAACATTTCTTTAAGTGCTTCTCAGCCATTCGAAATTCCTCTGTTGTGAATTATCAGTTTAGTTCTATACCCCATTTTTTGATTGGGTTGTATGGTCTTTTTAGTAATTAGCTTCTTGAGTTCTTTATATATTTTTGATATTAGCCCTGTATCAGATGTGGGGTTAGTGAAGTTTTTTTCACAGTCTATAGGTTGCCAATTTGTCTCATTGACTATATCCTTTGCCTTACAGAAACTTTCCAGTTTCATGAGGTCCCATTTATCAATTCTGGATCTCAGAGCATGAGCTATTGAAATTCTGTTTAGAAAATTACCTTTTTCCAATGAGTTCAAGGCTCTTTCCCACTTCCTCTTCTAGTAGATTCAGTGTATCTGGTTTATGTCAAGGTCCTTGATCCACTTGGACTTGAGCTTTTTGCAAGGTGACAAATATGTATCTACTTTCATTTTTCTGCATACAGACTGCCAGTTAGACCCGTACCACTTATTGAAGATTTTTTTCCATTGTATATTTTTGGCATCTCTGTCAAAGATCAAGTGTCCATAAGTGTATAGTTCTATTTTTTGTGTCTTCAGTTCTATTCCATTGATCAACATTTCTGTTTCTGTACCAGTACTATGCTGTTTTCATAACTATGGTTTGTAGTAGAGCATGCAGTCAGGAATGGTGATTCCCCAAGCCATTCTTCTATTGTTAAGAATTGTTTTCTCTATTCTGGGGTTTTTGCTCTTTCAGATGAATTTGAGAATTGCTCTTTCTATGTCTTTGAAGAATTGTGTTGGGATTTTGATGGGGGTTGCATTGAATCTGTAGATTGCTTTCGGCAGATGGGCATTTTTATTAAATTAATTCGCCAATCCATGAGCATAGGAGATCTCTCCATTTTCTGAGATCTTCTTCAATTTCTTTCTTGAGAGATTCGAAGTTATTGTCATATAGGTCTTTCCCTTGTTTGGTTAGAGTTGACCAAAATATTTTATATTATTTGTAGCTATTGTGAAGGGAGTTATTTCCCTAATTTCTTTCTCAGCCTGTTTATAATTTGTATAAAGGAAGGCTATTCATTTATTTGAGATAATTTTATATCTGACCACTTTGCTGAAGTTGTTTATCAGCTGGAGAAGTTCTCTGGTGGTCACTTATGTATACCATCATATTATCTGCAAATAGTGATACATTTATTTCTTCTTTGCCAATTTATATTCCCTCAATGTCTTTTTGTTGTCATATTGTTCTACCTAGCACTTTGAGTATTATTTTGAATAGATATGGGGAGAGCATGCATCCTTGTCTTGTCCCTGATTTTAGTGGAATTACTTCAAGTATGTCTCCATTTAATTCGATATTAGCTGTTGATTTACAGTAAATTGCTTTTATTATGTTTAGATATGGGCCTTGAATTCCTGATCTCACCAATACTTTTAACATGAAGGGGTGTTGTATTTTGTCAAATGCTTTTTCTGCATCTAAGGAGATGATCATGTAATTTTTTTTCTTTGAGTTTGTTTAAATAGTGGATTAAGTTAACGTATTTTCATATATTGAACCAAGCTTACATACCTAAGATGAAGTCTACTTGATCATGGTGAATGATGATTTTGATGTGTTCTTGGATACAGTTTGCAAGAATTTTATTAAGTATTTTTGCATCGATATTTATAAGTGAGATTGGTCTGAAGTTCTCTTTTTTTGGTTGGATCCTTGTGTGGTTTAAGTGTCAGAGATATCCTGGCTTCCATGAAAGAGTTAAATAGTGTTTCTTTTGTTTCTATTTCATGGAATAGTTTGAGAAATATTGATGTCAGTTCTTCTTTGTAGGTGTGGTAGAATTCTGCACTAAATCCATCTGGCCATGAGCTTTATTTGGTTGGGAGGTTTATAATGAGTTTTTCTATTTCCTTATGTGATATGGACCTGTTTATATAGTTTACCTTCTCTTGATTTAATTTTGGTATGTTATATCTGTCTAGAAAACCATCCATTTCATCTAGATTTTCCAATTTTGTTGAGTATAGGCTTTTATAGTAGGATCTGATGATTCTTTTTGAATTTCCTCTGTTTCTGTTGTTATGTCTCCCTTTTCATTTCTGATTTTGTTAATTTGGATAC
Organism: Uromys caudimaculatus; assembly: GCA_028551405.1. Taxonomy (NCBI): domain Eukaryota; kingdom Metazoa; phylum Chordata; class Mammalia; order Rodentia; family Muridae; genus Uromys; species Uromys caudimaculatus. Next base: position 48,474,253 of record CM052718.1, on the reverse strand, counting down.
TGACTCTTGGCTCTTTAGTTAGTTTGGCTAGGGCTTTATCTATCTTGTTGATTTGCTCAAAGAAACAGCTTTTGGTTGTGTTGATTCTTTGTATTGTTATCTTCATTTCTATTTGGTTTATTTCTGCCCTGAGTTTGACTATTTCCTGCAGTCTGCTACCCTTGAGTGAGTTTGCTTCTTTTTGTTCTAGAGATCTCATGTGTGCTGTTAAGTTGTTAGAGTAAGATTTCTCCAGTTTCTTTACTAGGACACTTAGTGCCATGAATTTTCCTCTTAGCACTGCTTTCATTGTGTACCATAAGTTTGGGTCTGATGTGTAAATATTTTTAGTAAATTCCAGGAAGTCTTAATTTCTTTATTTCTTTCATGACCAAATTATCATTGAGTAGAGAGTTGTTCAGTTTCCATGTATATGTAGGCTTTCTGTTGTTTTTGCTGTTATTGAAGATCAGCCTTAGGCTATCGTGATCTGATCAGATGCATGTGATTATTTCAATCTTCTTGTATCTGTTGATGCATGTTTTGTGACCAATTATATGGTCAGTTTTTGAGAAGGTGCCATGAGGTACTGAGAAGAAAGTGTATTCTTTTGTTTTAGGGTGAAATATTCTGTAGATATCTGTTAAATTTATTTGGTTCATAACCTCTATTAGTTTCACTGTGTCTTTGTTTAGTTTCTGTTTCAATAACCTGTCCGCTGGCGAGAGTGGGGTGTTGAAATCTCCCACTATTATTGTGTGGGTTTCAATGTGTGTTTTGAGCTTTAGTAAAGTTTCTTTTATGAATGCAGGTTCTCTTACATCTGGGACATAGATGTTCAGAATTGAGACTTTCTTTTCCTGGATTTTCCCTTTGATAAATATTGAGTGTCCTTCCTCATCATGACTGATAACTTTTGGTTGAAAGTCTATTTTATTCGATATTGGGATAGCAACTCCAGCTTGTTTCCTGGGACCATTTGCTTAGAAGACCTATTTCCATCCTTTTACTCTGAGAAAGTGTCTTTCATTGTTATTGAAATGAGGTTCTTATATGCAGCAAAATGCTCAGTCTTACTTGTGTATTGCATCTGTTAGCTTATGTCTTTTTATAGGTGAGTTCTGTCCGTTAATATTGAGAGATATTAAAGAGAGATGACTGTTGGTTCCTGATGTGTTTGCGTTTGTAGGTGGCTTTGTTGTGAGATGCTTAATATCTTGTCTTTTCTTTGGAGCAGGTACCTTCCTTGTATTGGATTTTTCCTTCTAATATCTTCTGGAGGGATGGATTGGTAGATATATACTGTGTGAATTTGGTTTTGTCCTGGAATATTTTGTTTTCTCCATCTATGTTGAGAGTTTTGATGGATATAGTAGCCTAGGCTGGCATTTGTGTTCTTTTAGAGTCTGCATGACCTCTAACCAGGCTCTTCTGGATTTCTTAGTCTCTGATGAGCAGTCTGGTATAATTCTGACAGGTCTACCTTTGTATATTACTTGGCCCTTTTCCCTTACAGCTTCTAATATTCTTTCTTTGCTCCATGTGTTTAGTGTTTTGATTATTATGTGACGAGAGGATTTTCTTTTCTGGTCCCATTTATTTGGTGTTCTATAGGCTTCTTGTACCTTTATTGCCATCTATTTCTTTAGGTTGAGGAAGTTTTCGTCTATGATTTTGTTGAAGACATTTTCAGGTCCTTTGAGCTGAGAATCTTCATTCTTCTCTATTCTGATTATTCTTAGATTCTTTTCATTGTGTCCTGAGTTTCTTGGATGCTTTGCGTTAGGAGATTTTTACATTTTGAATTTTCTTTCATAGTTGTGTCAATCTCTTCTATGATATCTTCTTCACCTGAGATTCTCTCTTCTCTCTCTTGTATTCTGTTGGTTATACTTACATCTGTAATTCCTGACCTCTTTCCTAGATTTCCATTTTCATGTTTGCCTCCATTTATGTTTTCTTTAGTGTTTCTACTTCTACTTCTACTTGACTGCTTTATTCAATTCCTTCACCTGTTTTCCTATATTTCTTTCAGTGAGTTATTTATATTCTCCTTAAAGAACTCTATTATCTTCATAAGGTAGGATTTTAAGACAGATTCCTTATTTTCAGGTGTGTTGGTGTATTTAGGGCTTGCTGTTATGGGAGAACTGGGTTCTGGTGATGCCCATGTATAATGGCTTCTGTTGCTCATGGTCTTCTGCTTGTCTCTCACTATGTGGATATCCCTGGTGTTTGTTGATCTGAGTGACTCTGTCTGGAGTCTGCCTCTTTTGTCTGTGTTGCTTCAGGTCTCCTAGTAGGCCTGCGGCCCTGGCTGTAGAAGAACCCCTGTAGGGCCTTCCAACCTGGGCTCTTCAGAAAGTCAGAGAAGCTGCTGATCTGTTGTCCTGGCTTCAGTAGATCTCCTGGGAGGCCTTCAGACTCCTAGGTCTTCAGTGGAGCAGTCAAGCTGTTGTCCTGTGTGATGTTCTCCAGGAGGACATACAGAGTATGGTTTCTGTTTCCCTGTGTGCAGCAGAGCTCCAGGGAGACTTTCAGTCTGTTGGGACACTTGCCCTGAATGCCTTCAAGCTGTGGTGTCTTCAGAGGATCAGAAAATCTGATAATACTTTGCTCTGTTGTCTTGTGTGCAGCAGATCTCCTGGGATGCCTCAGGCTATGGTGTCAGTTGCCCAACTGTTCTGAGTGTAGAGGATCTTCTGGGATGGCTCAGGATATAGTGTCTTCATGGGAGCAGACAAGCTATCAGTCTGCCCCAGCAGAAAGGACCAGACAGATGGGGAGGAAGGGGAATAGTTTTCGTGGGGGGGGGGGTGGTTTTGGTGGGTGATGGGTCTTACGTTCACTGGGCTCCCAGCAGACATCTTTGGGACTTTAGGGGGAGGGTTCTTACCAACTGCTCTGAGTGCTGTGGATCCTCTAGGTTGGCTCAGGGTAGATGTCTTCACAGAAGCAGACCAGCTAGCAGTCTGCCCCAGCAGAAAGGACCAGGAAGAAGGGCATATAATTTTTAATGTCAAGAATAACTTTCACATTTAATTGAGATTAGTTTAATTCTGCAAACTACTTGAAATAAGTTACACAAATTTAATGAAATAAATATACTAATTCTAATAGAATGAAATAAAAATGTAAAATGCATATAGGTGAATATAATTAGAAAATAATAGAATCATAAATTAGCAGGTATTCAGAGGGCCCAATTATTTATTGGCATGTCTTGCATTACAAGTTTCCACAAAATTGAAATGGGAAATACTATGCAAAGTTGTTGTGGGAAATATTAAAAAAGAGAGAACCGACACTTTCCCACACTAGTGCTGGCAAGCTGTGGGCTGCAGAGCTCAACCTGGAGATCTCAGCCTGGCCATCACTCTGTGTGGGAGCTCTTGAGTCCTCTGGCCGATCTCTACTATCAGGGTCACGCAACAACTGCCCACCCCATCATCTCAGCACCCAATTACACAGTAGAATTAAAACTCTTAAGCAATATGTTAATCAATCATATTTATGTATCAATAAAAACACAAATTACAAGAAGCCAATACAATAATTTCAGAGTCAATTGATAATGATAAAAACAACTAGATTAGACAACTTATCCCAAAATTCTAACCTTTATGATAACATAACCATCGGGGGCGCTACACCAGTTCCTGCCCACTGCCATCTTTCTTCTTGTCCTCCCCATACCCCTCACCAGTGCCACTCTTAGCTCTGCCTCCCTGCTCCCTGTCCAATCTCAGGGCCCCTATTGCCCTAATATAATTGGACAGGGAAAATCCTGTAACACAAAGTAAATGAAATTTCATTACTTTTGACAAAGAATATTTAATAAAAATATGAATTTATTACTAATAATCATTTGAATCTTAAAAAGCAAATTTCAGATGCAGTTTGGTGGCACTTTCGTATTGCCCTAATACATGATAAGTATAAGCCTAAAGATAAGGCATTCAAGATCATCCTTAGCAACATTGTAAGATGATAACTTATGATACAGAAGACCAAGTTTAAATAAAGCAAAAATCGGCAGATAAAATTTCTTGCGTTGTTTCTTCAGATCCCACACGTTTGAAGTGGTGGTGTCTGGATATGTCAAGGGATACAGACTCATGTGGCATTTTTCTAAGATACACTCACATAGTGTATTGCTGAAGCCAGACCTCTGGGAGGACAGGCGATCGTTGGGGAGAGTATATATAATTAGGACTCAAAGGACAGTGCTGGGTTCTTGCATAGTTAACTATTGGTCTTTGTTGGTGTTACATCATCATCTTTGCTTATCTTCATTGAGAGAGGTACATCAGAGAACTTTTCCTTGCATCTAGGCTAGTCCTGGTCACTGCCACTTACTTGACTCATGTCAATTGGGTGCAGAGGACTTGTGGTTTCTGCTCCTGATGCAGTTTGCAATCCTGACACTATGGAACCTGACTGCTGGTATCCTGACAAGAGTTTGTAATAGCCCCAAAGAACTACTTCTAAACAGGTCCTCATCCCAATGTCCCATTTACCATTTTTTCTCCACTACCTTTGGATGGTGGACTAGAAGGGGGGTCGAAGCATTTGAGAACACTTATTAAAAGTAGGTTTGAAAAAAATTCAAGGCCTGCATACGTTACTGCTTCACAATCTATTATACATTGTCAAATAAAACAAAATCTACCAAGGTAATTCTGAAAAGGTACGTTTTACCTTTTGCTTTGTTTCTATTAAGGTTTGAAATTAAACAGAAACTTGTTTCAGATTGATGATCTAAAAACTGGATACTTAAAACACATTTCAACAAGATTATTTTAGGTGTAAAAAGGATGTCTAAACGTGTCTCACAGGACTATGGGTGAGACAGGGTAGAGCTGGCTGGTGATGCAGGGATTAGCAGTACCAGAGGATTCCAGAGAGCATGTGGAATAGAGATTTTTTTTTCCCATATGGTTTGGTTAAAGAGAGTTCTGCTTATGGGATGGGAAGGAGTGGATATAGATGGCCTCTCTCTTTCTTCAATGGTGGATGGTTAAAGTTCCTGGAGATATTTTGACTCAATGGATTGTGACAATAATAAACTAAAGCTAATAACTCGACCACTAGCACTTGTTTGTATTCTTCGGCCTTTGAAAAGCAGGAAAATAATTTTCCACTCCATTATTTTTCTTCATAAAAGTGGCTTCTGCTATTATATTGAGTTTTATGTATAATGTTAAGTTTATATACTATAATTTTATGAATTATTTTTACAAACACTAGTAAATATGGGCAAGTCCATAAAGATGGGCAAATGTAAATAGTTTTGAATATTGCTTTATATAGTGTATGAACTGTATGTATGTGAGTTTATACACATGTAAATATGCATAGAATAAACAAAGAATTAACTTCTATTCCAATATAGGATTATTAATCCTAAATATCTAATGGAATTATATTTTATTTTAATATTTTGTTAGTTTCAACATCAAATGAACAAATATAATTCTATCTTTCTTACTATAATGAAAGTGTACGTCAATTTCTTTATTTTTAGTTCTTAAAACAGTATTCATGTGAATTAAAGTCTCACATTTCTACAGGTAGTGGACTTTTAGCTAATTCTGAATGACTTCGTGATGTTTTTGTGCCCACTGGAATTGAACACTTATTCTAGGTACAAAATCCTTATTTTGATATGACTCCACACTTGTATGATACAAAAATGCTGGAAATAGGAAATTTAGCCTTCCTTTCCTAGAAGCTAAGCAAGTAAACATCTCTCAAATTATCTGAATTGTATTTCAGTAACACAATCCAAGAAGCTTCTAAGATAGGTGAAGCTTCATTTTATCTTATTGTTTAGTTTTCAAAGATTTTTGTTTTTTCAGAGGGGTATTATATAATCACATTTCTGGAAGAGTGCTTTTGTAGTTATGTACTCTGTAGAAGGCAGAATGTTAGCATAATCTCCATTTTGAAAATTTGTAAAATGTAATTTGTCTTTTGCATTGTAATTATGTTCTGCAAAGTATATAAAAATTGACAATATAATACCATGAGAATTCTAATCAAGGGAAACTGATACAATTTTCAAACCTTGGACAAAAGTGACAGATCTGACAATAAAAATTACAATAAATGAAAATATGTACAAAACAGACTTTCTTCTCTAAGATAACAAAGTTCTATTGTTTATCTATTTAATAATAAAAATATGAAAATATGTCATAAAACTGATATAACATAAAACAAACACAGATAAATGCTACATCATCGCAAGAGACCATGTTCACATTTCCAAGAATAGAAATCACAAACCAGGAAAAATCTCAATAAATTTGGGAAAAACTTTCTAAAACTAATAGTAAAAATATATATAGGATATACTTATTATATTTATTAAATTCATCAAAAATATCAAACTGTTCATTTGCAATTTCACATTTCCATCATTTTTTCCTGTTTGGAAATAATATGCCTTGAAAGTTTTAAAAAAAATTTGTGTATCAATAGTTAATTAAATCAATTCAAAAATGAATAAAAATAAATACTAAGATATTGTTAGAAATTCTGAAATATATTTAAAAATCATGACTCTATTAAAGAAAAAGCACACTACAAATGGTTAAAATTTGATCTTAACATGATATACCTTAAAACTTCTGAGATGTTGCCAGAAACATAGTTAGGTTTAAATTTAAATGCATTTATTAGAAAAATAAATTCCCAAACTATCTACTCCAAAATGATGAGTATAAATAATCATATCTTTGTCACAGAAATGAAATGAATTAGAACATTAAAGGTAAATAAATTAGGAAAATAAAACACAGAAAGAAACAAGCATAGTGTTTAGCCTTTTGAAAAGCCTATTAACACTGCGATAGAGTAATACTGTTCTTTATGCTATGAATGAAACTGATAACAAAGAATACTGTCTCACTGATAATACTTGGAAGCAAACGGAGGCAGACACTGTACCGGCCATCTCCGGTCCTAGCCTTCTGGAAAGTCAGAAGTTCATACTCACTCTGGGTCTATAGAGTTAGTGACTGTGTCAAGAAAACAAACAAAGGAACAAATGAAATCTTACAAAAGAAGGAATCCTTGAAAAAGAAAGCTAAAGATAATGATAAATGTATTTTTATTATATTATATAAAAAACATAGAACATTATATAAAAAATAACAGTATTTATTTTGTTTCAATAAAGAGTATGTATTATATGCCAAAAATAATTTTGGATGTTTAGTGATAACTCAATTACTATGATTTCCTGTAAGCAAGGAGTACAACAAAGAGTACAAGTTAAGAAAAAAGTCCAGAAGAGAGTTGAATTTGCACTTTAAAGAAAAGGTTAAGCAATTTGGAATTTAAAAGAAGTTAAGGTTCCAGATGTGTGGACATTTGTTTAGATTGCTAGCCTGAAAAAAAAAGAGCATGCATTTTGATGACTCAATATGTTCAGCATGATCAGAAACAAAACATTTATCAGTTCATAGTGTTTTTAAACAGAAAAATTATTGAGGTTGAAATAAGCAGATGACAACAAAAAATGAATATTCTTTTCATTAGACCATGAAATGAAAGAAACTCAAATTGAATATTTAAATATCTAAAAAAATCAAACCACAAATAATATTAATTTTATATATTGTTCTCAAGTTTTTATATGAGCATGCTGTATTATATTGGTTTATTAAACCATTTCTTTATGTGAGAGGACATGAATATTCACTTTTATAAACTATAGTAAACTTTATTTGCCTATCTAGAATTTTGAGAGATAATAATCTAAAGAAATAGTTATCATTCAGTACCAATGAGGATACAGAATCTCCGCATTTTAATTTAAAACAAATTTTCCTAGAGATTTAATTAAATATTAATTTGGACATTTTATATAGTACAATGAGTATGCTTCAGATGTACAATTTACAAAATAATGCATATATTATGCAGACATTATAATATATACATATTCTATATTAATTTAATGTTTACCAACCCTTTTAGTGTCTTCAAGACAGATGAGAATTCTAAGCAATTATTTGGCTTTATGTTTACCCATAGTATAATGTGTCATTTACAATCAATATTGTAAAAAAAACACCATGACCAAGGCAACCCATAGAAGAAAGAATCTCTTTAGAATTGCTTACATTTTCAAAGGAATAAGAAATGTTCGTGGAGTGGAGACACGGAGTAAACAGCAGAAAAGATGGATAGGGCAGACGCTGAGGCTCACATCTTGAACCACAAGTAGGTAGCAGAGAATGCAATGGAAAATGGCATGGTGTCTTTTTACTCTCACAGCTCACCTTCAGTGATAGTATTCCTCCAATAAAGTTGTTCAGACTAAGCCTTTCAAAACATTAATATCAACTAGGACCAAGTATTCGAATGTCTGAGATTATGAGGTACATTTGTTATCCAAAAATACTATACATGCCAATTCTAGATTTGGTGTGTCTATAATATATTAAAAGTGTTATTTACTGAGAATTAATACAAACTCAAGTATTCTCATTTGTTATAATACACCTTAGCCATCATATTTAAAAATGTTTAGGAACACTACTGTTACAAAGACCGTTAATATACATGTTGTAGACGTAGTCGCCATCAAAGGTATTAAATACACACACACACACACACACACACACACACACACACACACACACACACACACCAAAATACACACAATAAATAAACAAAATAACAATAACAACAACAAAAAATGAAAATCCTTTTCTGATGATCAAATCATTAATATCATGGTGGAAGCCAAGACAATGATGTAATCAGATGGAATATAGATCATAAGAGAACTAAAGACCTGGGTAAATTGTAAATTGTAGGTCTTAAGTTCATCTTGCTTTAACAATATTTCACCATTTATGTTACTGAGATGTCTGTATTAAGGTGTGTTCAGTTTGTATCAGAAAAAGATTCATACCATGACATTAGAAAATAATTCACACAATGCAAAAGACATATAATTTTCTAGTCAGTCTGCCAAAAGTTCAAGTGATTTCATGGACTTTTCATTCAGGTTAAGTCACTAGAATTTGCTAACAGAGACGATCTGTCATATGAGGCTATAGCCTGTAAGTCAAGCAAATGGCATAGTCACGTATCCATCTTTTTGACAGTGTTTATCACTCACTAAATGCTTGTGCTGACAGAGAGTACACACACCTACCTCATCAGCTGATATTTTTGATAGTATTTCACAATTTTAATTTTTGACACTTACCACAATTTGCCTTAGCTATCCTTATTTTTCACCCACAATAGATTAAAATCTACTAGACAGAAGTGATTGTGTATATCTATAAATCCAATTGGATAAATCAGAAGCATAATGGTTTGAAAATAAAAACTGGCAAAAATAATTTAGTAAATAACTGCTCTGAGCATTCAGTCATGCTTGCATGAATTCACTTTAAACCTGGGCATATTGCTAGGAGGGTAAAGATAGCTAGACACTGGAGCTTCGTGGTCAGCAAACCAAGCCAATTTGATTCAAGGTTCAAAGAGAACCGTGTCTTGAATGTGGTGGACAAGAGTAATGAAGGAAAATAACAAAAGTAGATCAAGTTGTACTCATGCTTTCACACCCACTTACAAATGCAAAGAGTCTTAGGGACTCGGACACATATACCGTACACGTTTTGAAGATTATTTTAAGAAGATTCGGGAATCAATATATACCATAGGAGAAATGTAAATTAAAACACTGTTGATGTTTTATCTTACCTCAATCAGAAAGACCAGCATTAAGAAAACTTACAACGGAGTCTGGATGGATGGTTCTGTGGTTAAGTTTTGGATGGTTTTGCAGAGCACTGGAGTTCCTTTTCCACTTCCTCACAGCTGGTGACTTCCGACACCCGCAATTACAGTACGAGGAGATTGGGACCCTCTTCAGCATGCTGCAGGCACTTGCACACATCAACAGAATTAAAATCAAAATTTAAAAGAATCAAAAGAAAACAAAGAAAGTTAAATGCTGGTAAGAAGATTTCATGGAGGCAGCATAAAGTAGCCACCTATACTCTTCTGGGGTATGTACTAGAAGGATTCTAGAACAATGCATCACAGACATATTTGAACAACTATAGATAATCCAGTACTACCAACATGTTTCTTTAGGCTGCTTGCAGGAAATTGGGGTCAGCTGAAAATTAACATGTTATGTGAAAAAGTCTAATTTAAAATGACATATATGTTCTCTATTAGAACAGAGAATGTGTATGCATAAGTTTGTACGTGTATATAGAATATGTATGTGTATACAGATATACATGTATATACATATATAATTTGAAGATTAAACTGAGGATAAAAGAAATATGAGGAGGGGGAATAAGGAATATAGTCAAGCTACAGTATATACTTGTATAAATATAACTGTGAAATTTATTAACTCATGCCATCAATATGTTCCAACAATTAACAGGAAATATGTTTGATGGTGAAACTCAGCCACATAGGCAAGCTTTGTCTCAAAATGAACAAATAAATAAGATGTGCAAAGAATTAGTAATTCATTAAAACTGTGAAAGAAATATAGTCATTTGAAGTCAGTACTAACAATTGTCTAGGAATTTAAAGGAGACAGTTTAGAAAACTGTCCCTTCCACATCTTTGTTTAAAATTCAATGAACTTGTTTTTTAACCAGACCTTTATTACTCAGTATGTTCTAAAGTTTTTGTCTAGGAAATTATCAATAGGTATATACTTGCTTATTTGTTTCAGTTTCTAATTGTTATCTCAAAGGAAATACTGCTAAGACTAGGAAGATAAATAGTTGGTTGATTAGCATGAGTTTAGAACTTTATACCTCAAGTAAATTGTTTTATTAATACTATTTATTATTTTAATATAATTACTAATGGCAGCTCCATGTTGGAGATTATTCTAATGCTTTGAATCAGTATAGAATCTGTGTGCCCATATGCTAAAGGTCCTTGACCCCAGTTGGATTTTTTCATCAATCAATAAAGATGCCAAGGGCCAGTGGTTGAGCACAGGGTTGTACACTTAGAATTGAGCCATAGGACACTGAAAGAAGAACTGGAGAATTTTGCGATGACTCCGGGAAGAAGAATGGAGTGCAGTAGCAGCAGAAGATGAAGCCAACCAGCATTTCAGACTTTGGACCACTTCCCTGACTGGGTCAGGGGTAGCAGGAGAAGGTTTAGGCTATCTTTGAGGTAGCCAAGGCATTTTAAAATTAAGCTAATGTGTGTGTGTGTGTGTGTGTGTGTGTGTGTGTGTGTGTGTGTGTGTGTGTGTGTGTTTCATTCACAGATCCAAAGATAATTTCTGTGCAGGTGTGTGATGTGACACAACAGGACACAAAGTGATATAGCCAAACCTCTCTGCTACAGCTCCAAACCATAAAATTTCTAAAATGTATATGGGGTTTCTTAATACTTAAATTCAAATCTTAAAAATGCAATATCTTAAAAGTATATTTCCATTTTAGAGGCTGTATTACATCCTGAGTCCTTTACCCTAAACCATCATCATTGGAAAGAATATAGATAGATGATATAAATATAAATGATAGATGATATAGATATACATACAGAGACAGATATAGATATCGATGACCTAGACTTACACATAAACATAGATAGATATGGATATAGATATGCAGAAGAGCTTGTGCTGGCTTGTTTAGGACATATACTTGATGTCTCAGTCTCTCTGAAACATGAGTTTGAGTGAGTGTTTATGAGATTTGCTTGATTGATTTAATGGGTTTATTTTCATGATATTTTCCATGCCCCTGGCTCTTACACTCTTTCTGCCTCCTCTTCTGTTGGGGTTCACTGAAGTTTAAAAGAAGGGATTTGATAAAAACACCTCATTTAGAGATTTGTGTTCTAAGGTCCCTCTCTCTTGCTTAATTTTGGCCTATGAGTCTTTGTGTTTATTCCCATTTATTACAGGAGGAGGCATCCCTGATGATGGGTATTGATTGATTGATTGACTGATTGATTGACTGATTGATTGATGATTATAGCACAATATCATTAGGAATCATTTTATTATATTTTGTATACAAGTATTATTTGGTTTTACCCTGGAAATCTTGACTATCCAGTCTCTGGCTCTTGGTCACCCAAGCAGTGTCAGGTATGGGATCCATCTTGTGGAAAGGGCCTTAAGTCAAATCAGACCATTGATTGGTTACTCCCACATGGTGGCTTTGTGCCACTTTTGTATGAACATATTCTATAGGAAGGAAGGGTTATAGATCAGGGGTTTTGTGGCTGTGGTGGTGTTCTCGTTTCTCCTTTGGTATGCTGCAGAGTAGCTTCCTATACTAAAGTCATGAGAATATAGTGGTGAAGGTTTTATGTAGACACCAGCTTGGCTTCTCCATGTTCAATGAGTCGTGTGTGTGTGTGTGTGTGTGTGTGTGTGTGTGTGTGTGTGTTGTCTTCAGCACTGACACCTTACTGTTAGTGGAGAACAACCTATTTCCTTGTTTACAACCTGGATTTTGGGGGGGTTCCTTTGGGATACCTTCTTCTAACAATACAATTAGATGTGCCCAGTCCTCATATTGAAAACCTAGTATCAGGGCAAGACATGAGTAACTGGGACTCCATCTTCTTCATTATTTTCAGACTTATTTAATATCACCTTAATGTATCTAAGGGGGTTTCCACTGTACTAGGCTTCTATACCATCCCCCAAAGGCCACTCAATTTTAAAAGTGTTCTCTACCTCCACCTTATCTCCCGTCTCCTCATCACCTGATTCTCCCTTTCCCATACTGCTTGCTTCCAGTTCACTCATAAGATCTGCATCCACTTCCCTAGACCTTTCCTCTATCTGCTGAGTTTTTGAATTATAGGCTGTTATTCACTCATTTAATGGCTAATATACACATATAAGCGAATATATCCCATATTTATCCTTCTGGGTCTGTATTTCCTCACTTGGGGGTGATATTTTTTCTAGTGATATCTTTTTGCTTGTGAATTTCAGAATGATTTTCTTTTTACAGCTCACTAATACTCCATTGTGTAAATGTACCACAGTGTCCTTATTCATTCTTCAGTTGAGGAACTTCTAGGCTGTTTTCAGTTTCCAGCTACTATAAATAAAATTGCAATGAACATAGATGAACAAGTGACCTTGTGGTACAAAGTGAAGCATCTTTTGGTAAAATATCCAAGAGTGGTTATAGCTGGATCTTGAAATAGATTGATTCCCATCATTATAGAAACCACCATAATGACTTTTCCCATGACTGTACAAATTTCTACTTGCAGCAGCAATGGAGGAGTATTCCCCTTGCTCATTTCCTTTTGATTTTATACATTCTGTCAGGAGTAAGATAGGATGATAAAATTGTTTTGATTTGCATTTCCATGATAGCTATGTTTAAAATGTCTGTGTTTCTCGACTATTTGAGATCTCTCTACTGAGGATTCCATTTTAAATTGTATTATTTTGTGTAGTGTTCAGAAAGTTTTATCCTGTGCCAATGCACTCAAGGCCATTACCCACTTTCTCTCCTATCAGGTTTAGTGTGTCAGATTTTATGATAAAGTCTTCGGTCCACTTAGACCAGACTTTGAGTTTTGTGCAGGGTCATAAGTATGCATATATTTATTCTCCTACATGAAGGCATCCACTTTGACTAGCACCATTTTTTGAAGATTCTTTTTTCCAGTGTATATTTCTTGCTTCTTTTTAAATAGCAGATGTCCATAGATGTGTTGATTTATATCTGGGTCTTTAATTCGATTCTATTGATCAATATTTTGCTTTTGTGCCAGTACTATGCATTTTTTGCTCCTATAGCTTTATAGTACAACTTAACATTTGGAATGGTGATAACTCCATCAGTTATTTTATTTTTCCTGATTGTTGTAGCTACTGTGGGTTATTTGTATTCTATATGAATTTGAGAATTGTCCTTTCAAGATCTGTAAGGAGCTGTGATGGAATTCTGATGGGACTTATATTACAATGAATCTATAGATGGCTCGTGATAGGATGGGGACTTTTACTATATTAATTCTAATGATCCATGGGCATGAGATATTTTTCCAACTTTTGATATTTTCTTAAATTCCCTTCTTCAAGTCCTTGAAGCTTTTTATTATATATGCCTTACTTTCTTCGTTAGAGTGACCCCCAAGATATTTTATATTATTAGAGGTTATTGTAAATGGTGTTGTTTTCCAGATTTATTTATCAGACTACTTAGGATTTGAATATAAAAGGGTTACTGATTTGTATGAATTAATAAAATAATAAATATATTAAATAAATTCCTTCTTAATATCTATGTATGCTTTCAAAAGAATATTATTTAATGAAGTTATATCTTTTATATTATAATATAAATACTTTCAAAACTGAAAATTACTTTTGCTTAACAAGTCAAAAATGTAGGTATTATAATTGGTTAAAACTATATTTTTACATTAAGCTTGCACCTGATTTAAGATTTTAAATATTTTTGAACTTTTTAGTTTGAAAATCTCAATTTAAATTCAGAAAGTTTAAGAAGTGTTTTTCTGAATTATCTATACAATAGTGATTTCTTTTACTCAAACAGAATCTTATTCTCTAGCTCAGGCTGTTCCTGACTATACAAGATTCTTTTTCCTTTATCCTTTCAAGTGCGTGACATTAAGTTTGAAACACCTCTCCAAGGTGCAACAATCATTTCTTTATTTCTTAATGCATATCATATGCTTAGTAATATTTATAGTTGGTGTTCCTTACTCATTGCTAACACAAATTTATTATATTTAAGGATTAAAATATAGAGAGTCTGATACGGCTAAAGTTGTAATCTACTGCTGCAAATAAAGCAATAAAATAAAATAAAAACATATCGCAAGATTAGAGTCATTGATAATATAGCTATGTAACAGATATACCTCATGTAAACATGCATCCTTAGATCATTGTGCGTGTTCTGATGAATCTTCCTAGAAATCTACACTGATAGGAAGAATCACCCCTTAAAGAGAAATCAAGTTAAGTGTAGTGATGATTTGCATTTTGAATTTCAGAAATTACTTAAAACAAAGTAAGTAGTACTTTGACGCTAATGTTCTTAAACTTGAAACTAAATTTAAGGGCTTTACTGTATTAGAAAATAAAGGAAGAGGTGATGAAAGTGATGACTTAGCAGGATAAATACATTTCTCTGCTCAGACGGTCCTGAATTTTATTCATGAGTTCATTTCACGGTACCTATGTTCTGAGCCAAACAACTATCTGTAACTACAACTCCAGAGAATCTAGTGTTGTCCTCTGGGATCCACAGGAGCCCTTACAAATAGGATGCAGTTTTACACAATACAGCACTGGGGGGCAGAGAGAAAAGAAAGACAACCAACTACCCATTGAAGAGTGATACTAATGCATTTGGAAATTTCAGAAATAGGCAGGAATGACACAGTTTTCTATCCATATGGGATCATGGTAGATTCCAGTTCACAAAACTCTCACTCCTAGGGGAAAGGCATATTGCCTATATGAAAGAAGTCCCCCCCTCCCAGTTTCTTTACTGAACTTACCATAGTACTAATTTCTGAAAAGATACTGATTTGGGCTCTATACCCTATGACCTTGAGTTTTGCTTGATAGGTAAACTTTGTTTGCATTTGATCTAGTTTTTGAAAGACTGTATAGTTCATTAATTTTTAGCTTTCTTAAAACTAAGGAAAATAAGATACAGACCTCAGGTTATCTAATTTCTAAAATCCAAAGAACACTAAGGTTTCAAGAAAAAGTAATGTAAAAGACATCCGAGGCAGGCCTTGAAACTTTATCCAGATTTGAATTTAAATTTCTATCGATTTCTCTTATTCAATCTGTGAAGTAAGGTCTAATATACATCAGACTGATCAGAGACTTGATGTATAGCAGAGAATGACAGTGGACTTATGATTCCCATGCTTCTACACCCCATTACAAGAATATAATTGTATGTCTGTGTTAGATGGTGATGGGTTCTTGTGTACTAGGCAAGCAGTCTAAGAAATGAATTTTGCCACCACACCTAATCATCCCTCAACAGGAATATTATATTTCAATTTTATTTCCTTTAGATTTAATTGAGAAGGCTATAATTTAGAGACTTACTTCATTGAACATGTACAGAGAGAGAATGTCTATTGCAATGTTTTAAAGTATATTTTATTATCTTACTAGTGAGTATGTCTGGGTTACCCTTCAAGCATAGTTCTGAATCTTTCCTGAACTATAATAAGAAATGTAGATAGAAGACATTTTGGAATGAATATAGATCAGAAAATACATTTTACTTGAACTGTTTGAACCCAATTTAGAAATGTTTAGTAACTAATTTCAAAGTGCTCAAAAAGAGTCCCCAAAGGACATCAGACACAGGAGTGATTGTTAAGGGGTGATGGCATAATATTCATCTAGAAATATTAAGAGACACTCTTGATTGACTGCCAATTTCTCATAATAGATCATTTCTAGTTTGCATATAAATGATGACCATGCTCCAAATACAGGGTATGTGGCATAATCGCTCCCATCAGGTTTATCTTTCTTCTACTCAATCATCCAAAGTTTCTCAAGAACAGGTAATAAGCTAATATTACCACCCTCCCAAATGGCCTGGTGTTCTAATTTAATTGAGAAATATTCCTATTTTCAGATCATATTCTGTA
This sequence comes from Uromys caudimaculatus, assembly GCA_028551405.1. Classification (NCBI taxonomy): domain Eukaryota; kingdom Metazoa; phylum Chordata; class Mammalia; order Rodentia; family Muridae; genus Uromys; species Uromys caudimaculatus. The sequence goes on along the minus strand of CM052718.1, from coordinate 48,457,603 downwards.
AATATGTTTCTACATTTATAAACTTAGAGTAATCAAATTTTTTGGGCCACTTTCCTAACTTTGTTAGTTATGTTCATCCTTGAATATTTGTAGAACAAAATTCTTGCCTGGAACTGCTATGTCTTGTTTATATTACTCTCATCTTCGTTGAAGGTGGGTCTCTTTTACTTATACTGTCTGTCTTAGAACCCAGCAATGCCTAAATAATGTTGTTACTTAAAATGTTTACTAAAATGAAGTAGAATTGTAAAAATTCAAATTTTAAGAGATTAAGATATAGTTATTTTATATAACTAAATATACCAAGATTCTTAAAAAAATACATGCATGCATATGTGGTATCAAAGAATGTAAATTATGCATATGCATTATATATATATACATATAATTTACATTGTCTCTATTAAATTTATATGTGTTATATACTATACATATTATATATTATATACACAAATATAAATATATATGTAATATATGTATACACAATACATAATATGTAAAATATGTATTCCCTGATTGCATATATATACATATATACATAAATATGTATATGCATATATGTACATATATATATGCTTATATACACATAGATGCATATATAAAAATGCATATATAATATAGACATAATTTTTATATATGCATAATATATACTTAATAATATTATATTATATAGAATATATAACATCACATGTAATATATATAATATATAATGTATATATTACATTGTGGAGGATATCTTTTAAAACTAATAATATTGGCAACTTTTTCTTCTTCATAAACCAAATCAAACTCAGTGACAATAATTTAGTATGCACTACTATTTCATATTTTAATTTTATTACATCATTTTCTCCTTTAAAAAGCAGTTTGTTACTGAGATGATAGCTAAGTACCTATGATACTTTGTGAAATTCAAAGCTATATTTGGTTATCAATTCTGGATCTATGAATAAATAAAATATCCAACAGAATAATATAATGTTTTGGTGCCTAGCTCATTTCTGCTTCTGTTCTTTGGACAATATGGAACAAATATTTGTATAAATGAGTTCATTTAGCCTGTCAAGATTGCTGACAGTATAATGTGTTCAAACGATATGATAGATTTAATAAATTAGTTGTGTCCTGTCAAGCATTTCTATATTATAGTATGCTAGGTAAAAATCCTTGAAACTGACTTGATCATTTACTTTACAAAACATTTTCCTTTTCAAATTCATTCCATCTAGTTTTTCTTTTCTGAACGAGTCATAGAAATTCTTAGTATCACAGTTCAAATTGAAAAAACTTACATAGTGTTAATTGAAGTCTTCATAAGATTTTTTTCAATTCAATAGCTATTTTAGTGTGTATATACAGTATCACTGATCTATTTCTGTGTAGAAATAAATGCATGTGTTTCATGTTGTATTTATAATTTGGAGCTACATGAAGGTAATTATATACTGTGTAGTATTTGAGCCTAGATTTAGTTCATAATTAGCATAGTTTCATAAATTTGTTATCTTGAAAAGATAACTCTTAAAAATAAGTGATTAGGGGACTGGAGAGATGGCTCAGTATTTATGAGCACTTTCTGCTCTTCCAGAGGTCCTGACTTTAATCTCCAGAAACCACATGCTGGCTCACAACCATCTATGATGGGATCTGATGCCCTCCTCTCGCATGCAGGTGTACATGCAGATAGAGCACTCAAACATAAAATAAATAAATAAATCTTTAAAAATTAAATAAGCGAGTAGTATATTATTTGCTCTGCTGGCTAGCCTCCATCTGCTACACAAATAATAAAGCAGATAATTATGTCAATTATGAAAAATTAGAGCACTAAACTGAGTAGGGACTGAAAATAAGAAATGTAAAGGAAAACACCTGATTGTTCCTAAGTATAGTGGAAGATAGTTTATTGTGGATAAAAGGGAAAGCATATTCAGACAGAGACACCATGAGGAATCCAGAGTGGTCATGAACCTGTGCCGTCTGAGGAGAAAAGGGAAGGGAAGGGAGAGGAGAGAGGGGGGAAGCGGAACCAGGAGTAAAGAGAGCAAAGATGCAAAGAGACTGTGATGAAAAGGGTTGGATTGTATAGAGAAGAACCTGTGGAGGAAAGGCTAGACTTTGGTATAGTGGGCAAGGTATGTCTGTCATAACTTGTACCAGGTAGGGACTGAGGAATGCTCAGAAAACCTAGCAGGCATGTCTGTTTTAATATGTTAAATAGGCACCTGACTCATTTGTCCTGTGTTTGAAACCAAACAATTACTAAAATAAATAGTGCAGAGAAAAACACAAAGCTTGCAGCTATCCAACATACTGTCTGCCTTTCCCAGGGTTTCCCTATGATCTTCAACCTCCTTGAATCATCTAAGACATTTCCTGCATTTACTGGTGTTTAGTATAGAAAATACAGACCAATATCCCTAAAATCTATATGTAAAATCGCTCCAAGAACTATTATTTACCAAACACAAACACAAGATAATTTGCCTTGACCACATTGGCTTTATCTTAGAGATGTAGGGTTGGTTCAACATGCACAAATCAATAAATGTAATATCTATTTAATGACAAAAATCTACAAGATCATCTTATAAGATACAGACAAGCCTTTTGACAGTTTTCAACATCCTTCCATGATTAAAAAAAAGTCCTAAAGAGTTTGGAGGGAACATATATCAACACAATAATTATATATGACAAATGCAATGATTCACAAAATGAACACTGAGAATATAAGCAAGATGCAAATATTTAACCAACAACTAAAGAGTACACATGGATGGACCTATGGCTCCAGCCGCATATGTAGCAGAGAATGACCTTGTTGGGCATCAGTGGGAGGAGAGGCTCTTGGTCCTGGGAAGGCTCGATGGATGCTCCAGTGTAGGGGAATTGCAGGGCAGGGAGGTGGGAGTGCTTTGATGGGTGGGGGAGCACCCTCACAGAAGCAGGGGGAGGGGGAAGCGATAGGGGGAAGTTTCTGGAGGGGAAACTGGGAAAGGGAATAACATTTGAAATGCAAATAAATAAAATATCCAATAAAAGAAAGAAAGGATAAAGTTTGTATTCCTAGAAAAATGAAAAAGAATAAGTAGAAAGAGGACAAATCTACAGAAGGAAGAAAAAAACTGGTGAGTTCGCATCAGCACACTGACTGTTCCTCTGATTTTATAAGAGCCTACAAAGGCAGAAAAAAAATAGATTAAAAAGATATTATAAGGTATGATTTGTTGAACCTAGCTATTTCTAGTATTATTAATAGCTCCTGCTCTATAAGAACTCTGCTGGCAAATAAATAAATAAATAAATAAGAACTCTGCTGGTTAGTTTTCAGTCAACTTATTATCTGAACGGAGGAAACATCAATTGAGAAAGTGCTCCCATAAGACTAGCTGCAGGGCATTTTCTTTCCATTTTAAAAATAATATTTATATTTATTATTTGTGAATTTCATGCAATGTACCCCAATCACATTCTGTTCCCAATCCCCCAGGTCCACCATCCTGCTCTTGTGCCTTTCTCAATGAACAGAAATAAAAAAGGGAAAGAAAAGAAAAAAAAATACATCAAGTCCAAATTGTGTTTCCATTATACTCACTGAAGCATGGCCAATCCCCTAATGGGTAGCGCCTTAAAGATAAAGGAGTCCTCTCAACACTTTTGCCAGAAGCTATCAAATGTAAAAACGCATTTCAGCGTTTCACATATTTTTCATTATTATTTTCTCACACATTACATCCTAACTGCTGGTTTCCTTCCCACCCACCCGTCTCTCCCCCGAATCTTGCATCCACATCCCGTTCACCTTACCTCAGAAAGGAGCAGGCCTTCCAAGGGCATCTACCAAATACTGTGTAACAAGCTACAATAAACTAGAACACAGATTCTTATATCAAAGCTGGACAGTGTAACGCAGTAGGAAGAAAGGGGTCCCAAAGGGAGAGACAGGAGTCAGGGACAGCCACTGCTCTCACCTTTAGAAATCCTATAAGAATATAAAGCGACACCGCCACAGCATATATGCTGAGGACCTAGGTCAGACCCATACGTGACCCCTGATCTCTGTGAGCCCAGTCAGTTGATCCTGTGGGACTTGTTCTTGTGGTGGACTAGAACCCTCTGGTTATTTAAATCCTTCCTCCCCCTCCTCCACAGGACTCTCTGAGTTCCAACTAATATTTGACTGTGGGACTCTGCATTTGCTCTCATCAGCTACTAGATGAAGTCTCTCTCTCATGAGTATTATGCTAGACTCTGGTCCCAGAGCATCATGCAGGTATGACGAACTGTACGTTGGAAGTTGTCTAGATGGGTTGGGCTTCTAATCTACTTGTGCCCTTGCCTGGTTAAAGAAGATAGCTGATTCAGACTCTGTGTCCTCCATTACTAGGAGTCTTCTCTAGTGTCGCCCTCCTTAATTCCAGGGAGTTTCCCTTGGACTAGGTTTCTACCTCACTCCAGAAATGTCTCCTAATTCCAGACATCTATCCCAGTGTTCTATCCTTCCATGCCCTTCTATCTGAGCCTTTCTCTTCCCGTCCCCATCCACACCCAGTCCACCAGCAACAGCTGTTCTAGTTCCACTTCCAAGGGAGATTTTGTCTTCTCCCTTAATCCTTCCTCCTTATTTAGTCTTACCAGGTCTGTGGATTGTAGCATGATTATCCTTTACTTCACAACTGATAACCATACATGTGAGTACATACCAAGTTTGTCTTTCTGGGTTAGGGTCCCTCACACAGGATGATTTTTCTTAGTTCTATCCATTTGCCAGTATATTTCATTATGTCATGTTTTAAAGAGCTAAATAATTCTGTATTGTATATATGTACCACCATTTTTATTCATTCTTGCATTGAAGAATATCTAGGTTGTTTCGAGTTTCTGGGTGTTATGAATAAAGCTGGTATGAATATAGCTGAGGAACTCTTATTGTAGTATGATGGATCACCCTTTAGATATATGCTCAGAAGTGGTCTGGTTGCGAAGATCAATTCCCATTTTTTTCAAAAACCATCATATTGATTTCCAAAGTGCCTGCACAATTTTGTACTCCTGATATCAATGGAAGAGTGTTCCTCTTCATCCATACCTTCACCAGAATGAACTGTTACTTGTGTTTTTTATCTTAACCATTCCGAAAGGTACAAGATGAAATCACAAATTTGTTGTGATTTGCATATCCCCGATGGCTAAGGATGTTGAATATTTCTTTTTTATTTTTTGCAAGTATATATTTTAATTTATTCACTGTCATTGTTTGTTTTTATACCAAGAACATTCGAACAACTACTGTTCCTGTAAACTATGTGTTATTTTATTCAATTTTAATATTATGTGAGTTATTCTTATTTGGAGATCATCAAACCTCATTAGTTACATAATTTTTCACATATTTGCTTTTAAACAAAATTAATTTTTCACTGTATCAAAATCATAACTTTCTTACTCAGTAAAAGAGACAAAGATATATACTAAATTAGTATATGTGACAGCTTTTTGTTCTCATCAATTTATAATGTGTTGTTACTACTCACTTTTTTCATAGAATTAAATTATAATATTGTGTCTCATAAAAATGAATTAAAGAATGCTAACAGCCCCTGAAGGTCATCGTATCTTTCATAAATGTCTGTCTATTATTAAAAGGCTATTTATTCATTTCATGGTAAAACTTAGTGAAGAAAGACTAGAAACACCTTAACTTGAGTTACTTTACATTTTTTTAAAAAATATTACTTGAAGTGTTTCTGAGCCATTTGAAATACCTCTGTTGAGAATTCTCTATTTCGATCTGTACACCATTTTTAATTGGACTGTTTAGCTTTTCTTTTTATTAATGATTATTTTTTTTTATTTACATCCCAAATGCTATTTCCCATCTTGGTTGGGTTCACCCTGAGAGTGTTCTTTCCCCCATTTGCCCTCCCCTTTGCCTCAGAAAGGATACTCTTCCCAGATATCCCCCCTCCCTGAGCCATCAGGTCTCTACAGGATTCAGAACATCCTCTTCCACTAAGGCCAGTCAAGGCAGTGCATTTCTTTTAGATGAAAAAAAAAATTTGTTGTCAGTTTTTGAAAATGGGTTGGTTTTTCCATTCCTTCCACTGTCTAACTACTGGAAGTAGTCTCTTTAAGTTCTTTTTCACCAAAGTTGGACATTTTGACTAAGGTTACCCACATGGAATCCTGGAATCCTGTCACATTCTAGGTGTCTAGGACTTTCTAGAGGTTTCCTGACTCCCTACCCCTGGCAGCTACACATTTCCATTCATTCTCTGACAGAAAATGTGTTACACTTACACAATGGAATATTATTCAGCTATTTATAACCAGGACATCATGAAATTTGTAAGCAAATAGATGAAACTAGAAAATATCATCCTGAGTGGGGTAACCCAGATCCAAAAGGACATGCATGGTATGTAGTAACTGACAAGTAGATATTAGCCAAAATGTACACAATACACATGATACACTCCACAGACCCTAAGAAGTTAAAGAAAAGAAAAGCCCAAGTGGGAATGCTTGACTTCCATGTAGAAGGAGGAAGAAAATAATCATGGTAGACAGAGGGACGGAGGGACCTATGTGGGAGAGGCAAGAAGGAGGGGAAGGGGGGGCAGGTATGGGGGCAGGATTATTTAGTATTTTGGTGTCTACTTTCTTGAATGATTTGATTATCAGCCCTCTGTCAGATGTGGAGTTAATGAAATTTTTTTCCCTTTCCTTAGGCTGCGGTTTTTCTCTCTTGACAGTGTCCTTTGCGTTATAGAAGCTTTTCATTTTTTCATAAGACCCATTTATTAATTGGTGATCTTAGTTCCTAGGCTGTTGGTGTTCTCTTCAGAAATTTTGTCTCCATTTTTAAGTATTCTCTTCAATAGCTTCCTGTGTAAACTGTTTTTTCTTTTAGGGGAGGTTGTCATAGAAGCTTTTGATGTCTTTGATACCACTGAAGTCCTTGATAGCACTTCAAATGAATTTTCCTTTCCCATAACAACCAACAGCAGCTAGGATCATGGTCTTTTGCATGGTTTCAGGGTAATATTACAGACAATTAACATCAACATGGTCTCAACAGTTCAAACTACAGACATTCACATTACCTCTCATGGTAACAATGACCCATAGTTTGGGAGGCCCCAGACCATTTTGGGTGGTGGTATTCTGGGTCAAATAAAACCTTTCCTCCTAAACTTGCTTTTGCTCATGGTATTTTATCACAACAGTAGAATCCTTAATTAAGACAATTACTTAAACAAAAATAATTCAAATTAAATGAAACAGAGACAGTTAGAAAGACAGAAAAATATATTTATTTAAGGATTATATTTTTAATATCAATAAATGTTTTTAAATGTGTAGAAAGAAATTATATCATCATTCCTCTGAGAATATTGTTGGTTAGTAGACTGTCCATTTTCCAGAGCTAGTGGCAGCACTCACTGGACTGCCAATACTCATTATAAGTTGGGACTAGAGTGGCTCTGACATTTTTTTTCTTGAGTTTCTGTTTGTTTATTTGGTTGGTTGATTGGTTGTTGTTTTCAAGTTCACTTTACGATCAATCTTTGCCTTCTTTGCTCTTAAAAATATATGAAGCTGTCCTTGTCCCATGTGTCATTTAGTTTACTAAATCATGGCTTATTATTTTCCAAGATATCACATTCCTTTTTAGAGTTAGCTTTCAGATGATCTTAAATAACTTGGTTCAAAATTGGTTTTATATTAAGGAAAGAAAACAGTGTTCAAAAATTGAAACCAGCACCTTAACAGTTGGCCCCCATACAGTAGCTCAGACATTGGAAATAGTGGGTAGGTCTGAGAAATTTAAGGTTCATTTCTTCCTAGCGAGCTACATTTTTCATACTCTATTTCTAAAAACATGATTACAGTTAACAGTCATGGAAAGGAAAGTAAGGAAGGTAGTTGAGCATGTGGCAATACAAGCTTCCTCATTCTACAGCTGTTTTACAGATCCAATTAGCCAAAGTACCTGAATGCTCTAATAGGACTAACTGGCTTTCAAGGGTTTAGGGAAGAGTTCAAATTCTGCATCCGGATTTTGATGTTTCATTGCTTCAAATTCTAACTATTTATTTGTCTTGCACTAATGTCAAATGTGGTAATTCACTCCTATATATCATACAGGGGAATGACAAGCTTTAGAGGCTGATTAAACAATGTACAAATGTTGGTTTCTTTTCTCTTCATTCATGTACAGTGATCACTTTAAGCCATTTCTCTAGCTTTGGGATTTCTTCCTCCTCCTCTTCTTTTTTCTACTGCCTCCTCTTAGTTTTCTCCTCAAAATCAGGATCATAATATGAAAGAAATAACCAATAAAACAAGAAAATGCCCAAGCAAAGAAACTTGAGGAAAAACAAGTATTCAAATATGGCATTGTGCTACTTTTGTGTTGGCATTGCGGAATCTGTCCTTAAGTATGGTTAGTATATACAATAAGACTCAAGTAGAGATGTTAACTTTTCCATTGAAAGTTGCTAGCAATTAAAGATACCATAATTTTAGGGGTGGGAGTCTATTTCACTCTCTTCTTTTAATGCTGGGGCTCTGCCTGGCCTGATTCTGTGCAATTTATTGTGCAAGACACAGTATTGTCTGTGAGTTCATAGTGTCTCAGTCTTGTTGTGACTGGAAGACACTTTTTCATTGTAATCATCCATCTCCTGTGGTAAAAGGAGGGTCTCTCTGCCTACTTTTGCTCGTAGCTCCATGAATCTAAAGGGAAATGTTATAGGTAGTATTTTGGCTACTCTACTTTTTGTTCCTGATTGGTCACATACACGCACTCGCCCAGGTCTATATTGGATCCATGAATAGAAAATATACACACACACCAGTTATTCTTAAAATGCATTGAATAACTCAATGACTGGCTACTCCTAAATCTTCCCCTGCTACCCCAGACCTAATCAAGGAAGTGGTCAGAGGCCACTTCTCTGAAAATTCACATGGCTTGTTGGCTTTTCTCCTGTCACTACTGCATCCCCTTCTTCTCTCTCAGTCTCATGTTCTCCCTGCATCCTAGCTCACAACTCTCAGTGTCCTGCCCTGTGCTCAGCCATTGTTTACTGGCAACTTTTTTGAAAGATCAAAAAACAATTGAGAACAAGGGCCTTCAGCATCAGTAAACACAGTTTCCCAATTAAATCAAGGCATTAGAACCACCCACCCCACTACAGGGAGAAGTTTGAAGAAACAACCCATTTCGGACCAAGTGCTGCAAACATCTCTTATTTTCTATACAGTTTCCAGATTGGGTTCTTTTTGATAGTTCTTATCTATTTAAAAAGATTTTTTCTGATGATATCTTAGTGAGGTACTTATCTATGGGTATAATTGAAAGGAGTCAATTTTATTAAAATGCATGCTTAGTTGAGCAATAGTATTTGGTTTTTCCCTAGTCTCATGGTCTATTGCCTCAGAGAATCAAGTTCCAAAGCAGTATCAGAGATGGATTTCATCTCTTAGAGTGGAACTTTAATTTGAGAGTGGTTGTTTACTTCCACAATGTTCGCCCTACTTTTGCACTAGCATACTTCGTGGTAGAGCACCTTTGTCAATCTTATGGTTTGTAGCAATGTTGATGGTTAAATTTATCCTCTAGTAGCATGTAAAGTATCTTTTATGAACACTAGTCAGTGATCATGAATTCTCTGGTTAGTCAATAGTTCACCTTCCCGATGTTCAAAAACCCAAGTGTTATCTTCAACACCAGGGCATTCACATTAGTTTTTAGTGCTCAACCTACACCTTGAGATGTTTGGCAGATTGCATAGAGCCCCTTTGACCAATAACACAACTAGATGTAACCTATTGCTATCATTGTTGTTTCCCTTGATAGCAAAAGGTCTCTAATTATCTGTGCTGCTACATGGTAGTTTCATTTACACTTCTTTCACATATGTATATCTTTGAGGAAGCTCATAAAGGAGCAGATTTCCAGGTGGTCCTTCAAATGTCCCTTGGTTGGACTACTGATTCCGCTTGTTCAATATTTTCTCTGCCTTCTCCCAGCTGGTATACTATAGTGCTCTGGTACTCTACCAAGAGAAGCTTATTGCAGAATGGCAGTTATCAATACAGAAATATCCATAGTGTAACTTAGATGGAAAGATTATGCTATTGCCCTGTAATGACTCTGGAATATGAGAAAACTCTATTAATAATAATAATAATAATAATAATAATAATAATATTGTCAAACAATAAACCTGTCTACCAACCTAAACCAAGTAACTACTTCTGGCTGCAAAATATATTTAATATGTAAATTTATTATAATGGAAGGGAATTTGGTTTTGCTCATAAAAATTCCATGGACCATATGGTATGTTCATGAAGACTCAACATAACACCACTCAAGTTATTTATAAATCATAAATTTCTTGAGTGTTTTCATAGCAAACTGTTATCAAACATCATCTACCCACATTTATCCCATAAGTTGATACTTTGTATACATTTTCACCAGGTACTTTAGATATTAAGTACAACAAAAATGTCCATGACTTACAGAACCAAAATTGTAGTTGTCAATAAATACAAGTAGATTATTATTAGACTATAAAAATAAGATTTAGATTAGTCTTTTGCAAATTTGAGAAAGTACCTTTTATGTAAACAACTTAGGACAGATGTGTTTATTTTGGCTCATGATTTTAGAAGTTAGAATAGGTAGTCAAATATATCCATTGCATTTATGCATGTGCCAAAACAGAACAAAATTATGTAAAGATAGGGCAGAAGAAAGTGAATTATCAGCAAGGGGAAGTTACACACACAGGGAGTAGGAAGAGGAAGAGGGAGAGGGAGAGAGATAGACATAACGAGAGGCAAATGCTATAAACCTTCTTCCTCAATTCCTCCTAAAAAAGCATTCAAATTTGAAATATTGAATGAATTAATTCATTAAGGTTTATGTCCTTAAAACCTAATTGTCTCTCATTGCCATCACTGTATCACTTGCAAGGGACCAACAAAGAAGCTATTTAAAGGAAACTATGGTGTTTTATAATAAAAATCTATAGAAAATATTAGAACCATAATTTTAAATGTATTTATGCTTTAAAAAGACAGAAATGAGTATAAGACTGGAGGAGATAGCATTTGTTTTGAGCCAGATAAAATAATATAGTCCTACATTGAATTTTTGCTGTAAAATTACGGTCTTTGAGGAAATAAGATGTATTTACCATTTTTTAAAAGAGCATTTGAAAAAACATATCTGTTCAGTCTCTATTGATTGACAACTATGGTTGCCTGGAAACTGCAAATACTTAATGAGTAGCCATTGTTTGGTAATCAAGCCTGGTTTCATCTCACAAAGATTAGAAATCAAATTGAATCTTCAGAGGATAGAAGTAGAGGTACCAGGTACTCAAAAGTCAGGGCTCTCTCTTCTAATTTAGAAAGAAACAATTCTGGAAATGTATCAGAAAGATACTAGAGTTGTTAGTGATAGAGAAAACAGATAATTGGTAAAGTTAGTGCTACTACTTTTACAAAAACTTCATTTGAGGGATGATTTTAACAGAAAAGGTTTGCAGAAGCTTATAGGAAAATAGAACAAGAATAAAAATGAGTCATTAATGTTATACTAAGAATCTCTTCATCTATCTGTTAATTTCAATATGTAATACTTATATGACATTTAATATATATTTATGTAACAGGTTAAATTAAACAATTAATAACAGTAATATTTCTAAGCAACAATATTATTTCTGAGCTTCAAAGATTTTATATAAAATTGTAGGTAAATTGGAACCAGATTTAAATGCCATAATAGAGTTACTACTTTATTCTGTTTGTCTATCCATGACCCATAAATATAAGTACCTTAAGAAAATGCATCAAATAGCTTAAGACTAAGAATATCAAGTAAATGTAATTCAACTTCGATGTTTTCATATAAAAAGTTGAATTACAGAGCCGAATTTTTTAAATTCCTTTTGCACACTTTCCTTTTCATTTTCTCCAGAAATCCATCAAATTCTTTGGGATAAAGGTGTTTTCAAAAATCTTCTAGATAAATGTATATTGGTCTACATTTCTTTGAGGTGAAAAATGTACGTTCTGCTGGAGAAAAGTTATAAGACTGTAGGTTTTAAAAGTGGATACCTGTGTGGCAAGGTATGGTATACATTATAATAATCCATCATGCTTGATGCAAATCTGTGAGAGCTATGCTGGTCAGATCATTACTTGTCTCAACATATAGATCTGCATGTGCTCCAGGAACTCAATTAAAGTAACAGAAAAACCCAGATATCCATCAATGGGTCATGTGCCAAGGACCAACCTTTGCTTAAACAGGGGTTCCTGCGAAAAGGTATGTGCGGGAGTGGGGAAACAAACAACTCGAAGTCAAATTGTGACTCCAAGCTGATGGCTTATGTTCTGCTTGAGACAGCTTTCCAGATTGCTCTATCCTCTGTTCTGTTTGTTACAGGTTTTTATTCTCTCTCTCTCTCTCTCTCTCTCTCTCTCTCTCTCTCTCTCTCTCTCTCTCTCTCTGTGTGTGTGTGTGTGTGTGTGTGTATTTGTGGTGTGTTCTACTCAATACAGTTTTCCTTGCTATTCTAAAACCTCTCTGGATAGCTCTTCTCTTGTAGACCAAAAGCTCAGTCTTATATTTTACAAATCAATTCAGTCTTTACCCCACTTTCTCTTTTGGTTATTCTATGAATTACCATCACATGACCCCAGCGCATTGATTTTTAGAAAGAGGCAGCAAGCACCAGCATGAACAATAGAATAGCTAGGTGGTACCCCGCCCTGAAATTACCTTAAGATGGTGTCTAGGCCTAAGTTAGCTCTCTCCCAGGCCGACCTCAGTCTCAGGAATCCACCTACATTTGTAAGTATACACTAAAAACATAGCTGGGTGGGATCTTGCGTTGTGATCTCTACTCCTTAAATCTCTTTATCTCTTTCCTTAGTATTTTCTGACCAGCCGGCACACAGTGCACATGCCTCTGTCCCTTTAGATCTGTGAAACTCATTATACAATCCATATTGTGTCCTTATATTTTGCATAGTTTAGATATTATATATTTTTTGAACTTGTGTTTTCAGTGTTCTTTCCCACAAACGTAACGGCTGTCCTGAAGGTCACAGCATTCTATTATTTTCCAGAGACATAGATACTCCTTTGCCTTCCAGTCTCACACTATCTCTGATAATCATGAAGTCATTAACCTTGACAGACAGAAAATTCCTTGAAGGAGAAACATGAAAACGTGTACACTATCATACAAGCAAGGCTTTCACCCACAGCTACCATCGACCTGCTGACTCTGTTCCAGGGGCAGGAAACCATGCTGCACTGTCCCTTTCATGCTCAAGCAGGATTTGGCAGGCATGGAAGAATTCTGTCTTGGAAACAGGATCACAGACAACTTTGCTATAGAATGTTCTGAGAAATACTTCAAAGTATTCATTTCTAATCAGAAGAAATAAGTGCAAGATTGGTGAGAACAAATACGTATGCTAGCTTTTAATATTCCTGATATGTTAGTTATTGTGATAATTAGATGTTCACTTAATTTCCATTTGGGGACATTTTCATCATCATGGAAAATGTAAAGAGAAAAACAACAGTTTGGAAAGAAAACTATCTATATAAATTGCTGAGAAATTGAGACCACTGGCTGTACTTCAGTTCAGATACTATTTAGCTGCCTTTGAATATTCTTCCCAGTAAAAGTACTTTAGGACTATTTTGACATTTGTTGTAGGCTAGCAGAAATTAAACATTTTATATTGCTATAAACTTTCTTTGGAAAATATGGAATTAATGGCTCTATAAAATTTATTATCTTGTATTCTGAGGAATTTCTGCACTGTTGGATATTTAAACTGCTTCATTATATAAACTGTGATGTAATTAATATCTTATCTCATAACAGTGTCGACTATTAGAATGTATTATCCAATATGAGACACACAATGTATATGTAAATTAATGTACAGATGTTTAGAAATATTGTTTTAAAAATTAATAGTTGGTTTTCTGTTTTACTTACTACAATCTAAAATTTCTCCACGTGAAGCAAACCCATGGGTTATAGATCTGGCAGAGGTTCTTTGTTTCTATAAAGAGCCACTATGTAAAAGGTGTAGACTCTGTGGGAGACACAGTATCTATTGTACCTGCATACTCTTCTGTTGTTATTATGGTCATATGTAACCTGTCATCTTAGCTGTATTAAATAAAATGTTCCTAGAAATCTAAAAATAAAAATTAATTTAATGGCTATTGCTCTAATTAATGGTGAGGGTTAGGAATTTGGATTCTTATTAAACAATCCATACCTTACATCTCTTTCTGTGATTTAAATATTCATTCATTTACTTAGCATATGAACAATGTAATTATTTTCTTGTAATTAACTCCATACAAAGGTGTTGAGTAAAAGGAACAAATTAAAAAATGTTTAAATTTTATTTATTATTTACTTCCAAGTTAACATACATGAATTTTTAGTTGATATCATTTGAGGTATAGAATTAAAGCAAGCAAAAGAAACAACTTAACTCTTTGCTTCAAACAACACAGCATCTAGCCCTCTTGCGACCAAGAGCAAGGTATACTGTATTGTCCAGTCAAAGTGACAGACCTGCTCTTCTGCATGCCACAGCCAGCTAGGGGCATGGCCAGTTCTCCTGTTTTCATGTTCTTAGAGTAAGCTCTTCTATGCTGCCCAGAAATGGGATCCAGACCTGGGATATCTGTATAATTTAATAATAACATGGACCATGAATGAATATGGACAGAGATCACTATTACTATGACATCATAGACACAGACATGGCATTTGGTGGCATCACGGGCCAGGACATCAACATGACCTCAGTTAGTACAAGCTACTCAAATTAGGTTGTTCCTTACCACCGTCTCCATGTCTGCCCCTCCTCATAGTGCACAAGCCTGGCTGCCTCTCTTAGCCTCCCATGCTTTACCACATAGCAGTAACACCTAAACATTTCTACTTCTCTTTGTCTCCTTTCTCCCTACCACATATTTGCTTATGGTTCTGGCACCCACTCCATTTAATGCCTTTTCTTTACCTTTTAGAGATTACTATATAATTACATTATTTCCCCTTCCATTTGCTCTCTGCTTATTCCTGCTATTTGTGACTCAATGCTCTCTTTCAAATTCTTGATCTCATTTTTCATTAATTGGTTTGGTATATGTAAATGATAAATGTATTTTAATGTATATACTTGTATACATATATGGTTGCTTAAACATAAGCTGAACAAGGATAACAGCAGTAGGTGTGTCAAAGCAGATGCATGAAGTGTCACATGGCCACAACATTACATAAAGAACTATAGGCAGCTAAGTAATATTCATAGTAAGAAAAGTAGTCCTTTCTAGGGAAGAACATACTAACTGATAATACACTCACTGAATCTTTAGGCACTGACCTTGGTTTTCAGGGGACTGGAATATATTAGCTATATGGTAGAATACCATTTCTCTAACCTGTTTCTCTGTTTTCTTTCCAGCTAATCAGGGACTGTTTTGTAGTCCTATGACTACAGGGGTTGTGTTTAGACTTGGACTGTAAAAAACATGTGTCTATAGAGGAAAGCACTTCCCAAAATAAGAAGTTTGTAGTTTTCAGAATATTTAATTTTAATATTTGTTTGAAACAAATTAAATTAATATGATAGAGATGAAGATTTATTATCAAAGCATAACTACAAGTAAATAAATGAAAATTATATTCAAACTAACTGAAATACAAAAGACTTTGGATATGGAAAATATGTCTAGCTCCATTATTTAAATAAGAGTAATTATCTCATTATGGTGAATATTCTGCCCCAGTATGTACATTTTATATAATAAAAAAGATCATATTGGTGCCTAGAACTGATTCTCTTTGAGTGTGCCTGACTTCCTCTGTCTTCTAGTGTAAAGCAGAAGAATTACCTCACTTTAAATCAAAGTTGTCCCATTCTTTGTTGACAAATATTTGTTGCAAATCTTGCTTGCTAGAAATGGATATCATGTAACATGTTAAAAATTGGTTTTTCTGCACAGACTTGCAATTTGAACATGGATATATTGGTATAAAGAGGCTTGTTACCATGTTAAGATGGAGAGGAGGATGGAATCATTATCACAAGAATCGTTTTATAAAAACAAATTTGTCTCAATTTTTATCATTTGTTAGGGACTATACTCAATGACATACATGTATTCTTTCCTTTCTTCCAATAGAAAATATTCTATTCTTCCTTAGAATATATTATATATATATATATAATATATTACATATATAATATAGTATATATATATAATATATATATAATATTCTAAGGAGCCTTAGTTTTAGTGTGTGTATCTGAGATAAAGGATTCTTTTGGGGGCTTCTCTCTTTCTTCTCATAGATTAAAAAGTAAAATAAAAAACAACAAACAAAAAAAATCAAATATACAAGAAAACCAAAACCACCAAAAAAACAATAATGAAAACCTGAAAAAACACCAAAAAAAAAAGAAACAATCAAAACAAACCAACAACAAACAAGAAACTCACACAGCCAAGACAAGACTTCATCTGTCAGTGAGATCCCTTTAAGTCTCCTTTATGTCGCTGGGTAAAAAAAAATTGACCTCTCTTTTTTAAGTATCATATTCATCTGAAAATTACATATACCCAAAATATTCATCTTGGCTTCCCACACCAAAACACATGCCCATCTATACTCATTGTGTCACATGCTGTCTCATCTCAGTACCTGGCATCTTTTCAACTGTGTTTTTTCAAATTGCAAAGTTATATTGGATCAATAGATTACTCTCACCCCAAACATTCAGCACTATATCAAGAAGTCTATATTGGGTTGTTGATATGGCTCAATGGGTAAAGTGCCTGCTCCCTCAGCATGAGATCTTGAGTTCTCAGTTACCATTGCACTGAGTACTCCACCACTGACGGGCTAAGGTAAGCAGATGTCATGGCTAGCCCTTCTGAACATGCATTTTACTTTCTGCTTGGTGTCTTATTTCCTCCTAATGCTCTTACTATAACAAGTACATATTATTTATTGTTAATAATCTTTCAAATTTTAACTCATGTTATTCTCTTCCAAAATGTAGACTTTATATTTAGCAGTGGTTGTCCTTGTTGGCTTGACAACTTACAAGTCTTTGCCCCTAATAGTAGTTCTGTAACTATTTAGTGAATGATGGGCAGTTCAAATGTATCCTTTTAGAATATCTACCGGAAGTGAAGGAAAGCAGAATGTGAGAGGCATACTTTTGTTCAGTTTTTCAGAAACTTATCCACATTCATTAAAATCAGCTTGTTTGTGTGATTTTTTTTCATATTAGTAAAAATATTCCTTTCTCCCATAACACATAAGGTTCCAGTTTCCCATCTCTGTGCTCTCTCCAGGTCACTTCCACCTCCCTGCAATCTGAAGCCACTCCATATCTATCTCTCATTAGGAAAGAATAGGCTTCTAAGAGATAATAATAAACTATAACAAAATAAAAGAGAAGATAGAACAAAAACAATAACATCATCATTAGACAAGATCAATCAACAGAATAAAAAACGGTCAAGAGGTGAGATAAAAGTCAAACTCACTCCTGCACACTCATGAATTTTATAAAAACACTACACTGCAAGGCATAATGTTACACTGAGGACCTGGTATAAGCCCATGTATTTTTGGTGTGTGCTGCTCTAGCCTCTGCTGTTTCATATATGCTTTGGTTGTGTTTATTTGGGAGGCCTTGTTTCCTTTGTGTCTTCCATCACCTCTGCCACTAATACTTTTTCTGCACTCTCTTCCATAGGCTTCCTTGGCTTTGATAAAAGGGATTTGATGGCGATCTTGCATATAGGTCTGTCACACTCTGCATAATTCTGGCTGTGAGTCTCTACAGGAAGAGGCTTCTCTGATGATGGCTGAGCAAAGTAATGACCTGTGAGTATAGCAGAATAACAATAGGAGTCATTTTATCAATACACATTTATTTTAGACCAGTACTTGTTTTTCCCTAGGACCCTGTGCTATCTATTCTCTGGTCCTTGGTCATCCAAGGAGTGTTGGTATGGTTTCCATGTAATGCAAGGAGGCTTATGTCAAATCAGTTACTGCCACCATTTTTCCAGCATATCTTGCAGCAAGGAATCCATCAATAATTTGTGGCTGGCTAGTTGTATTCATTTCTCCT
Source organism: Uromys caudimaculatus (assembly GCA_028551405.1). NCBI lineage: Eukaryota > Metazoa > Chordata > Mammalia > Rodentia > Muridae > Uromys > Uromys caudimaculatus. Next base: position 48,439,366 of record CM052718.1, on the reverse strand, counting down.
TTGATAGCGTGCAAAGTACTTTCCTGTATCAGAGACGCTAGAACTAGGGGTAATGGGACTATATAGGCATCAGTTCAATTTCTCAAAGTTCAGTGAGTTTTATAGGCATTGTCTTCAGCAATGGGGGCTTGTGATACTTTAAGAACCTAATGACTTGGGAGTGGCCTGGGTTGTTTAATGAGCCACATGGAGCCTCTTTGGCCAACAACTTCAGTAGATGCAACATGTTCCCTGTACTGGAACCTTTATTTTATAAAAAGAGGTAGTCTGTTGGCTCTCTGTCTCTCCCAATATATGGCAGTTTTATACAGATCACCTTCATATATGTATATATTTCAGGAATTTTCTATTGTATTATTATTCCATATTACCTCTGAAAAGTCCCTTAGTTTTAGTTACCTCAACTCCAATTTTCTCCCCCTCCCCACTTGATTCTCCCACAACAGCCCCATCCCTGTCCATCCACAATTATCTCTTCTATTTCACTTTCCTAAGTAGACCTACATCCTTAGTCTATAACTACCCTCTGTGGTTCTATAAATTGTCATTTGTCTAACAATGGCTTTAACAGCTTATATCCACATGTAAGAAAACACCATATTTGTATGTCTGGGTTAGGAATATCTCACTCACATGATTTTTTTCTTTTTTCTTTTTAATCTTTATTTATTTATTTAAAACTCCAGATTTTATTTCCCTCCTGGTACACCCACCAACTGTTCCACATTCCATACCTTTTCCCCATGCTCCCTGTCTCCATGAGGATGTCCCCAACCCCTACTCTATCAGACTTCTAAACTCTCTGGGGTCTCCAGTCTCTTGAGGGTTAAGTACATCTTCTCTGACTAAACCCACACCCTGCAGTTCTCTGCTGTGCATGTGTTGGGGGCCTCATATCAGCTGCTGTATGACATCCGGTTGGTGGACCAGTGTTTGAGATCTCAAAGGTCCAGATTAATTCATACTGCTGGTCCTCCTACAGGGTCACCCTCCTCCTATCTTCTTCCAGCTTTTCCCTAATGCAACCACAGGGGTCAGCAGCTTCTGTCCATTGGTTCAGTGCAAATATCTGCGTCTGACTCTTTCAGCTGCTTGTTGGGTCTTTTGGAGGACAGCCATGACAGGTCTCTTTTTTGTGAGCACACCATAGACTCAGTAATAGTGTCAGGTCTTGGGGTCTCCCTTGAGCTGGATCCCACTTTGGGCCTGTTACTGGACCTTCTTTTCCCCAGGCTCTACTCCATTTCCATCCCTGTATTTCTTTCAGACAGGAACAATTACATGTCAGAGTTTTTACTGAGGGATGGCAACTCCATTCCTCGACTTGATGCCCTGTATTTCTGCTGGAGGTGGGCTCTATAAATTCCCTCTCCCCACTGTCGGGCATCTCATGTAAGGTCTCTCCTTTTGTTTCCTGAGAGTCTCTCACCAACCAGGTCTCTGGTACATTCTGTTGGGTCCCCCAACCTCCTAATTCTGAGGTTAACTGTTTCCATTCTTTCAGCTGGCCCTCAGGACTTCAGTCTTTTTCCCTCACACAATACCAGATCAAGTTCTCCTCTCCCTCCCATCCACTTTCCCTCCCAGGCTCCTCCCTTCCTTCCCCCCTTGTGATTGTTTTTTTCTTCCACCCAAGTGGGACTGAGGCTTCCTCACTTGGGCCCTTCAGCTTGTTGAACTTTTTAAGTTCTGTGGACCATATCTTGATCTTGGGTATTCTGTACTTTTTTTATATTTTTTTGCCAATATCCACTTATCAGTGACTACATACCCATACCATGCATGTCCTTTTGGGTCTGAGTTACCTCACGCAGGATGACATTTTCTAGTTCCGTGCATTTGCCTACAAAACTCAGGATGTCCAAATTCTTAGTAGCTGAGTAGTATTCCATTGTGGAAATGAACCACATTTTCTGTATCCATTCTTCTCTCGTGGTACATCTGGGGTGTTTCCAGCTTCTGGCTATCACAAACAAGGCTCCTATGATCATAAGTGGAACATGTGCCCCTGTGACATGGTGGGACATCTTTTGAGTATATTCTCAGAGTGGTATTGCTGGGTCTTCGGTAGATCTATTTCCAATTTTCTGAGGCACCTCCAGATTGATTTTTGGTAGAAAATCAATTGCCTGGTAGAAAATTCTTCTGGGGTCCTGTTAGGTGTGGAACGAGGGATTCCAGGTAGAATGTGCTTCTGGGCATTAGGATATGAAAGTTAAGAATGGGGATGGGCTGAGTGGAGAGCTGTGAAGGCTTACTTGAGAGAAGAAAGCAGAGTGTTGCATCTAGATCAACTTAGTCTCCGAGGGATGGGGACAGAGAGTGAGCTGATGCCAAGTCACATGATCTGCTATGGACTGGAGAACAGCCTGGGGTATTTGACATGGAGAAATGGAGGGAAAAGTGAAGATCTTCAGTTGTCCTATGTGCTTCCCTGATTAAACTGTCTATGGTTTCCCAGAGAGTGACTGCAAGAGTTGGGAGCTGAGATAAAGGAATGAGTGGGGGGCTTGCCTAGGATTGGAAGATCTGTGGGATCTGCAAGAGAAGAGGCCAGAGGGAGAAGGAAAGAAGATTCTGTAGGTGTTCCATTTCAGGGGTAGGGTTAAGAAGAGAGGATTGGATTTGGAGGAATTATGGGAGGGGTGTAAAAATCTGTTGTTAGTTTACCCTTTTGTGTGGTCAGAATAGCCTATTTGTCCAATTGAAATTAATTCCTAATATGAGAAAAGATACTTTTATTATTATTATTATTATTATTATTATTATTATTATTATATTATTATTACTTTTTTGGAAAAAAATATCTGTGACTGATACTATGTTGTTAAGCATTCTATTGCTGGAAAGTAAAACAAAACAAAACAAAACAAAACCCAATTAAATCTACTCACAAGGAGGAAATGTTTATTTTTTTGCTCATGATTCTAAAGGTTGTAGTTCAGGACTCTTTGGCCTCATTGTTTAGGGGTTTAGGTAAGATAATATGTGCTAGCAGAGAGCACATCTAGAGTAAAAAAAATCCCGTCTTGTATCTGAGAGTGAAAAAGGGAAAGAATAGACAAAGGCCTCTAGTCACATGGGAGGACACACTACCAGTAACAAAATATCTTGTCAGACACAACTTCTAAAGGTTTCGTGTCTTCAGCGTATCGCCATCAGTTTTAGGTACCAAAAACTAAGCAAATGACTGCTGAAGGACGTCTAGATAGACATTTTAGATCTAAATTCAATAGCAGATGCTTTCATTGTCAAACTTTGTGCTTTATAATTTGTCTTGAAATTATAGCATTCTGACTCTCTCTATATATCCTCACTAATTTGTATAATCTAAGACTAATTATAAAGTCTAAACTTTAAAAATAGAAACTAAAATAGTAGTAAGTGGTTATAAAGTGGGTAGAAAGAGATGTATAGTAATATATACAAACTATCAAATATGTAAATGAACAATCCTGTATGCAATATGAAGACAATAGTTAATAATGCAGTGTCGCCTTTGGGATTTTGCTTCATATAATATCAACTACTTTGCCTACATGAATCAAGCCATTGAAAAGGAATGTATGTTAATTTTATCAGCAGAATTTTATCAACTATTAAATAATATATGTATGGATATAGAAATACATATAAATACATACATATATGTACAAGTATCTATGTGAACACATAAAACATCACAATTTTATATAGAAGACACATATAAAATAGACTATAGCATCAGGTTTCATATCTCAAAAACAATACAACTCATAAAAACTAAAATAAATGCTGTAAAGAAGACACAGATGTAACTTCAGCAAGGAGCTAACCAGAGTTGTCAATACTTCATGGTTTTTCACTCTTTCCAATGTAACTTAAACAGAACATTTTAAAAAACATTGTAGGAAATGATTCCTATTGTAAAGTAAAATTTATTTAAAAATTACATTTCTATGCACTTTTATAGCCTGATACTCATACATATAACTTTAAATTTACCCAATTTGATGGCTTTGAAAATATTGAAATGTAAAGATTTGAATATATTAGAGTGTTTTCTAAAACCCAGCCAGCTGCAGGAAGCAAATCAAGATTGCTGATAGCTTAGAATCTTAGTCCAAATTAATTTAAATATAACTTGATGAAGTAATTTTATTTTGTCAACTAGAGAATATAAATAGGTTATAGGAAGGCTTCATTTTTTAAGGAAAAATATATTCTCAAGTTTAGATATTAAGTTTTAAGATCTTCTGATCATATATTTCAGGATGATTGCAATTTTAAAAGCACCTCCAAATGTTGAGACATAGTTCATTATTTGTTTTAATTTCATCTTAGATTATATTGGTTTCAAAACACCAGACCTGCTGTCACTTTAAAAAATAAATCATTGAGGTCTTCTTCGATTTCTTTCTTCAGAGACTTGAAGTTATTGTCATACAGATCTGGAAAGATCTCCCATGCTCAAGGATTGGTAGGATTAATATAGTAAAAATGGCCATCCTGCCAAAAGCAAATGACAGATTCAGTGCAATCCCCATCAAAATGCCAACTCAATTCTTCATAGACTTAGAAAGAGCAATTCTCAAATTCATTTCGAACAACAAAAAACCCAGGATAGCAAAACCTATTCTCAACAACAAAAGAACTTCTGGAGGAATCAGTATCCCTGACCTCAAGCTGTACTACAGAGCAGTAGTGATAAAAACTGCAAGGTATTGGTCCACTGACAGACAGGTAGATCAATGGAATAGAATTGAAGACCCAGAAATGAACCCTCATACCTATGGTCACTTGATTTTCAACAAAGGAGCTAAAACTACCCAGTGGAAAAAAGACAGCATTTTCAACAAATGGTGCTTGTTCAACTGGCAGTCTACATGAACAATGCGAATTGATCCATTCCTATCTCCCTGTACAAACCTCAAGTCCAAGTGGATCAAGAACCTCCACATAAAACCAGATACACTGAATCTAATAGAAGAGAAAGTGGGGAAAAACCTCGAACACATAGGTATAGTTGAAAAGTTCCTGGACAGAACATCAATGGCTTATGCTCTAAGATCAAGAATCAACAAATGGGACCTCATGAAATTGCAAAGCTTCTGTAAGGCAAAGGACACTGTCAAAACAGCAACTAACAGATTGGGAAAAGATCTTTACCAAGCCTGTGTCCGATAGAGGGCTAATATCCAACATACACTCAAAGAACTCAAGAAGTTAGACTCCAGAAAACCAAATAACCCCATCAAAAAATGGGGAACAGAGCTAAACAGAGAATTCTCAACTGAGGAAATTCGCAGGGCTGAGAAGCACCTAAAGAAATGCTCAACATCCTTAGTCATCAGGAAAATGCAAATCAAAACAAGTCTGAGATTATACCTCACACCAGTCAGAATGGCTAAGATCAAAAACTCAGGTGACAGCAGATGCTGGCAAGGATGTGGAGAAAGAGGAACATTCCTCCATTGTTGGTGGGATTGCAAGCTGGTACAACCACTCTGGAAATCAGTTTGGCGGACCCTTAGAAAAATGAACATAATACTACCTGAGGACCCAGCTATACCACTCCTGGACATATACCCAGACGATGCTCCAACATGTAATAAAGACACATCCTCCACTATGTTCATAGAAGCCATATTTATAATAACCAGAAGCTGGAAACAACCCAGATGTCCCTCATCAGAGGAATGGATACAGAAAATGTGGTACATTTACACAATGGAGTACTACTCAGCTATTAAAAACAATGACTTCATGAAATTTGCAGGCAAATGGATGGAACTTGAAAATATCATCCTGTGCGACGTAACTCAGTCACAAAAGAACAAACATGGTATGTACTCACTGATAAGTGGATATTAGCCGAAACATTTGGAATACCGAAGTTTTACTTTACAGTAACTGCTGGACTGAGAGTGAGGTCCCAGATGTAGGAGTTGGAGAAGGGACTGAAGGTGCTGAGGGAGTCTGAAGCCCTATGGAGGGAGCAACAGTGTCAACTGCCCTGAGCCTTCCCCCTGGTCTTTCTGGAGGCTGGACCACCAACCAAAGTATACACATCAAGGGACCCATGGCTTGGATCACATATGTGGCAGAGGAGGGCTTTGTTGGCCTTCAGGGGTAGGAGAGGCCCTTGGGTCTGAGGATGTTAGAGGCCCCAGTAAAGGGGAATGTCAAGAGGGGAAGACGGGAGTTGGTGGGCGGGTGGGTGGGTGGGGGAATATCCTCATAGAGGTGGGGGAGGGGGAGAGGATAGGGGGTTTCCAACGTGAAGACCTGGAAAGTGGCAAACATTGGAAATGTAAATAAAGTACCAAAAAATTAAAATTAAAATTAAAATAAAAAAAATCATTGTTTTGAGAACGTTTGGACAACCTATTCACTTAGAACAAAATACATATATTATAAATACAACTTTCTATTTATTTATTTTTTAATAGAATTCTTGAAGACCTGAAAAAATTGCCAAACATTATTGAAAACATACAGTTTTAAGATACACTTACATATACGATGCCTGTATTTAAATTGTACTAGAATAATTTGCTATAAAAACACTTAAGCCATTTTTAATGCTTTACTTAGACTTGATTTTATTCTATTTTCTCTCATCTATAATAGTTTTGTTATAAACATTACTCTACCATACCTCTTAGTAAATTATAAAACCATTTTATTTGAGTACTAACTTTAACTAGAATGCTAAGTTTTGCAGCATGTTTAGTTTCAATTTAAGGTTAATATAAATCACATGTAACAAATAATTCCTATGTTACTTTGGTAAATATAATATAGTTTGTGTGAGTTCCAAATAATGTACCTGATTGGCAGTGGAAACCACATGCATGTTTATAGCCATTTATTTATGTACTGGAATATCATTGTTTCTTGTTTGTTTGAAGTATAATTGTGTGTGCGTATGTGTGTATGTGTGTGTGTGTGTGTGTGTGTGTGTGTGTGTGTGTGTGTGTGTGTGTGTGTGTGTCTGTGGTGCACATCAGGCAAATCCGCCTTTGCTGCTGTACCTTTCTCTCTGGAACCGAGATGAGCCACTGTGTGAAGGAAAATACAACACAAACTTAGCTCAGAAACTATAGTAACTCAATCTCTGGGTACAACAACTAAAACCTAATCTTGTAAGCCTTATCAAAATCTTATTCCTCTGGTGGCAAATCCTTGTGAATCCACAATACCAGGAGACTCTATTAGCTACATCTTACCTATATGCTGTCCCAGTTCCAAAAAGACCCTCTCTTTCCTCCTCCTCCTCTCTTCCCCTATCTGACCCAGAAGTCCCTCCTACTTGCCTAGTGATTGTCTCCTTTATTCACTAGGGGATTGATTCACAAGAAGTCACATGAGTGTGTAACTTACTCCTTGTCTGAAGCCCCTCCCAGAAGGGCAAAATTAGCATCAAAATACAAATAGCCACAAGGATATACACAACAATAATGTAGTTTTGAGAATGATTCTTTTATGTGTATGTTATTTGTGCAACCTCTGAAATTGAAGTTTCAGGATTTAGAGAACAACCCAGTCTTGCTGCTCAGAGCCAATCCTAAGTCTTCTACAAGAGCAGCCATAGCTTTAAAATGATGAGCTGTCTCTTTAGTCTGAAGTTACATCCTTATTTAATATGGAATATTTTTATACTGTACATAAAATTGAAGTTGCACATATTGGAATATGAGAATTTTTTACACAATTGTCCAATGCTTCATGTTTAATCCTATGGAAATCTATATTGCTTCGAATTTGAGTATTCATTCATGGAGAGAAAGATCATATAATATCATATTATGCTATGTTTTGTTCTTAGAAATACTTCTTCTCTAACCTTTTGTTTTCCTTTTATGGAATGCAAGCAATTATATGATTTTTCTCAGAATTAATAACCTCAGCACCTTGTATCTGTGGTAGTCTTAAAAGGTGATTGTTCTGTAATGTTTATGTTTAATCATCCTCCAAATTAATTATATTTGCTTTTCTATTTAATGTATAAGTAAGGTGCTGATTATGTACTATTTTTGATATGGGTCAAACCCTACAAGTTTCCATAAGAGAAAGTGTCATAGTTTGCTAATTTTTCCATAACCTGAATATTGCTCAGTTTTCTGGATACATAATTTTCTACTTTATTATTAACATTATTTTACAAATAATGCTATATTTAATTTAACAGGTTTTGTTCAATAATTGATTAGAGGATAAGACAGGAAGAAAGAAATGAAGAAAAACAGGAATGCTTTATTTAACTGTTATTAGATAATATAATAAAGGCAGTGATTAAAAACTATGATTTTTTAATCATATAAATAAAAATGATTTTCAACTATTTACAAATAGCTTTCATATGCTGTGGTTATGAATTATGTACTATATATCATTGTGATTATTTGTAATTATTGATACTATAAAAAAAGAAGACCTTTGTGAATCTCAAAAATGAGTGTACATTTTAAAATATGAATGTGGCCTCATAGTGATTTTTAGGAAGCATGTTTACTTAGCATTATAAATTACCAAATATTGCTTGCTGCTTGTGAGAAGAAATAACTATAGTTTACTTTTTATAATAGTCCATAAATTCAATGAAATTCATTACACTACAGTGAGATAACATAAAATTAATTCTAGGAAAAGTATCTAATAAACTTAACTTTTACAGTATTCAGGATTAATTTAATACAATGCTTAATGGTATAATGCTGAGTTATAAATCTTACAAAAGCATTACATAATGGGATGTAAAATACAATAGTATCCTGTATTTTTGTCTAAAATTAAAATAAATTTGTTTTGTTTTATGTTATATATTTAATGCATAAGATTCAAATAATGTAGAAAACCTTTAAATGAAAAGCTTTATAAGACTTCAAAATAGTGCAATATATGTGTGTGTGTGTATTATACATTTTCAAAATATATCTCTAAATATGTAATACACATATAGATAGCAACATATATTTTTATTTCTCTTACCACAAAAACACATTCACATACTCACACGCATGTGTGCATATGCATGGAGCATCTTAAGTATAAAACATGTGTCAACAGAATTTGAGTTTTATATTAAAGTATTTCTTGTATTCCCTCAAAAGACATCCTTACATTTTCTTGTTTAATTAAGCAGAAATATTGATAGCAAATGGGATGGTTGGTTTCCATTCATAAAAGACACTAATGACTTTGATTAGTAACATTTTGTTACTTATGATGCTACTTACAATTGCTGCAGGAACCATTTGCTTAGGATAACAGAAAATTCTAGAAATCTGTGAGATGGCTTCCTAGAAGTTCAAGTTTAATGTGGTCATAACTGGATATAAAAATGCTACTCTGCAGTGGCCCAAGACACAAAATTATAAGAATTGAAAAAGAGACAGACAGCAAGAAGAACATCAAGATAATCCAATCAAAAAGAACAATTGAGATAAGAGCCTCTGAAATATATATAGAAACTTTTATATATAGGAATTTTAATCCAGGAACATACGGGATCACCTCCAAAAACCTTTTAGGTCTGTACATGCATGCCTTTAATCTCTTTGGCAGAAATACAGACACACCTGGTACTACACACTTTTAAGGTAAAATTAGAATGTAGAAGGAAGTAGCCATGTTTTAAACTTATGTGTAATTGAGGGGCAGACAAAGTAATGAATCTGACCCAAAATTTGATAGAATGATTCAGATATAAGATATGCCTAACTTTTACCAGAAGAGTACAGGAATGAGAAGCTATTTAAGAGTAGCACAGAGAGAGGCGTCAGCAAGTTGGAAGTTGGTTAAAGTGCAGTACAGTGGAGTAGTTTGTGAGTTCAAGTAGTTCAGTTCACAACAGCAAAGGCAGCTGAGGCAAAACAGCAAGAAGGACCAAGAAGATTAGAACAAATAGCCAGAGTTATTTTGAAACCAATTTGAGAAATTAAGTGAGAAGTTGAAAGAAGCCAGATTGAATCACTCAGCTTAGAGAGGATTTACAAACAGAAGAGCTGATAAAGTCAACCAGAGAAAGAACCAGAAAGAGTCAGCTTATTCTGCAGTAAGCCTCAGAGACTACAGTTACATCAGGCAAGGAAAAGTTAATTTTACACTTTTATAAAATGAAACAAGCTTAGACAGATGATTCAGTGGTTAAGAACATGTTCTGTATAAATTTGCAATCCCACCAACTATGGAGTATTCCAGATTCTCCACATCCTCATCAACATGCGCTGTCACCTGAGGTTTTGATCTTAGCCATTCTGATTGGTGTAATACGGAATCTCAAGGTCGTTTTGATTTGCATTTCCCTGATGACTAAGGACCTTAAACATCTCTTTTAAGGACTTCTCGGCCACTTGAGATTGCTCTGTTGTGATATCTCTGTTTAGCTCTATACTCCATTTTTTGACTGGGTTGTTTGGTTTTCTAGAGGTTTGAGATCTTTATCTTCTTTGGATATTAGCCCTCTTTTGGTTGTGGAGTTAGTGAAGATTTTTCCTCAATCTGTAGGTTGCCTATTTGTCCTACTAACTATAATCTTTGCCTTACAGCTTTTCAGTTTCATGAGGTCTCATTTATCAATTCTTGATCTTAGAGCCTGAGCCAAGCCATTGGAGTTCTCTTTAGGAAATCCCTCCCCCCACTTTCCCACTTTCCCTTCTATTAGATTCAGTGTATCTGGTTTTATTTTGAGGTCCTTGATCCATTTGGACTTGAGCTTTGTGTAAGTTGACAAATACTGATCCATTTTCAGTTTTCTAAATACAGACTTCCAGTTAGATCGGCACTCTTTATTGAAGATGCGTTCTATTTTTCATTGTATATTTTTGGCTTCTTTGTCAAAGATCAAGTGTCTGTAAGTGTGTAAGTGTGTGGGTTTTTTTTCTGGGTCTTCAATTATATTTCATTGATCAACTAGTCTGTCTCATACTAATAACGTGGTTTTTATCACTATTGTTCTGTGGTAAAGCTTGAGGTCAGGGATGATGATTCCCAACGAAGTTCTTTTCTTTTTCTTTTTTTTTTTACAATTGTTTCCACTATTCTGGGTTTTTTGATTTTCCATCTGAAGTTGGGAATTGCTCTTTCCATGTCTTTGAAGGATTATGCTGGAATTTTGATGGCGATTGCTCTGAATCTGTAGATTGCTTTGACAGGATTGCCATTTTTACTATGTTAATTCTACCAATTAATGAGCATTAGTGATCTCTCCATTTTCTGAGGTCTTCTTTCAATTCTTTCTTAAGAGATTTAATGTTCTAGTCATACAGATTTTTCACTGGTTTGGTTAGAGTTACCCCAAGATATTTTATATTATTTGAGACTATTATAAAGAGAGTTGTTTCCCTAATTTATTTCTCAACCCATTTATCATTTGTATAAAGGAAGGCAACTGTTTTGTTTGAGTTAATTATATATTCAGCCACATTGCTAAAGTTGTTTATCACCTGTAGAAGTTTCCTGGTAGAATTTTTGGGGTTGCTTATATATACTATCATATGCAAATACTGATACCTATACCACTCTTGGGCATATACCCAAAAGATGCCCCACCATGCCACAAGGGCACATGTTCCACTATGACATTTATGATAGTCAGAAGCTGGAAACAGCCCAGATGTCCCACAACAGAAGAATGGATACCGAAAATGTGGCTCATTTACACAACGGAATACTACTTAGCTATTAAGATCAAGGACATCCTGAGTTTTGTAGGCAAATGGATGGAACTAGAAAATATGATCCTGAGTAAGGTAACTCAGATCCAAAAGAATATGCATGGAATATACTCACTAATAAGTGAATATTAGCCAAATGATTACAGAATACTCAAGATACAATCCACAGAACTCAAGAAGGTTAACAAGCCAAATGGCCCAAGTGAAGATGCCTTAATTCCACATGGAAGGGAGAAGAAAGCAATTATGGGGTTCAGAGCAAGGGAGGGAGGGACCTGGGTGAGAGAGGGGACAGGGAGGGATAAAAGGGGAATATGATCAGGTATTGGGGGTGGGAACAGGAGTGAATACCTGAGGGCCAGAAAAAGTTGAAACAGGCAACCTCGAGATATGAGGGGTGGGGGTGCCCTTTAGAATGTAACAGAAGCCTGGGGGGTGGGAGACTCTCAGGAATCAAAGGGAGGAACATTAGATGAAATGCCCAACAGTGTGGAGAAGAAACCTTTTGAGTCCATCTCCAGTAGAAAGACAAGGCATCTAGTGGAGGGATGGGGTTGCCATTCCACAGTCAAAACTCTGACCCATAATTGTTCCTGTCTAAAAGAAATGCATGGACAAAAATAGAGAAGAGACTGAAGAAAAGGAGGTACAGTAACAGGCCCACATGGGGCTCCAGCTCAAGGAGAGGCTCCAAGGTCTGAAACTGTTACTGATGCTATGGTGTGCTTACAGACAGAAACATAGCATGGCTGCCCTCTGAGAGGCCCAACAAGGAGATGAGAGAGTCAGATGCAGATACTTACACCAAACCAATGGACAGAATCCACACACCCCTGTGTTTGAATCAGGGAAAGGCTGGAAGAAGCTGAGGAGGAGGACGATAAGTAGCCCCAAGATCTCTCAGACTCTGAGTCACCAATCAGGCAGCAAACACTAACTGAAATGAAGCCCCTGACACATATACAGCAGAGGACTGCCTGGCCTGGCCTCACTGAGAGAAAAGGCACCTAACTCTGGAGAGACTTGAGGCCCCAGGGAGTAGGGAGGGACATCTTTTTGGAGACAGGGGAGGAGGACTGGGATGAGGAACAGTCAGAGGGCAGACTGGGAGGGAGATAATGACTGGACTGAAAAAAGATTTAATAATAATAATAATAATAATAATAATAATAATAATAATAATAATATTGTTTTCTGTTATTTCACAGAATCTAAGTTCACTTCCCAGAAACAACATCAAGTGTATCATAGCTTCATGCAACTCCAGTTATTGGAGGCCAGAGTCTTCTTTCAAAGAAGGCTCTGGCTTCTTTCAACACTTCTACTCATGCAAACATATCTACAGACAGACACTGATACATATATTTAATTATGAAATAATAAAAATAAACCTCAAATATAATTTAAAAATAAGACAAATATGTGAAAAATTGTAGAATATTTCCTCAGATTCATTGATACTAGAAATACAAAAATGTTCAAGTATGTTATGTCTCTTTTTTCTCTATACCTTGTCAAGTTATGAGTTTCTGTGGTAATTACTACATAAGCAAGATTTGCTAATAAGTATTGGGAATGTGCTAATCTATGGATATAGAAATAGTTCATTAGCAGTAGATTTAATATTGTGTTCATTAAGCCCAATAATATTAATTGATTATAACCAAGATCTGGTGAACTACCCAGCTACTATCTACGTTCCTTATATCAGTTCCACATATTTTCCCATCTTGTAGAGTTCTCGTTAAATCAAACTATAAAGTAGTTGTTTACAGCCATAAGAGTAGGGTCACCATTGTAGGCATACATTGCCTAGAAAGTCACTATTGTAGTTCACAAGATCCTCAGCTTGATAAGGTTGATGGTTACTTTTCTCCTTTCCTTGTGTGCATAGCAGCTTGAAGCACTATGAAAGTTAATCAGTAAGAATGAAGACTCCAGGGGCTGGAGAAATGGCTCAGCAGTTAAGAGCACTGGCTGCTCTTCCAGAGGTCCTGACAATTCCCAGCAACCACATGGCGGCTCACAACTATTTGTAATGGAATATGATGCCCTCTTCTAGTGTGTCAGATAACAGCAACAATGTACTCATATATACATAAAATAAATAAATCTTTAAAAAACAAAAGAATGAAGACTTCAGGTCAAAAATAACTTGAGTTTTCCATGTTCTATGGTTCAGGTATATGACATCTTCAGCAATAGTGTCTTATTCTTGAGTTCTAGAATGTAAACAAGAGCAATGGCAATAGCTTTTAATATCTAAGGGTTTGTTGAGCCCCACAGACCAACAGTTATAAAAGAAGTATTCCTTTTCTAGTAAGAGGGTTTTTATTTTCTAGCATGTGGTATTTAGTTAGGACATAGTTCTTCAAATATAGTGTTAACATATTGAAGCTTTGATAGTTAATATATCGATATATTTTAAAACCTTTCTCCACTAATAGGTTTCCTTGTGACTTTTTCAAATTCCTTCTCTCTATTCATTTCCTCTGTGACATTGACCTCTAATCTACACTGCCCACAACAACACATCTGTATCATACCTCTCCTCAAACACTTAAACTGTATCATTGAAGAGGGAGTAGAGAGACTCAAAAAGCCAGAGGTCATGGATGATTACAAGGGAACAATGTCTTCCAGATACAATCAGGCAGACATACATGAATTTAGAGAAACATGAAAATGACATACACAAGCTCAAGTCACACACATTAACCACGGAACCATGAGGAAGACATAAATCTCTACCACTTATCTGAGGAGCTATTGGAACTAAGCAGCTAATGGAAGGAGGACACATTTTCTTTAAATATATGACCCCTGTTATACTGACCATATTCCAAAGTATTTCTTCCTTCCTAAGAGTATTTGGTCAACACAAATGAGACTTGATGACTCTAAATAAAATAAGAAAGAACACAAATTTTGGGGAGGTGGTAGGCATGTCAGTGTACACCTGGGAGGAAATAGAGAAGGGATTGATATGATAAAAATATATTATACTAATTAATTAAAGAATGTATATAAATAGCTTTAAAAAGCAACAAGTACAGAACTACTAATTAGAAATATAATTAAACTTGAGAGAACTCACATGTTATACTCTAACCCTGGGATGTAGGATGTTCATCCAGTATTTTCTTCATAACAGATGAAAAACCAGAGGTTGGAAAAATAAAGCTAAAAGAGACAGGCAGCAGAAATAAGGCATTATTGGAATAGTCCTTATTTCCATAGGAGGACAAAATGTCAGATGAAGATCTCCACATTTTCTGAAGCATCAAAGCATCTTACTAAATTGCGTTGACATACTTTCTTTCTTTTTTTTTTTTTTTTTCTTTTTTTTCTTTTTTCTTTTTTCTTGGTTTTTCGAGACAGGGTTTCTCTGTATAGCCCTGGCTGTCCTGGAACTCACTCTGTAGACCAGGCTGGCCTCGAACTCAGAAATCCACCTGCCTCTGCCTCCCAAGTGCTGGGTTTAAAGGCGTGCGCCACTACGCCCAGCATACTTTCTTAATATAATCTGTCTGGTTTTACTTCTCATTCTGAAGGCTTGGCTCAGTCAATTAATTATCTCTTTTTTATGTATCATCTACCTTTTTGTTGGATATTTTTTAAATTTACATTTCAAATATTATCCGCTTTCAAGATCTCTCCTTCGCAAACCCCCATCCCCTCTCCCTGCCATTTGTCTCTAAGAAGGTGCTCCTCCACCCATCCACCCACTACTCCTCAACACTCTAGCATTTCCCTACTCTGAAGCACCAAGCCTCCACAGGAAGAAGGGCATCCCCTCATATTGATGCCAGATAAGGCAAACCTCTGCTACATATGTAGGTGAAGTCATGGACCTATCCCTGTACACACTTTGGTTGGTGGTTTAGTCCCTGGGAGCTCTGAGGGGAGGTGGGGGATCATCCGGATCGTTGATACTGTTCTTTCTATGGAGTTGCAATCCCCTTCAGCTCCTTTGGTCTTTTCCCCAACTCTTCCATTTGGGTACTCTGGCCTAGTCCAATTAATTAAATATTATTAACAACATGTGGTGGATTGAACGAAAATGTCTACCATGGACTCATGTATGTAAACACTTGGTCTCTAGCTGGTGGTGTTGTGTGTAGGAAGTGTGGCCATGCTGGAGGAAGTAAATCTTGCAGGACTTCATGACATTCCTATTGTTCTCATTCTCTGCTTCGTGCTTGCAGAGCAAGATGTGATTTCTCAGCTTGCTGTATCAATGTCTATGCTTGACTGTTAGACTCTTACCATGACCCTCCAAACCATGCCTTTTGTTTTTAAAACACAGAAATAGAAAAGTAACTAATACGCAGAGAAAAAAACAGTAATATTGACTCATATACTCATTTGCTCATCTAGAATTCTATTTAATGAAAGGAATAACTTGTTGGGCTTTGAAGAACACTTTGGGAATGTTAGCTTAACCACTTGCTATGCAATTAGCCTGGTTAGGAAAAATGGATTTACTTATGACTTTATTTGGAAACTATCATTATTTTAATTCACTTAGTTATATGGTTTATCAACATTGTACACATATTTAAGTGTATTTGAATTGGTAAGAAAACAACAAATCTTGATAAAACTTTCTATAACAAAAAAATCAGTTTGAATCTTTATAAATAGCTCTTTCAGTTCTTGAAGTCTTTGTAGTCTTATTCTTGTTTGGTTAACAATTTGAACAATTTTATCAGTCTGTGTGTGTGTATGTGTGTGTGTGTGTGTGTGTGTGTGTGTGTGTGTGTTTTGAAAATGAACTACAGATCTTTAATGAGTTATTGCTATTTTTACTGTTATTGTTTCAGAATCTCAAGTACTGAACTATTTTTCTTAATAAAATATTTGGGAAATGCTGTATTTCTCATATTGAAAATTTTCTTAGAATTATTATCCTATAATGTAATAAATGGATTGTACTCTTAGCAAAATTCCACTTATGTAAACTAATCTTTTATTATACTTGTTTTCATCATATTCACAGAGATATAAAAACATTCCTTATCTACAATGACAATCGTTTATATCCCATGTTTGGCCACAATAAGTCTCAGCCAGTAGTGACATTCAAAAACACTACACATCTTGTGATACTAGCAAATTATGAACTAATTCCACTAATGTAGTCCTTAAAACTTAAAGTAACAGTTAATGTGCTCAGTAATGAAATTCATATGAAAATCAATCTGTGGTGAATAGAACAACTTAACCTTTCAAGATCATTCTAGGAGATCCAGGTTCATTCATTTGATGTAATATTATTAAAAAATAATTTCTAGAGTTGTTCAAGTTTTCAGAGTATTTATTGCTTTTAGTGACTAAAAGATTAAATTTTCTTAGGAATCAATATAAAATATAAACTTTTAAAATATATGATAATCACAAAATGGATGATATTAAAACCTCACCTCAAAACTTTAGGTCATATATTCATTATTTATCAGAGGAGATATTGCATGAAAATTCTACAACAGTTGTGAGAAAAGTAAGTTAAACTTAACTGACAATGACAACCAACAAAGTATAAATTACAATATGGTCAACATTAATCTGAGATTAATTTTAGGGACCTGGTAATTTTGTAAGTGTAGTTCTGGGTTGGTCAGTAGTTAATAGGGAAGAATTAGTCCTTATCAGACCCATAAGAAATCACTTTACTGACTCGTTTTCTAATACATTTTGCATCCTATAATCAGAAAAGAGTAAATCACTCAAACAAAAGTTGATAAAAATGATAAAGGAAATGGAACATAAGAAACAGGCTGAAAGTTATGGGGAAAATATCTTTATTTAATGATACTGCTGTCACAAAAGTGAATACAATAAGACATGAATCAAAAATCTCCTATACAATAAGCTTTAGTGATTAAACAACTCAGATATTAGAATTTTATGCTTCTATTTTGAAATATATGTAGATATGCAATGAAATGTCATAAGGACTAATAGAATATGAAATTCATTTTTATATCCCCTTTCTATATGGACTGAATCTTATTTTCACAGTAGTTTGTTTGGTGTGTGTGTGTGTGTGTGTGTGTGTGTGTGTGTGTGTGTGTGTGTGTGTATGTGTGTGTGTGTGTGTATGTGTGTGTGTGTGTGTATGTGTGTGTGTGTGTGTGTCTGAATTTAAGCCTGTCACATAAGTTTAAGGGTTACGATGATAAATTTTAACTATGAAGATGTTTACACATACAACATATATTTTGTGGATTTTATTTGTTATAGAAGCATATGCAAAGAACAAAGTCATTTCTTTCTGAATATTCTTGTAGACTTCTGTACATGTATCCTAATTGAAAGGTGGGAATAAATATAGGAGATAATTATCTGTTATAACAAAAGTTATTGCCGGGCAGTGGTGGCGCACACCTTTAGTCCCAGCACTCGGGAGGCAGAGGCAGGTGGATTTCTGAGTTCGAGGCCAGCCTGGTCTACAAAGTGAGTTCCAGGACAGCCAGGGCTACACAGAGAAACCCTGTCTCGAAAAACCAAAAAAAATAAAAAAGAAAAAAAGAAAAGTTATTGACAGGTAATGTGATTAGTCATTGCACCTGAAATTTTACTTTCAGTTTTATCTTACAAACATTTCTACATTAAAAAATCAATATCACATGCATATAAATTTTACACACACACACACACACACACACACACACACACACACACACACACACACACACACACACATATATATTCCTACAGACTACAGACTTATTGAGGAAACTCCTACAGACCAGTAGACCAGTAGGCAATGTTCTTTGTTTATATATATATATATCTTCATTTATCTCATAATATTTTGCTTGAACTTTTGAAGTTTCTAGACTGTAATTAGCATAAAGCCTAATCTTGCTTCTCTCGTCAGTTAATTTATTCCTCCTTGAGTTACAAAAAGACTATGAACATTATTCAGCTAAATTTATGTTTTTATTTCCTTCAGAAAGCAGACATAATGTGGATGCTCCATGTTTTGCATTCCTACTACTTTTTCCTTCCAACACTTTAGCACTTATCTGACTGTGCTGTAACTGTTCGTATGCCTTTGTTTTCTTCCATTTACTATCGATCCCATTAAAGTCCTGCCTATTTCTCACTGAACCCTAAAATCCTGGCACTTCACATACTTCTTGACATATAGGAACTCCAGGAAATAATTATTGAATGAAAGAAATAGACAAATCTCTGATATCACTGTCACCAGCTTTAATGATGCAATTTGTATATAATTTTGACAAAATGCCTTGTTTCCTTAAGTTGTTCTTAGAGGTTTCACAGCTGCCCTATTCATACTCTGTTAGATTTCGCAGTCCCAATGTAAGTTTGTAAACCATGAAGGAATTGATCAAGATATTTATGAACTGCACAGTTGATTAACGAATTAATACTACCAATTGATTTCTGAGCGGTCTGTGTCTACAGAGAATGAAAAAAAAAAATAATAACCTGAAGAAATCCTCAGTACTTTTAAAAATTGGGGTGCTAGGCCGGGCAGTAGTGGCGCATGCCTTTAATCCCAGCACTCGGGAGGCAGAGGCAGGTGGATTTCTGAGTTCGAGGCCAGCCTGGTCTACAGAGGGAGTTCCAGGACAGCCAAGGCTATACAGAGAAACTCTGTCTCGAAAAAAACAAACAAACAAACAAAAATTGGGGTGTTAGATATCCCAGGGAGGGAAGATGGGAGTGGGTGGGTGGGTGGAGAAGCACCCTTATAGAGGCAGGAGGAGGGGGAATGGGATAGGTGGTTTCCAAAGGGGAGACCTAGAAAGGGGAAAACATTTGAAATGTAAATAAAGTAAATATCCAAAAAAAACCCCACAAAGTCATTTTGGAGGCAGGCACTGCTTGTGATTCTGTTACATAGTGGAATGAGACTTCTGCCAGTTTGTAATTTGTCTGAACTTAAATCTTCTCTAGAAACAAAAATAAGAATCAAAGCCTCGGTAGATGACTTGGAGACCTTAAGAGAAGACAGATGTCAGCCAAGACAACTATGCATATTAAAACTTTCAATAACCATAGATGGAGAAACCATATATTCCATGACCAAACCAAATTAAAACAAAATCTTTCCACTGACCCAGCCCTACAGAGGATAATAGAGGGAAAACTGTAATTCAATATGGCTACTTACATTCAATAAAAAAATGAAGATAGTAATAATTTCACACCATTAAAACCAAAATAACACACACACACACACACACACACACACACACACACACACACACACACACACACACACACCTCATACACTTCGAGTAACAACATTAAAAAACAGGAATTAACAATAATTGGTCGCCGGGCAGTGGTGGCGCACACCGTTAATCCCAGCACTTGTGAGGCAGAGGTAGGCAGATTTCTGAGTTCAAGGCCAGCCTGGTCTACAGAGTGAGTTACAGGACAGCCAGGGCTACACAGAGAAACCCTGTCTCAAAAAAAAAACAAAAAACAAAAAACAAAAAAACAAAAATTGGTCATTAATATCTTTCAACATCAATGGACTCTATTCTTAAATTAAAACAAAACAAAAATAAATAAATAAATAAATAAACAAACAAACAACAGCAAAAACCAGTCTAACACAATGGCTGCATAAGTAGAATCAATCATTCTGCTGTATACAAGAAATGCTTTTCAACAACAAAGGTAGATATTACCTCAGAGTAAAGGGCAGTAAAAAGGATTTCCAAGCAAACAGATCCAAGAAATAAGCTAGAGTAGATACTCTAATACCTAATAAAATAGACTTTCAACCTAACGGAATCAAATGAATTGGTGAAATATATTTCATATTCATTAAAAATTCACCAAGAAGATCTATGACCCAAATGCAAGAGTACCCACATTCAATAAAGAAGCATTACTAAAGCCTAAATGTCACAACAGACTCCCCATATTAATAGTGGAAGACTTAAACACCCCACTCTTGTCAGTGGACTGGTCATCAAGAGAGAAATTAAGCGAGAAATAATGATACTAACAGAGGAAATGGACTTCATAGCTATCTGTAGAACATTTCACCTAGACATTAAAGAGTATCCCTTTTCAGCACCACACAAAAACTCTTCTAAAGTTGGTTACAAAACAAGCTACAACAGAAAAAAGAAGACTGAAAAAATCCCTAGCATCTTATTACATCACCATGCATTAAAGCTGGACTTCATTAACAACAGAAACCACAGAAAGTCTGCATAGTAACGGAAGCTGAACAACTTTCTACTCAATGATCACTGCATCAAGGAAGAAATAAAGAAAGAAATTAAAGAGTTTCTAGACTTCAACCAAAAATGAGAACACAATATATCCAGCCTTATGAGGCACAATGAAAACAATTATGAGAGAAAAGTTCATAGCACTAAGTGTCTTTGTAAATAATTAGAGAGATATTATACTAATGAATTAAAAGTATACCTGGAAGCTCTAGCAAAAAAAAAATGAAGAAGAAGAAGAAGAAGAAGAAGAAGAAGAAGAAGAAGAAGAAGAAGAAGAAGAAGAAGAAGAAGAAGAAGAAGAAGAAGAAGAAGAAGAAAGCACACCCAAGAAGAGTAGATAGCCGGGAATAATCAAACTCAATTAATTAGAAACAAAGCAGACAATACAAAGAATCAACGAAACCAAGAGCTAGTTCTTTGAGAAAATCAACAAGAACCTTTAGCCACACTAAAAGGCAGAGAGACAGTACATAAATTAACAAAGTCAGAAATGAAAAGGGAAAAATAATAACAGACACTGGGAGAATTCAATGAATAATTAGGTCTTACTTCAAAAGCCTGTACTCCACAAAATTGAAAAATCTAAATGAAATGGATTGTTTCCTAGACAGATACCAATTACCAAATTTAAATCAAGATCAGGTAACTATCTAAATAGTCAAATAATCCTTATGGAACTGGAGGCAGTTATTAAAAGTCTCCCAAACCAAAACCAAAACCAAAATCAAACAAACAAAAAAAAAGCCCTGAACTTTCAAACTTTCAAGGAAGAACTAATACCGATACTCATCAAACTGTTGTACAGAATAGAAACAGAAGGAACATTGTCAAACTAATTCTTTGGGACCACTGTCACATTGATACCCAAACCACACAAGACTTAATAAAGAAGGGGAATGTTGACCAATTTCCCTTATGAATATTGATGCAAAAATTCTCAATAAAATACTCACAAACCAAATCAAAGAACATATCAAAGACATCATACACCGTGATAATGTAAACTTCATTCTAGCGATGTGAGGATGATTCAATATACACAAATCCATCACCATAATCTACTATATGAACAAATCAAAACAAATAAACAACAAAAACTCCAACATGATCATCTCATTAGATGCTGAGGAAGCCTTATTACAAAATCCAACACCCTTTCATGTTAAAAGTCTTGGAGAAATCAGGGGTACAGGGTACATACTTAAACACCATAAAGGCAATATACAACAAGCCAATAGCCACCATCAAATAAAATGGGGGGAAAAAAGGAAAACAATTTTATGAAAATCAGGCATAGCTCCAGGCTGTCCACTCCCTCCCTATTTCTTCAATATAGTATTTGAAGTTCTAAATAGAATAATAAGAAAACTAAAGGAGATCAAGACAATAAAAATTGGAAAGGAAAAAGTCAAACTATTTCTATTTACAAGCAGTATCATAGTACACATAAGTGACCCCAAAAATTCTTACAGGTGAAAAACACCTTCGGCAAGGTGGTTGTATACAAAATCAACTCAAATAAATTAGTAGCCTTCCTTTATACAAATAATAAATGGGCTAAAAAGAATTTAGGGAGACAATATCTTCCACAATAACAACAAATAATATAAAATATTTTGATGGCTAAGCATGTGGAAGACCCGTATGACAAGAATTCCAAGTCTTCAACAAAAGAAATCGAGGCTGATATCAGTAGATGGAAAGATCTCCCATAATCATGGATTAGTAGGATTAACACTGTGAAATGACCATTTTACCAAAAGCAATCTGCACATTCAATGCAATTCCTATGAAAATTCCAGTACAATTCTTTACATATCTCAAAAGAGCAATTCTCATGTTCATTTAGGAAAAGAAAAGCCAGTATAGCTAAACAAACATTAACAATAAAGAACTTCTGTAGGTTTCACCATCCCTGACTTCGTGCTTTACTACAGAAAAATAATAATAAAAAATAATCAAAAGTAATAATAATAATTTAACAGTAATCCTTTAAGAGTCTGAAGCATTTTTAGAAGTGAATACTTCTATATTCTAAATAATTTGTGGGTTTTTTCTAATCTCAGATTAGCCATGCAAACACAGGGCAATCTAGTGTGAGATGGGCTACAAGTAACTAGGCAAATAAATTGACTTGGCTTGGGTAATGAGTACCTAAGGGTGTAAATGAGTACTATGGCTCAATTAAACATACAAAATGGAATTATGTAACTCCTGTTCCACTCAGCAGGTCCACTGGATTTCATGTAACCAGGAGATGTAAGGAAAATATAATATATGCCATTAGATAAGTTCTGCAGCTTGGTCATTGATTCTCAAAAATTAGTTTGGTTTACTAGTACCCTCTAACTGTGAAGTAACATATTGAAACAGAAACTAATCCTCTGAAACATGAATCTTAAGCTGACAGTAAACTGAAAACACAACAAGGAAGATACTGGTTACCCAAAACTGCCCATAAATCCAGACTCATTAACAGATTTCTGTATTTATTTTGATGCTATTGCATATTTTAAATCTGGGTTTTCTTTTAAAATGCTGTGTTTCCTGTACTTAATCAGTTGCAGCACATGCACTAGCATCTCAAGACAAAAGTTTAGAAATCCTTGTTGCTTATTTTTCCATTTCATCACTGTTATTATTACCTTCAAAACACGTTTCAGGCATGCAGGTTTCCTTTATTTCCTTTGCATGTAATAGAGAGGCACTAGTGCCATCTCAATGCTGGGCTGCTTCACTGGTCTATTAGCTACTAGGTGATCTCTCTTAATTTCCTAGAGGGCAGTCACAGTAATCTGTTTAATAGAATTGTACAAAAAGCACTTCTTATCTTGTCACTTATAATTCAAATGAGACTTTTAATAAAACCCAGAGTCGGAAATGCTGTGGAAATAGATGGTAAGGTAGGTAGGAAGGAACTAAGAGGGGTGGGGGAAAGAGGGCCTGTAATCAGATTATACCATAAGAAAAAATATATTTTCTGTAAAAGAAAAAAAGATTCTTTAATATGTGCCTTCAATGACTATGTTTCTTAGATCTATTAAGTGGTGCAGAGACCACCATAGTAACAATGAATGAAAGCCTAAATTTTTCTATATCCTTGTTATTCCTTGCTATTATTTTTAAGGAGCATTATACCTAGTCCAGACTAGTGTGAACTGAGGTTTCATTGTAGTATTATTTTCATTTCAATGAAAAACCTATTTAATATGCTAATTTTCCACTTGTAACTCTTATATAGAATATTAGATAATTTTCTCATTTTTTGCTTAGATTATTTAAGTTATATTATTTAAAATAAAGTAAAATAAAATAGCAATAATTATATAGACATCAGTAAATGTTTTGTTTTGCTTTTATTTGTTCTTAGAGAACTGAATGTAATGTATTTTTGTCATATTCACCTCATTCTCCTACCTCCTCCCAGATTTACTCACCCTTTCTTAATGATAAAACTTTGCGTATTCATTTTAAAAATCCCTCTTAATCCAATTTGTGCTGCCTATTCAGTATTGAATATTTGGCCTTCCACTGGAACGTGGCCAATTTATGAAGGCCACATTTGTAAAGGAAACTGACTCTACGTCTCACAACAGCTATCAATTACAAGTAACTCCTCATCCAGGGCTGGGGTTTCTTCCTAATGCCCCTAGGTCCTTGCTTACTTTTTTCACTGGCTTGAATTTGTACAGGTGATCTGCATTCTGTAATAATGACTTTGAGTTCATATCTGCAAAGTCTGCTATGTCCTCAGTATGCTGTTTCTGTTTTAACTATCCACAGTTCCTGCTTAGTACATTCTTTCCACCCCCTCTTCCACAATAGTTTATAAACCTTTGGAAGAAGGAATGTAATTCAGGTGTCAGTTTATGGTTGGGCACTTTGCATCATCAGCAATCATGTGTCTTTCCATTAATTACCATGTATTTTAAAATAGAAATCTTTGAAGTGGATTGAAAGATGCATTAATTTATGGATATAATAAGAAGATAATGACAGTTCAATACTACATCCATTTAATAGAAAAATAGTAATAGGCTTTCTCTTAGATATTGTATTCTGTGTAACTACAGGTACTTGACCTAAAAATCATGTCATGTATGGGTATTCATCTTGTACAGAGGACTTTCAACACAATTAAAAATTATTGTGCCACTGCTCATAAGAATCTTGTCATGGCTGGGCATAAAGGTATGCAGTCATGTTCACAGCTGGGCAAAATCGATGATTAATTTTTCTTCTCCTTTAGATTCCATATTACTTTCTAGCACTATGAAAACTATCCAGTAGAGAACAAAGCTTCCAGTTGAGTACCAGATAGATTTCTCTATTTTCTATGATTCAAGTTCGTGGTGTTTTAGAAATAGGGTTTTCATGTCAGGTTCTAGAAGATAACCAAGGGAAATGACAATGACTTCTAAATTTTCAGGGTCTATGCAGCTACAATGATACATGATAAAACATTATCTATAAGAGATCTTACTCAAAATCAAAAAGTAAAAATGCAAACCATGTGGTGTTTGATAAAAGAAAAAGGAATCTGACATTGTCTAGATGCTGAAACCTGGTAATCGAAGCTTGAATTACTACTTATAAACTTAAGCAGCCAAGTTCTACAAATAGCTCAAAACATTTTATAAGTGGGTTTTCTACAGCAGTTGTACAGGAGGATTCAGCCTGGGCTGCATAGTGATCACTTTAGCAGCAGAAGAGCCAATCATACCAAAAGAGATGCATCTATAAGACCTGAGAATCAGCAAGTGTGAGAAACTTAAAGTAATGTTGCTTATACTAGAAAACTAACAATTGTAACAAAGACTGATTAGTAAGATTTGAAGTCTTGTGTCAATTTTAGGATTTTAAATTTAGTTTTTGGAGATAGTTTGAAAGAGACTAGTGATTCATACATATAGGTACCTCCTTATTATGCTATTTTTAAATATACAAATTGTTACATAATAATTGATTTAATTGATGCCAAAGCTTAAAATCTGACCACCATAATACTATTTGAAAATAAGATTTTTTAAAAAAATACATAAACAAACATAGGTTTCATCTCATGGAGAGTGCCTTATTCAAATAAAATTCTTGCAGGCCACTAGCATAATATTTGTGCCACTATTGCAGAAGTATATATTGTAGGCAAGTTGCTGTTGAAGGTTAAAGATTTTTGTGGATTATATTAATGTTTGCTTTTCCCTTCCAGAAATAATTAGCATACCTTTCAGTACAGTCAATAATAGTCAATAGGAATGAAACTTGTAGCTAGACACAAGCTGAGATAAATGAGTGGACAAAAAATGAACAATATACATATTACTTAAACAAAAAATTAAGAATTTCCTATGGATATATATTATATAGATTTTTATATTATATGTATTAGAGTATATTTATATACATTATATACATATATGTTATATACAACATGTGCATATGTATGGTATTATATGTGTACAACAAATATTTTGATGTATCAAAGTATCTAAAGTATAATGTGTTTCTGTATAACTTCATGTATTTTGTAAACTTTATTTCTATAAAAGCATTATATCAAATCTTGAATTATTTGGGAAATTTAAAATATCAAAAATATTTATTGTGATGATTGATCATTTTGATGTGTTCTTGGATTTGGTTTGTGAGAATTTTATTGAGTATTTTTGCATCGATATTTATAAGGGAAATTGGTCTGAAGTTTTCTTTCTTTGTTGGGTCTTTGTGAGGTTTTGGTAACAGTTTAACTGTGTCCTCATAGAATGAATAGAGTAGTGTTCCTTCTGTTTCTATTTTGTGGAATAGTTTGAAGAGTATTGGTATTAGGTCTTCTTTGAAGGTCTGATAGAATTCTGCATTAAACCCATCTGGTCCTGGTGGTGTTTTGGTTGGGAAACTTTTAATGAGTGCTTCTATTTCTTTAGGGAATATGGGACTATTTAAATGGCTTAACTGTTCCTGACTTAACTTTGATATTTGGTATCAGGGAATCAGCATCCCTGATCTCAAGCTGTACTACAGAGCAATTGTGATAAAATCTTCATGGTATTGGTACAGTGACAGGCAAATAGATCACTGGAATAGAACTGAAGACCCAGAAATGAACCCACACACCTACGGTCACTTGATTTTTGACAAAGGAGCTAAAGCCATCCAGTGGAAAAAAGGCAGCATTTTCAACAAATGGTGTTGGCTCAACTGGCGGTCAACATGTAGAAGAATGCAAATGGATTCATTCCTAGCTCCCTGTAAAAAGCTCAAGTCCAAGTGGATCAAGGACCTCCACATAAAACCAGATACACTGAATCTAATAGAAGAGAAAGTGGGGGAAAGTTTTGAACATATGGGCACAGCGGAAAAATTCCTGAACAGAACACCAATGGCTTATGCTTTAAGATCAAGAATCAACAAATGAGATATCATAAAATTGCAAAGCTTCTGTAAGCAAAGGACACTGTCAATAGGATAGAAAGGCAACAAACAGTTTGAGAAAAAATCTTTACCAATCCTACATCTGATAGAGGGCTAACATCCAATATATACAAAGAACTCAAGAAGGTAGACTTCAAAAAGCCAACTAAACCTATCAAAAAATGGGGAACAGAGCTAAACAGAGAATTCTCAACTGAGGAAACTGGAATGTCCGAGTAGCACTAAAGATATGTTCAACATTATTAGTCATCAGAGAGATACTAATCAAAACAAACATGAGAATTCACCTCACCCAAGTCAGAATGGCTAAGATAAAAGCCTCAGACAACAGCAGATTCTGGCAAGGATGTGGAGAAAGAGGAACACTCCTCCATTGCGGTTGGGATTGCAAGCTGGTACAACCATTCTGGAAATCAGTTTGGCGGATCCTCAGAAAATTGTACATAATACTACAGGAGGACCCAGCTATACCATTCCTGGGCATGTATCCAGAAGATGCTCCAATATATAATAAGGACACATGCTCCACTATGTTCATAGCAGCCATATTTATAATATACAGAAGCTGGAAACAACCCAGATGTCCCTCAACAGAAGAATGGATACAGAAAATGTGGTACATTTACACAATGGAATACTACTCAGCTTTTAAAAACAATGACTTCATGAAATTTGCAGGCAAATGGATGGAACTTGAAAATATCATCCTGAGTGAAGTAATTCAGTCACAAAAGAACAAACACAGTATGTACTTACTGATAAACAGATATTAGTCCAAAAGTTCAGAACACCCATGATTCAATTCACAGCAACTGTTGGACTGAGCATGAGGTCCCAGATAGAGGAGTTGGAGAAGGGACTGAAGGAGCTGAGGGAGTTTGCACCCCCATGGGGAGGGAGCAACAGTGTCAACTGGTCAGGCCCCCCAGTGCTCCCAGAGACTGGACCACCAACCAAAGAATACATATGGAGGGACGCATGGTGCTGGCCACATATGTGGCAGAAGAGGGCTTTGTTGGCCCTCAGTGGGAGGAAAGGCCCTTGTGTCTGAGAGTGTTAGATGCTGCAGTATAGGGGAATGCCAGGGAGGGAAGATGGGAGTGGGTGAGTGGGTGGGGGAATACCCTCATAGAGGCAGGGGGAGGGGATGGGATACGGGGTTTCCAAAGGGGACACCTGGAAAGGGGAAAACATTTGAAATGTAAATAAAGAATCAAAAAGAAAAAAGAAAAAATATCAAAAACAAAATATCTTTCATGTAATCTGTAGAGATAATTAGATGACAGCAATGACTATGTTTATTTTGTATTTTACTTGGGCCTATTTTACAGCCTAAGTGTACATAGGGCCCCCATGGCTGGAAATGCCATAGTAAACTACATTTTATTTGTAACAAAATTCTTGAATTTTACAACTTGTGTTGACAAAGAATATTTATTTAATAGAAGCACAAGAAGGTAATGAAGAGACTACAAAGTTAAACATTATGAAAAAATTCTGTCTTTTCAAGAGATCTATTGTAAACAAGGACACTTGCCTTTAGCTTCAGCTTTTATAAGTTCAGCATATTAATGAAAGTTTACATAATGTATATTCCTTGACATTTTATCATGGGACTACAGTTTTATTAGTCACTGACTGAGGAGGACATGTTGACTGCAAACCCCAATATGTGAGCTGTGGGGCACTGTGGTGAACAGGAATATAGACCCAGAGCTCAGAATCCTCAAGGGACCCTCTAAGACTTTGTAGAAAGAAGAGGATCAGAACACAGGGCTAGGCTCTTTGATAGTGTTCTGGAGATGATATTCCTTTTCTACTATTTCTAGTTTCAATGCAATATCATTTAATTCCAGTTCTTGAAGTTTAGATACAACTATTTCTGAATATAGCTCTTTAGACCCCCCCTCCCAGAATATGAATTGCAGATACTATCTGCTATCTTTGAGTCAAGTATGTCAGTCTTCAACATGAGGTTCTTCTTAGTTTCTTGAAATAAACCAAGAGAAATGACAATAGCTTTTAATGTTTTCAGGTCTGTGGATAGCAGGGTTTTATTTGTTAGTCTATAATGTGTAGTAGGAAAATTGTTGTCACATAGTACAGTAATTCTATTTAAGCTCATATATATATGAGCTTAAATTCATATTATATATATAATATGAGAGTTTATGAAATGCTAGCCTTTCATAGAATTACCTCATAAGATGTGATTATTAGTTACCCTTCCCCATATTTCACTCTTATTCTGACATCTAATATTCTACCCCATTGAATCCTTACTGTGGCATTATTCTTTATTTCCCTCTTTATATCACTGTTTGAATATTTTCTTTCCTAGAAAAAAAACCTCACAACTCCATACTAATTTCCCATAGGATTTTCAAATGAAATATACATATCTAATTATCAAATCTAGCATTTACAAATGAGAGAACATATATGAAATTTATATTTCTTGGCTGAATTATCTCAGAATGATAATTTCCAGACAAATTCTTTTACTTTAAGACTTCACCAACCCTACATCTGACAGATGGCTAATATCCAAAATATATAAATAACTCAATAAGGTAGACACCAACAATAAAAATAACCCACCTAAAAAATGTGGTTCAGAACTAAACAGAGGAATCGCGAATAGCCAAGAAGCCCTTAAAGTAATGTGCAAAGTCCTTAGTCATCAGGGAAATGCAAATCAAAACAACTCAGGGGTTCCATCTTACACCTATCAGAATGGCTAAGATCAAAAACTCAAGAGATAGCATGCTGGTGAAAATGTGGAGCAATGGCAGTACTCCTCCATTGTTGGTTGGAGGACAAATTTGCACAACCACTTTTGACATTAATTAGGCATTTTCTCAAAAAACTGGGAATAGTTCTACCTCATGATCCAGCTGTACCACTCCTGGTCATATATCCCAAGATGGTCCAACACCTCACAATGACACTTGCTGAAATATTTTCATAGCAGCTTTATTCATACTAGTAAAAAAACTGGAAATAACCTAGATGTCCCTCAACTGAAAAAAAAAAATGGGTAAAGAAGTGTGGTACATTTACACAATGGTATACTATTCAGTCATTAAAAACAATAACATCATGAGCTTTACAGACAAATGGATGGAACTTGAGAATATTATCCTGAGTGAGATAACCCAGTTCCAAAGGACATGCATAGTATGTACTCACTTATAAGTGGATATTAGCCATAAAATACAGGTACATTGTTACACTCCACAGACCCAAAGAAGTTAAACAAGAAGGAAGGTCAAAGTGAGGAAGCTTTATTCTCACTTAGAAGGAAGAATATATGAGGCAAATGGAGGGAGGGAACTGTGAGTGGGCATGGGGAGGGGAATTGTGGATTCAGGATCAGATGTGAGGAGAGACGGGAGAGATGGCTATATGGCCACAAAAATGAATGGAAATCTGCAGCTGATGGGGGTAAGAAGATGAGAGGGCATTCACAGGACAAGACTCAGCCTGGGACAAGGAAGGCATCCAAGAATCAATGGGGCAGACCTAAGTTCTGTCTCACTACATTGGGGTTATGGACCCTGAAGATACCACCTTCAGTATCCAGACAAGAACCACAGTAAATGATAGAAACATCAACTCACCCAGAAAACTTTCAACCCAAAATTTATCCTGTTTTCAAGTAATGCAGGCAACGGGCAGATAACAGAGTCTGAGGGAATGACCAATCGATAACTGGCCCACCTTGAGACCCATCCATGGGCAAGCACCTATCCCTAATATTATTAATGATACTCTGTTATGCTTGCAGAAAGGAGCACATTGTCCTCTGAGAGGAAGCTGACTCAGGCAAATTTGGACACCCACAACCAAACAATGGATGGAGCTTGACTGCAGAATAAAAGGAAGAATTGTGTGTCCAAAGGGGATAAGAATGTCATAGGAAGACCAAGATAGTCAACTAATCTGGACCCTTAGGGCTATCGGAGTCTGAATCACCAACCAAAGAACTAGGTCTCCCAGCTCATATGTAGCAGACGTGCAGCTTGACCTTCATGTGGGTCCTGAACTACTGGAATGGGAACTATCCCAAAAGCTCTTACCAGTCTGTAAAATATGTTCTTCTAGCTTGGCTTCCTTGTCTGTTCTCAGTAGGATAGGATGAGTATAGCCTCACAGAGACTTGAAGTGCCTGGGTGGGGGGATACCCAGGGATGCCTCTCTCACCCAGTGGAGAAGGGGAGGAGGAGGGGATGACCAGAAGGGGGCAGTGAGTTGGATGTAAAATAAATAAGTAAAAAAATTAAATTAAAAAATATTAACATTATGAAACACAACAGAAAAAAAGATTCCATAATTTCATTTTTAATAGTTGAGCAATATTCCATTACCTAAATGTATCACATTTTTATTATCCATTCACTCATCAATGTACTGTAGATTCTTTCTATTTCTCAAGGCTCAGGGATGAGTGTGGAATAGGGAATAGGCAGAGACCAAGGTCAAGAGGTGTTAGATAATTATAAAGAATCCATGTCTTTTTGAAACACCAGGACAAGGTACACATATGAATTTACAGGCAGAGCAAATACCACCACAGAGAGCAAAGTTTGTCATGAATCCTACCTTGAGCTTGACAAATGTTAGTTGCTGTGACAGGGAGATTCAGCTTTCTTTGAGTCTATCCCTGAGAATGTAGACCATGCTTCAGTGAAAGACCACATTTTCTAAAACATTTGGTCAAAGGAGATTGTTCTTACTGGAAAAAGAAAGACAAAGTCAGGTGGATAAGAAGGGTACTGGATCTGGAAAAGTTGGGAGAGGTGTATATATATATACACACACACACACACACATACATATATATATATACATATACATATATATACACGCACACAAACACACACACATATATACACACACACACACATATATATACACATACATACATACATATATGTATATGTATATCTGTGTGTAAATGTATGTATATATGTATATCATATATGTGTATATATGCATATCATATATATATACACACATATATGATAAAATGTATCATACTAACTTCTCCAATAACTGAAAAAATATTTTATAAAATTTCCAGGTACATTTCTTCTGCAATGCTGTCAATTTTTGTCTGCATGTACTTTGCAACATAGATGTTGTCTGTACACACAGCTCTTACCACATTATGAGAGACTAAATCACGTTATGAGAGACTAACAAGGTTGTTATAAAAGGTCACTTTTTTTATCATTGTTAAAACATTGCCTTTGGGGTTGCACAAATGACTCAGAGATCAACTCTGGCTTCTTTTTTAGAGGACCTGGATTTAATTCCCAGAATTCATATGTTGAATTACACCTATCTATAACTCCAGTTCCAGGGAATCTGATGCCTTCGTCTGATGTCTCCAGGCACCAAGTATGCCAAGTATGGTATGGAAGCATAAATAAAAAAATTGAAATAAAATAAATACTTATAAAGCATTGTATTAAGTTCTATTTGGTCTGATAATAAAATAAATACTTATAATGCATTGTATTAGGTTCTATTTGGTCTGATACTAAGATGCATTGTGCAACTTTTATTACCTAAGTCTTTTATCGAATGCATACCTCACAGATATTACATAGCTGGAATATATTTTGTGATTCCTTCTACTATTGGATTGGAGAGTTTAAGCCATTAAACATAATAAAACAGTTGAAAAGTTAATAGTTACATCTTTCAGTGACTTTTATTCTTTCAAGTCACATTGATTAGAGAGTCTAAAAAGTGCATATTTGAAAGCTTATATTTAATAAATTACACCTTGACTAGAAATCAGCAAGAATACATTATGAGCATTTTAGTTTACAATTTAAATATGACCCTCAAGTATCTAAATCAGAGAATAACTCAAAATGGTTAAACAAAATCTCATTGTGTCTTCAAGATATTTTACCCCTAGAACACAATATTTAATTGGCTAAACACTTCATAATCATCCTTTTTGTTTAAACTGTTTTCTATAATCAATGATAATATTGTCTGAAATTTTTGTGCTATAGGTTTCTTTCTTACCAGGTGTGACAGACAAAATGTAAAAACTAATATTCTGCTTTTAGGAAGCAATCAAATCACCAATGAAACTTGGTGGTAGGATTTAGCAGAAAAGACAAATGAATAAACAATATTTTAAAAGAAGCATAACAGAAACAAATTATTGAGATTTTCAAAAAGTAGATATTCATAATATATAATTGATAAATGAATATCTGTATTGTTGTAAATTCTATCAAACCATGATTATTTCTTGAGTTTATAAACAAAGTGTCTTTCATAATTTATGAAGTCAATGAATCATAATTGCCTTTTGTTGAATTTTAATTTTGTACATACAGACTCTCACTAAGGAAAAAAAAAGAGAAGAAAGGCTTGAAGGTATATATGACACATGCTCATCATTAAGTAAAAAACTAAATATATTGACTAGTCTTTAATTATATTAGTAAGATAAAATAATAAGTTTGAAAGTAATTGTTTTAGTTACATATTGCAGAAAACAATTCTCAATTTTGTCTCATTCTTTAATTGCCTAAGACACTTGGTCTAACTGCTAACAAATTATATATTGTTATTAATAATGTTCAGAAACATACATTTCAAATAATTTTTAGATAATGTTAACTAGATAACATGATATACACATATAAATGAATCCTCCTTTGAGAATGAAATCTCAAATGATAAAATTAAAAAATAAATAGCATTCTTTAATCATGATTTGATTTAAAACTCTGGGATGATTATGGATTCAAATTACTAAAACAAGAACACTGGAAAATTTTAAAATGTAACTGACAAAATGCATAAATAGATCTTTAAAACACAGTGTACTATGAATATTTCAATTTTACCTGACTGTGTAAGTATTCTTAAATTATATTTATTCTGAACACTGTTCTAGTGGGTTTTGAAATTTGTTTGTGTGTCTTTATTACTCATGGTTTAGTAATATTTCTATGCCATGAAACTTACAGATAATTCCATTTATTCTAGCCATACACTAGAAGACATTTTTATATGCAGATAAATACTGTCTGTTCTTCATAAAATTTTTCACTGTTAGCCTATGTCATTAATTTTTAATATTATCTCACACATATTAAGCCTAATTGTTTATAATTCTTGTTGTTCTTTTTTATGAGATGTTTAGAATGAGTCTGTGGATTATACTTTAATATATTAAGAGCATAGGTTTTTATATATATATAATGAAACATTGCATTTCAAAAATACAGAAAAAAATGTTAGTTTTAGGAGTCTTTACTCTAGATTGTGCAGAAAAAAGGACCCTGGAGATTTTAGGAGAGTTATATATTGAATAGTTGTAAAATATATAGAAAAATATGACACTGAAAAATGATGGGTCAATTATCATTTCCTTTATCCAGACCTATTGTATGAAAAGATAACAATATATTGGCCTCATTTTCTTCTGGAGATTTATTTAGATGTATACCATACCTGTTTCTCTATTTCCTTACATTTAATGACTGTGTTATTATTATTATTTTTTACTTTGTGCTTTTCTTCTTAAGATACTTTTGAAATAGATGTTCAGCTTAACTAATTATGATTTTGCATTTGTAAAATTTTCCATAAAATTCCCATAAAACTAGTCTCTAGTTTGAAGTTTAAGATTTTCTCCAAAGTGCCTAGGTGTGATTAGATTGTAATCTAAAACCTTCACTCTTGAGCTGTGTATATGCATTAAAGCTGATATGAAATATGCATCTCATTTGTTGATTCTGAACTCAGAGAAAGTACTTTCACCTCTCTATTAATGTAGTATGTAAACATGAGATGAAAAGAGTTGATATAACATGGCACTGTCTTTGTGAAGTCATATCCACATAAGCATATGCATGCTACCCAGATAGTAGACATTCTCCCTGACCTTATATTCTATTACGCTTTGATCCTGCTGTCTTTGAGATAACTGGTCAACTAATTTATAGATTTTTTTTTTAATAAATTGGTTTCCTAGTGTGATATCCTCGTGCCATATAATTATATTTCAATTAACATTATCTACCTAACTCATGGTGTCTTTTTATGAAAATCTACA
This sequence comes from Uromys caudimaculatus, assembly GCA_028551405.1. NCBI lineage: Eukaryota > Metazoa > Chordata > Mammalia > Rodentia > Muridae > Uromys > Uromys caudimaculatus. The sequence goes on along the minus strand of CM052718.1, from coordinate 48,403,943 downwards.
GGTATCTGAGGACAATCTTTAAGTGAAATAATTAAATTACTTTGTCCCAGAAGATATTTGCATTAATTTTTGCATATTTTAATTGCTCTGAAATCATGCAAGTTTTACAAGTGGTGAAATATTCCAAAGCAGATGATAGTTTACAAAGCATCACAAGTTTGTACTCAGTTCCTAAAGATGCTAATTTTCCAATATCTCTTCAATATGAAGGTCAAGATAAATGTCACTCCTTTTATAAGTGGGACCTACTTATAGCTCTTCTTATAATAACAACTGGGTATTTCAAAAAGACTTAGCATGGCTGGCCCTGAGAAGCTCTGCTACAGCAGACTGAGACAGATGTAGATACTCACAATCAATTACTGGACTGAGGTCAGGGCCTCTATGGAAGAGTTACAGGAAAGATTAAAGGAGCTGAAGCAGATGGTAACGTCATAGGAAGAACAACAGTATCAACTAACCAGGACCCCTGGGAGCTCCCAGAGACTATAAACCACCCAACCAAAGAGCATACATCCATGGTCACTGGCAAATATGTAGCAGAGGACAGCCTTGTATGGCCTCAGTGGGAAAGGATACACCTAATCCAGTGGGGACTTTTCGCCCCAAGAAAGAGGAATGCTGGGGGTGAGGTTGGGGTGGGTGTGGGAGAGTGGGTGAGGGGGTTGATGGTGGGTGAAGAGCATCCTCTAAGAGGCAAAGTTGAGGGGGATGGGATGAAGAACTTGCGAAGTGAGAACTTGGAAAGGGGGCAACATTTGGAATGCAGACAACTGAAACAATTTTTAAAAATTAAAAATAAATAAATAGACATATTCGCAAGTTTCATGTAAAAGTTTAGCATACACTAGATCAGCTCTTATGGTATATGACCTTCTACTGGAGTTACTATTCAATAGAAATCCAATGGAATGGAAAAAATAAATAAAGTAAAAAGAAAAGAACATGACTGTTCTTATGTATAGTAGAGGAAAGAGATTTTGTTTTTGTTTGTTATTGTTGTTGTTGGGTTTTTTGTTTTGTTTTTTGTTTTGTTTTTTGTTTTGTTTTTAGACAAAAAGGAGAGCATAGGTGAGGAGTGGATATGGAGACCTGGAACCCACATTAGCCATTAGTTCCTGGTTTGAAACTTAACCCCAGTCTCATAACATTTCAAGAAATATTCCCAGGAGGGAAAAAAAAAAACCTATTTCTGTTTAATTTTTTTCACTTCTAGTTTTTATTTCATTTTGTTCATTTATACGAATTGTTTCTGTTTAGCCAGATTAAAAATATATTTAAAAATATATCTGTTTTCTCTATTCCTCACTTTTTAATACCCTGGGATCTAGATTGTTATATAAAATGACTACATATCATCTTGATGCTTTATTTTTATTACATCTTTACAATATGTATTTAGCATACATTAGGAGCTAAGGAATCTCACAGTCTGCAAATAATGGATAACCACAAGGTTTTAGAATACAAAAGCTAAAATTTTGTATGTAACATTTAAAATATTTTTTCCGATAGAAAAATAAAATGGAACAACAGTAAAGAGTCCATCTTTAGTATGTTAAAATTCTCTGCTCTCCATGTTCTTGCCATCTCTTGAAAGAAACAACTTAAGTGCTTACCTTGAACAACGTGATCAAAAAAATCACCCCTTTTAATAATTTGACCATGAAGTATCCAACAAGGAAATGATTTATCTATCTACAGTCTTACTGGAAGTTTGAGAGTAATATTGAATATTCTCAAGACTTAAATAATCAACCCCGATGCTAGGACACAGACATTGAAATTGAAGCAAACTTACTAGCATTTGAACCACATCATGAGAGCATAGGGGTCGTAGCAGATCCAGAGAGAGCTACTGAATGCCTTATAGCAGGAATGGCTGAAGAAGAATTAGTAAGCTCTTAATCATAGAGTAGAATGGTAGAGGAAATGGCTGGTAGTCCATGTGAAGTTCTAGTTACCCAGAGGTGTCCTTCCTTTGTTCTAGGATGTATATTAGAATGGTTCACTTCATATGGCTATGACATCCTTTTCTTATACTAAACAAAACGTAATCATCTTCATCAAGCACACTTCCGTGAGAAATACAAATAATTTTATAATGCAAAACATCAAAGTTGAGGATCATTTATACTGTTAACAACAGTTCATACTGATTAATGTTAAATTCCTCATTAGTAGAATGCTAAATGACTAGGGTAAGCAAAAGTCTATAAACTCTAAGTAGCAACATACATTGTATAGACTCTGTGATTATCTCAGTCTATCAAACTAAGCACTAGCTCCTTGTATACTTCCCACATCTATTGCTGAAATTTGAAAATAATTTAAATCCCCCTATCTCATCCGATGGTCCATACAATGGAGGCTTGCTGCTCAGCGTGACAGAGTGAGTAAGGATGGAACTTTTAACAGGTAGACCTTTGTGATAAGTCAGCTGAGGGGATGATGCCATTTGTAGAGAAAGAAACTACAAAACCTTTCTAGTATTGCAATTACACATGCAGTTACTTATTCCTGCTCTTGTTTACTCTATTGCCATCAACCATTTCAATCTGAAAAAAATACTGTTTGTACTTTGAAAAAAATAACTGTGATCCTGAAAAACACTTTTTTCTTAAAATTGCCTTTCCCATTATGTATTAATATATTCTGAAATAAAACTACCCACTGTAGAGGGAAGTTTAATAAGACACAGGTATTAAATGGAGATAAAACAACAGACTATTTTAAGAGAAGGTAAAACAACAGATGATTCTACAAGAGATAAAAATGTTTCATTTTTCCATCCTACAGAGAAGCTCCTTAAAGTTAGGAAGTAAGCAACTCAAAGTCTTCAGGAAGCTCCTAAAATTGACCAGACTTAATAGCTACCTTTCCCCTCACACATATTTAAGAAGTAAGGATGGCCTGTAAGACACTTTCAGACAAGTGTAGCTATTAAGAACAGGATCTCACCATCCCTTTGACTAGAATGGAGCAAAGACCAAAGTAGCCAGAAATAAGCAGAAATCACCCAAGCTGCCTGGAAGAGACTCTGTCCAATCTAATTTACTGAAAAGAACACTCTTCATCCTGTTGAGCTACACACAGATTGTGCAACATGTTTCATGATTATAGCTTTGATCATCCATGCTTGAGAGGAATTTAATGACCAGCTGTTTCGGGGTGACTTCTTTAAGTAATTCCACAGTGATATACTTCTAAGTTATACCAAGAAACTTCAATGGTTCATCATGGACCTTGTGTGTTGTTAGTTTCCTACATGTGTTGGGGATAAATTTATCCACATCTCCCCAGGAACAGTGTCACAGCATAAGATCTCACATCTATCATAGCAAAACATTACACTCAAAATACAATACCATGTTACATATGGGAGATTTTTTATGCTATCATATTGGGAATAAGCCAAATTTATAGTCTTAATCTTGGTAATATTTGCACATGTAATTAGTCACATGTGCAAGGGATAATATTTGTCCTATAATTGTTTTTTGTTACTTTTTAATCTTCTTTATACTATTTTTTCATTAGCTGGACTTGATGCATATTTTAAAAAGAAACCTACATTATAATACTGTATTCTTATATACCTTTTGGTATGTTTTAAGCTATTAATTAGACTGGAAGATTACATAGAAACTTATTTGGCTTACTTTGTTACTATTTTGTTTTATTCTCTCTAGCACACTGACTTACTTGACAAAGTTTTGGACAAAAGTTTACCTAGTTATAGCATTAACATTTGTCCATTTCTTATAATACCATAAGAAAGCACAGTTGATAAGTAAAATTGAATTAGTTAAATCTGTAAACATAACGGAAATCACTACTTCATGGTTTTAATGAAGACTGTGATTTTATGGTAGAACATTCAGAACATAGCCTGAGGGGATTGCACATAGTCTACAGTTCCATAACAGGCTTGATGGGATCAGATCAGTGTGGTTACTGGAGACATACTGATTAGCAAACTGTTGATTTTGATAAAGCTGTAGTTCATCACCTTTTTCTCAAACACACATATAAATCACCAATGCAAGGATTTAAGTCATACTGCACATTTTCCGTAAGGTTTTGGCATACGGTACAAAAATTATATCTGTTGCCAGTCTTGCTCAGCACTGAGAAAATAAAACATACTTGTTCTCAGTGTGGTTTAGCATCCCTATGTTTGTTTCAATACGGAGAGGTTTTAGCACCCCCCCCCTTTTCTCCAAAGACTAACAAAAACAGTCTTTTTTGCTTTTAATTCACAGAATTTCCCCCTTTTATCTTGTTGCAAAACTGTATTTAGAAAACAATAAACACAAAATTTGTACCTAATTATCTGAATAAAAATTAGAATACTTTTTATTGTTTCCCCTTATCATTTACTAATGTGATCCATATTGCATCCTTTTGTGTATATTTAGCTTTGTTAACATAATTTGCATAAACTTTCAGACTGTGTTATGATCTCCACTTAGCTTTGTTCTTCCCAGCAGTCTCTCATTATCCCCATATTCAATTTTCCTTCAATGACTATTTACATTGCTTTATTGTATTTCTGTTATAATTCACTAAATGTTTAGCTCCCCTTAATGAATGAACAGGAAATTTGCACATAAATATGCCACATTTATTTGTATTTTATTCTTTTACACTGAAATAGACACCCCATGTATGCCACAATTATCAAAACAAACTATTTGTAAAACTTCTGTTACAATACTCCAAGTAAATAGAGAATGAGACTTGTTCTGTTCAACTCCTTTTTTTTTTTTCCTATAAAATGAAAAGAATAACTCCTGACCTTGGAACAGGGAGAATAGCTTTTCAGTTTATATATTTTGATATATTGAAATATATTCATGCATTATATTTTTAAATTATTCAAAGACACATTTTATTACCATTATTGCGAAAAAAACATTACAAAATCTGTGCAAAGCAGTGGATAGAGTGAAAAAAGAAAATAGACTAAAATGGAAGGTCGATTACAAGGGATGAAGTGTAAGGCTGAGAAGAGGAAGATGGGGATGAGGAAGAAACAGGGAACTCTGTGATAACCACAAAGGGAAGCGTATGTCACTGTAAGCTAATTTCAATTTAAAAATGCAAAAAAGAGTAAGTCACAAAATTATCTAATTTTCTCCATCAAAAAATCGATACTGATGATTTAGAAAAGTTTTCATCTTTGCTCATGATATATTTTCTTTTTATTTCAATCCTACATCCATCCTTCTGGGAAAACTGGTAAATTTTTTAACTCTTGCTATTTCTTCAATTTTCTATTAATTGGATGTTAATATCAAAACTGAAATAAAAGCCGGGCAGTGGTGGCACACGCCTTTAATCCCAACACTTGGGAGGCAGAGGCAGGCGGATTTCTGAGTTTGAGGCCAGCCCGGTCTACAGAGTGAGTTCCAGGATAGCCAGGGCTACACAGAGAAACCCTGTCTCGACAAAACCAAAAAAAAAAAAAAAAAAAAGAAATAAAACATTTTCTGTCATTATAAAAAGGCCTCCCTTTATGTTCTTAGATAGGAGTTGGCTGTCCTCCTTTCTACAAACAGGACACATACATGAAAAGAGGCACATCATTTAGTATTGCATGCTTAATGTAGATCATAAGATATTTTTTAGATTGTTGACCCCATTCTCTTAAGTTTATTGTAATATTAAAACAATAATGTTAAATATCATTGAAAACAGGTACTAAACACATATCAATACAATTGATATCTGTGGTTTATTCCTATCTTAGAGAGAGTGTAATATAAATGCCACAAACTGTTTCAAAATTAGGGTTGTCATGTCTAAAGTTAGTACCTCTATGCAATGGTTCGGGAATAGCTTCAACTCTATCACAGCAGCAGCTGATGGTTTATCTGGTGAGTATTAGGACAAGTTATTATCATGGCCACAGATATTCACAATTCTTGTTTGAGTTAAATATACTTCTTAGTCTAGTGGATTCCTGTAAGACTGCACGCTAGCGAACCAGACATATATTCACAGGAATCAAATGAAAAAGTCATTGGGCCATACAAAATACGTGATCTCAAAATTATTAGCTTTCTTCTTCAGTTACCCAAATGTTGGAGTTACGGCCATGAAGCACCATGTCTGAAGTGTTTCTATGTGTTCTTAATGATACAATAACCGTATATGATTTTTACATCTATTATTGTTCCTGCTTGTGCTACAGTATCTAATGGATCTTCCAAGAGACTCTTTCATAGTGGACATGGTCAGCTATATGGTTGATTATTGTCTTCAGTTTGACATTAATCACATCTGAAGACTTTTTAAAGGAATAGATTTACTCAGTTGATGACATTTCCTTCCTCCCAGAATTCCATGATCTCATGTATTTTTCTCATGCTGTTTCTCTTCATAGAAAGTATCCATAATATATATTTCTATGTCACATGTATCTAATATTATAGGAGCTATCAACTTCTCAAAAACAAGTCTAAAAGACACTGACTGGCTGAAGAAACCATTCTTGCTCAAGTCACATTCAAAATCAGAAGCCATTTGCATCAGCCAGTGGATACTGTACGATATAAAGTAGAACACTAAATTCAAGTATGGTCTCTATGGTCCACATAATTCACAGCTATTTATCAGGACTTTTGATTCAATTTAAATAATTTTTCTTTAATGACAATTTTTGATCCCTACCACTGGAAGCTGAACAGATACAGCAGTACCCTAAATCTATGCTGCTTTAATGTCTGCCATCATGTCAGAAAATCATTTCCTAACAATTGGAAATTGGAGCCCTTGCTCCAATGTAGAACTGCTTTCTCATTAAGTCTGTACATAAGAAGGGCTCAAATGATATGTTCCATGATTGGTTTTGCTATATGTTTGATAGAAGTTAAATATTATATATTTATATGCCCCTATATCTGATAAGAAGACAATATCTCATGACCCTCACAATGTCCTGAGATGCTTCTCTGTATTTAACTTTCAGTTCCTATGCTATATCTGGCAAATGAACACATACTTAAATGAGATGAGTAGTCACAAATTATAAACTTATTTGATGTCAAACTTCTGAAAATAATGCTAGTTAATTCAAGGAATTCATGAGTAAGAAAGGTATGGTAAGATCTAACAGACAATAATGAAGTTTAATAACTTATCAAATGCATTAAAATAGGTTTAAGTTTGTGATGGCTGAGTACATTTGTCTTTCACTAATATGTACAGGTTTATTGCATTTTAAGGAATGAACTGGATTACAAAAGTCTGTTATGTAGTTCTTAGTTTTTGGCTGGTCAAAGGTCCTTATGCCCAGAGAGCACTAGGGAAACCAGGACACCCTGAGGTGCCTCCTGAGTGAAGAAAAGAACATATTGACATTCCATGCAGAAGGCTGGGAAAGAATATTGTTAATGACCTAGTGATCTTTTGTTATCTAAAGAGCCAAGCTCACTCAAATCCACCAGAATGATTATACCACACGCTTTCTCCCTAGACCTTCATCTCTACCTCCCAGTCAATAGAATATATTCTTCTTATGGGAAATGTCCCATGTCTTTTATGCCATGTAAACGTCTATGCTCTCTCAGTCAGACACCATACTAGATTTTACGCTGATAAACTGTAGGACCTATCTTCATGGTCACATGTACTTTCAAGGAAGTTTCTGTGTGGTCACACTTTTACCTTTATTGTGTACCTGTTTTTGTTGCCAGAAAACCTGGAATGAGAATGATTGTTGCCTGAAAACTCTTTTCCAAATTCTATTGTGATTAAATATGCTTACAATAAACTGACTCTCTAACAGTTTGATCCAGACTCAGTAAGGTGAGCTGAGGTTCTCACCTATTTGTGACTTGTTTCCCAGCCTGCCATGATACTTGCCAGGGCCCACATAGTACTTTTATATTTCACACTTGCAGGTAAATGTAACAAAATATAGGTTTAATGAACTATATTTTTATTATGTATTCTGAAAGGAAGTATATATTCATACATTATAAAGCATACTTGAAAATTAAAACAAAGAAGAGCCAGATAACAACTGGATAATGTACATATTGATGTGGAACTCCACAGATAGATAGGGGAATTAGAATACAGGGGAAATATTTAAGATAATGGGACCAGGAAAGCGCCTCAAAAGAGTAAATCCCAGCACATGGGAGGCAGAGGCAGGTGGATTTCTGAGTTTGAGGACAGCCTGGTCTACAAAGTGAGTTCCAGGACAGCCAGAGCTATACAGAGAAACCCTGTGTCAAAAAACCAAAAAAAAAAAAAAAAAGCCTTTTCAGATAAATGTGATGCTACCAATTTCAAACCCTTCTTCAAAGGAAGAGAAACAGCAAGAAAGACAATATGCAGAATTGAAGAAAAATTTCTACAGTATACATCTGTCAAAAGGCTAATTAGCAGAATCTACATGGAACTAGAACAACTCAATAGCAAGTAAATAACATTTAAAATGTGTAATGGAGAGGACATGACAATGTAGGCCAGTAATCTCACACATAGGAGGGAGTGAATCACACAACTTTGAGGACACCCTAATTCCATGATAAGTTCTATCTAGGCAAGACTTGGCTACATTATGGGATCCTTTCTCAAAAATAAACGAAGAACAATAGACCTTAATACTTATAATGGCAAAGGAAGACATACCAATTGTCAACAAGTATATAACAACTCTCAACATATGGAATCACCAGATGCAAATCACCACAAGGTAGCATCAATTTCTTCCTGTTAGAACTATCAGCCTACAGATCCATGAGAATATGTGCTGGCAAAGATATAGAGAAATGGAATTGTAGATTGTATGTTGGAAGACTAAAGAGTACAACCCCCCTAAAAACACAGTTTGAGCCGGGCAGTGGTGATGCATGCCTTTAATTCCAGCACTTGGGAGGCAGAGGCAGGTGGATTTCTGAGGTTGAGGACAGCCTGGTCTACAGAGTGAGCTCCAGGACAGCCAGGGCTCTACAGAGAAGCCTTATGTTGAAAAACCAAAAATAAAAAAAATAAATAAAAATAAATTTAAAAAACCCACAATAGTGTCCTTGCAATAACAGAAACACATATAACTAAGACCCCATAACTGGTTGTAAGTTCAAAGGAAAGCAAATAAGTTTGTCAAGAAGACACATATATTCTTGTGTTTACTGAAGCACTATGGGTATTCAAGAGTAGAATCAACTCCATTAATACCATTTAACAAATGGATAAAGAATAGAAAAATAATTGGTATGCTTTTTTTGTGAGCATAATTATTAAGGTCTTTTGCCCTTGTGTGTTTGTTTACTTGGGAACTTTTTGAGAAAGACTTTTACTACATAACGCTGACTGGCTCAGAACTCACTATGTAGACAGGACTGCACTCAGACCATTAGGAATCTACTTGCTTCTGCCTTCTGAGTGTGATATTAAAGCTATGCTTTTTCATTCGCACACTACCACACATTTGAAGAAGATATTTTGCACATATATAAAAGTGGGAACCTATTCATTCATGAAAAGTAATGATGTTTTAAAATGTTCAGCAAAGAAGATGGAAGTGGTCCTTATTAATTTAATAACTTTAATAGAAATCAGCCAGGCACAGAAAGACATGATCAAGTAATCTTTAGAAAACATATGCGTTATCTCACAACGTTTTTTGAAAAGAGAAAACTTTTGTTATAAGAGAAAAACTTGGCTGGTCAATTATTAAATATAAAATGACAGATGTTATAAGAAACTCTATTTATTATGTACCAAAGTAGTCATATGAAATAATGATGCTCTGCATTTGTATATTTCATACTTTGAGATATAATATAGTGAGATATAATACTGAACAATAGCCCTATAAGAAATGGAAACAAATAATGATCATTTGAAAATTGTATACATATTTAAATATTACAAAGCAGGTAAATGTATTGAAACTGCACAGTGCTGCAAAATTAGGAAGCTTTTTGTTGCATTAAAATTTATAAAGTCTATATAACAGAAAAATCTTTAATTTCAGTGTCAATTTGAGACAAACATTTGATCACTTCTGAAACTGCTTCTAAAATTGTTTCCTTTTATAAGATAAAATCATGTTCCCTTTGAAGATTTTTAATAGTTTATCAAATAATAAGAGTGAAAATTCAATAAACAAAACCGCTGTTTTAATGTTACTTATCATGTGACTGGTACTGTAGAGACATTATTCAACTCAATATTTATAGCAAACTAATAATTTCTTCATTAAGTAATACTCTATCTCAAAATAGCCTGTCTGTAGTAGAGTAAAAAAATGATGTAAGTTATTAAGCAATAAGTCTAAGGTTAACTAAATATATCTTGTATAAGTTTTAGTACTTTTACTGAATATTTAATGAGATACATATTTATAGAATGACATTTTAATTATGACTTATTTGAAATGAAGAAATTATTTTTACAGTCAATACTTTAATGTTACTGATAAATCCATGAGTTTCTTCCATTACTAACCTAACATTTCTCATTAACAATATAGAATATGCTTTGCACAATGTATCTGAAGTATGTGTAACTTGAGTTCACAGAGAATGGTGGGGAATGATATATAGAAATTAGACCAAAAATTAAGACTATTAATGTCATCACAGAAGCACAAAATTTAAATTATGAGAAAGATTTAAGGGTTATGAAAAGTAAAACTTCTTCTTGAATAATTTAGGTGAATAGGAAAAAAAATCAAAGTTAAATATCATGCTGATTGGATCTCATACACAAAATTAACTCAAGAATCTGTGTTTCTAGTAAAATCAACAATATTTTAAATGAAATTATGTTAAATTTGCTATGAATATTTTAGATATACAATTTTCTATATAATAAAAAATAAATTGCTTTTATAAATGTTTTATACTCTTTGAACCCTGTTGTAGGAAACACTTTAATATAGTCAAATACAAAATCATAGACAGCAGAATAAAGGATACAGAGAGTAGGGGAAAGGCACCAGGGAAATTTGTTGCTGAGTAGGTGTACTTGGAGTTGTACAGATAATAAGTTCCCGAGTCTCATTATGCATGCAGTGCTTAGAATGAACAAAAAGCTATCATGCATTGAAAGCCTCTTTTAAATAATCTCATCACTAAAACAGTGGAGACGAAGAAACACTTTGAGCTAGTGAGGACGCATATGGCCTTGTTTGTGGTGACAGTAACCTTAAAAATACACTTAATGTATTTTACACAAATTTACTCAGTGGCACACCAAAATTGTATATTGATCTGTAATTATAAATATTAATCATATTCCCTTTTGTATACATTATACCTCAATAATGCTGGAAGAATAAATGATTTCATTCTATGAAGAATAGAAAGAGATGAAATGCTTAACAGAAACAACAAATGAACTGAAAAAAAAAACCCCTAAAACTAAAGAAACAGGTAACATGGAGTAAAACAAAACATTATAGACACTAGGTGCCCAGAGCCACTTGCCTGGCTGCTATCAAAGATGGCAGCATCTTCCATCACAAACTGCAACTCTGAGGACCCTGAGAGACCCATGGAGGCTCTGTGGGGAGAAGAAGAGGAGTCTACAGGCACAAAGTATTCCCAGAACAACTAAAAAAGGCAGATCCTGCAGTAAGATGCTTTTAAAAAGCAAAGCTCACAAAATTGGAAGGGAAGATAATGAAGTAGAGCCACACTTGTGGGAGAGATGGCTCAAACTGGAAACAGAGAGCATGGCCACCTTGGACAAAGAACAGGACATCACTGAGTAGGGTCAGTCCTCAGCTTGGAGCAGGGAACTGGAGGCAGGCTGCCTGCAGCAAAGAACCACCACTTTAGCTGTGGTTGTGGCTCTGCCAAAAGGCTCCAAGCACAATTACAGGCAGTCTACTTCAAGGGCCAGAGGTGTGAAATGGTCTCCAGCTCCAGCTCAAGTGGTTCCTGCCCCTACATGCCCTGCTTAGTGGCAAGATCATCCTGACTCTGGGGAACAACAGGCTATAGTATGAAAAGAGCCTTGTGGATGGGCCGGTGTTTAAGGTACTTCAGAAACCAGAAACCTTAAACCAACAATGTCTTGCAATGAGTACTTGTATGTAACACAATTTGGGATATCTATCTATATCTATCTATCTATCTATCTATCTATCTATCTATCTATCTATCTATCTATCTATCTATCTATCTCTCTCTCTCTCTCTCTATCTATCTATCTATCTATCTATCTATTATGTGTGTGTGTGTGTGCGTGCGTGTGCATGTGCGTGTGCATGCGTTTGTGTACTGGACAAATGAATTAGAGGTGGAGAAGTGGAAAAGGTGGAGGAACAGAATGGGGTGTGAATGTACAGTAGAGAGAGGTAGAACTAAAGATGGAATGGTAGTGGCCTGTATATGAGAAGAATGCAGTAGACAGGAGAAAATGTTAATGCCAAGTAGAGCTGGCAAGGTTATATATAGCAGCCTAGAGCTTGGGCATACTCAACCCCAAGTTAGTGGCCAAGTATCTTAATCACCCTGGCTCTGAGCCACAACAGGCTGTCTGAGATGACAATTAGTTCATTTTCTGGGTTGGACCTCCTCCAAAGACCTCTATGAAACATGTTGCCCCTGGAACCATTTGGTAGCCATGGTCTCTATTATGGCCAGAAGACATACTGGTATCTGCAGTCTGTGCTGCTGCTCCAGGCCATATTGAAGCCAAAGGTTCATGTGTATGTTTACACTCTGTGCTGCTTTTTGATTCCTTGCTGATGTCTACGGCCTGTGCTGCTGCTGAGAACTATAATGTTGTCCATGGTCTATAGTGCCACTGGAGACCACGTTGTACCCTGTGGCCCACACTAAAACCAAAGGCCATGTGGATGTCTACGGTCCATGTTCCTACAATCTGTAAAGAACAAGAAAGCTTCTTTTGCAGTAGTATCAGTGACTGCAGGCTCACAATTGATAATGAGAGATATAGAAAGCTTCTGGGACAGCTTCTCCACACTACCCACTTTACCCTTCAAAAAAGAAAAGAAGCATCCTGACAGTGAACCATTAAATAGAACCCTTTAAAAAATGTGATAAGGGGAAGGGAATCCAAACTGTTTGGTTGGGCTTTAGCAGAAGAGGATACATTTAGTCCTAATGCCACTGGATGTCCCAGTGTGGGGCAATATCCAAGGGGAGTTTCCCCTTCTCTGAGGAAACGGGGAGTCATGGAGTAAAAGGAATTTGAAAAGGTGTTATTGGGAGGAGACAGGAGGAGAGGGCAATCAGGGTGTAAAATGAATAAATAAAGTAACAGAAATTGAGATAAGGATGCCGCTGTCACAACTGAGAGTTCACAAACACAATTGTCTGTTGGTCCAAAAAGCTTTTTATTCAGACACCACCTCTGTCTCGCACAATCTTTCTACACCTACTTACTTTTAAAGTAATAATTTAAACAGCTATTAAGCATCATGCGAATGGTGTATTCTAATTTCTATGTATACAAATACTGTTTATAAGCAAAATGAATGCTTTCCCCCTTCTAAGTTCAATCACTGTCAGTACTTTCCAATTTTCTGTATTAGTCAAACTTCCATCTTGAAAATAGAAAACACAAAAAATGCATCTCCTAGTGGTTCAACTTATTATTTTTTTGAGGGAAATCAGTATCCTATGGAAACTAACTCTGAGCACTTGATTATAATCTTGAATCTTTAAATCTCTGAAATGTTAGATTAACAGGAGGTAGTATGTCATAGTAATATGTCAAATTAAAGTATTGAAAGATCCACACATTTTATTTCCTGGGGAAAATAAGGTGTAATTTATATTATTCAGACTGTTGTTCCTGTTTTTAAGTGATTTTATATTTCCTTTCTAAGAAGTGTTACTAAGAAAACAATTCATTTCATCCACATTTAAACCATCCTCCATTTTTTCGATCAAACACTCTCAAAGAGCTTCCCACTCAGCCTCCCTGCTTTTATTGCTAAACTGGTTCCATATGGCAGCACAGAATACAGAGTTTAATTTAAAAGAAGACAATTGAATATTGGCACTAGCCAATTGTGGATGTCAAGAGAGAAAATGCAATAGAAGTTTGCCTATTACTGAAAGAAGCTAAAGGTGATTTGTGAATCCCATCTGCTGTCCAAAATCACATATAAATCCCAGTACCATTATCAGCAGAAGTAAACAAGTTCCAAAGATTAGGTAAAGTCAGCAGTTGAGCCCTGGAGGCTTAAAAAGACTCCTAGGATGAACTGAAAATAAGGGTAGAAATACTACTGGAAATAAAACACAAAGCCATTTATGTTTACTTTAAAGCAATGTTAAATTAACACACATTTCAAAGAGTATGATTTTATTCGAAAGCTTGTTTAAGGAAGATAACTCAGTATCTGCTTTACAGTATTGTGTAGGAAATCACATATGACTATTTAAAAGAACATAAGAAAACTTCAATCAGTAAGTTTGATGTATTATATATTCAAACGTATATTGGAGTCCTTTAAAATATGATGCTTCTGGAAAGTCATGTAGAAACTTCCTAAACTGGAATGTTGAAGTCTTAACTTGAATGGTGTTGAGAGGCAGGAAATTGTGACGTAATGAAGTCAAAAGGGTAGAGCTCTTATGAATCCTCATGACTGGGACTACTGTTTTAAAATAACAGGGTTTGCTCTCTTTGGTGTCTAACAAGTAAGAAAACAATAAGAAAGCTATCCACAAACAAGACAAAAAAAAAAGACCTCACTAAATATCTTGCTTCTTGGTAAATTTAACTATAGAAAACAAATCCTCATATTTTATGAGAAACTAAAATGTAACATATAAGCTGTTTTTCAGAAGTCCTGTTCCAGGAACAGAAGTGATGTCACTAAATAAAAAGAACATAGATAGAATAGAAATTGCAATGTGAGATAACACTCATTATTTGAATTTAAGAGAATTCTGAATGAAATTATTTGCTATATTGTCCTACATTTAACCACAAATTTACTAGACTACTTTGATATTAACATGATATAAACTGCTAGTACATAAAAGAGAAGAAAATCCTCTGAGGTGAAATCAATCATTTTGGGAAAACAGTATGCTTCTTCAAAGTTTAGTAAGATTATATTTCAGATAAGTGAGAATAATCTTTTAAACTTTGACTTTGATTGGAAACCATACAAAGACTATATAAGACATAAAAAGCTCCACATACAAAGTTTACAAACATTTAGAAGGCAGCAAATTATAGAAAATCATTTTTTGACGCTAACAATTTTCTGGTAGGCTCTACAAAAACTTGAATATGAGCATTTTTCCAAGTCAATTGATTCAAATAAAGTCAGTGAATATTTAGTGATTCCTACATTCAAGGTATTTCAAAAGTCACAATGCTGTAACAAAAGTAGGTGGGATTTAAAAATTATTCTCAACAAATTCATGTAGAATAAGGCAAAATAGGGCAATTCACGAATTGTACAAATTTAAACTTGTAAGAGTGTTTTTTTCTAAATTTTACAATAACCTGTGAAGTTCAAGTTCGCTGAATGAAATCTCAAATAATTGCAGTTAATCACACAAATAATATGATGTGATAAGATGAGTTGTTTATAATCAATCCATAGTTTCTCTAGAGTAATAACCAGAATAAAATTGTGTCTATTTTCTGTGACAGCAGAAAACCCTGTCATCTTGACCTAATAATTAAAATATAAACTTAACTTTTAAAGCAATTTAAATTTAAATTTATTTCCATGCATTATAATTCAGACCAGATTTTTAGGTCAGCATGGAAGTTTAAGAAAATCAAAGGGGACAATGGGGAAAGGTGAAAAATGCATAGTTATGGAAACTGAGCCTACATTTTCCTATGCGTTTTAAATTGTAATAGAAAATATTGAAAAGTTATATTTAGTTGTGATTTAAATGATAAAGGAGAAGAAATGGTGGAGGGTCACTAAAGCAGAGAAAATAAGCATGATGACCAGAGAATAGATGCCCATTGATTTCAGAGAATGGTACTAAATTAATCAATTTTAAGAAGAAAGGAGGACATGCAAAGGAAATGTGGGAGAAAATACAAGTTAGGCCAGACACTGAGGAGAATCAAATTCTAGATCCAGCAGTTTTAAAACAGTGGCAGAGACTATGGCAGGGCTGAGAGGGGTGCAACAGTATGCCTAGCAGTGACAGACAGGAACATCAGGGAGACAGATAGATGCAGGTTAAGTACTAACTGCTAACACAATTATAGCTATGACCCAGAAAGAATGAGATGGAATAATCTGAAAAGTTGGTCGTAGAAGAGAGAGTACTTTATGCAGTGATGGCATAAAGGGAATTTTAGAAAGGATTGTGAAATGCATAGGCACAGGCTTATTAATAATTATGGTACTCCATGGCCTCTTACAACCTCATTTACAAAATGAACATAACGTTACACAAATATCACTGACTCAATAAAAACAACTAAAAATGAGGACAAAAGCATCAATGAGAATGGAGAATGCTCATCTGCTTGGGCTCTTCTTTGTAATTGTCATGATGAGACCCACGGTTTTGCACATCCTAAACAAATGCTCTGCCACTGAACTCCAGCACCAATCCCCAGTTATACTATTGACTGCCAGAGAAACTACAGGTACCCTCTTCTCCCTCACTGTTGTTCAACATATCTTGTCAGTTGTTACTGGTCCCTGATTTCTAAGCTTTTGCTATCATCCAGGTGTGATGTGTCTATGTCTTTTGGTTCTCTTTAAAGTTTCATGTGAGTGTGCTGTTTGTAGTGAGAGCTGAAACAAAGATCATCTGTGATTACTCATCAGCAAAACTCAAAGACATAAAATAAGACAGTTATGGTGGGCAAACATTCGAGAATTGGGCCAATACAATGACACATACAATGGTATGAACAGTAACTCAGACATGATATTGACTTAGAATGAATGGCCACCATAGCTATATAATAAGCTATACTCTACACAAGCTTCTTGTTGGATCATACTACTAAATTCCTCACATGGCAATAAGAAATTAGGCCAGGATGGAAAATTTTCTGAACTGAATTGCTTCAATAAAAATTACCAGAGTAGATCTGAGCTCTTAGGTACTGATATATTTCCTCTAACAACAAATTACCGGTGAATTCAGTATATTATCCATAAGATGTTTAAATCATCTATAACTGCATATATTATTTAGTTACAATTTATTAAGACAATTTTGTAATTTTCTGGACTCTTCAATGTGACAAACCTATAAAAAGCCACATAAACAGAATCAAAGGTAACACTACAATGTATTCAGTAAATATGCCATTTCTAAAGCAAATTCATCTTTGCCAATGTATTTTTTCATGCTGTATTTCTGCAATAATTTCTGATTTTTTTATCTTTTTATATTACTTGATGATACTTATTTGTATTTGGCATAGGTACAAAACTCAGATGAAATCATATTTAATGCACTAGTGTTATTTGAAAAGTTATCTACAAAGATGATTGTGCAGCTTAAATATATTATAAAAATAGAAACACACTATTTTGTTCTTCAAAATAATGAAAAGCAAAAGGATTTAAGCTGTGAATAAAATATAATTGTATCATGAAAGATAATACTAGTATCAAAACAGATACCCAGGAGTTAAAATAAATGATTTAAGAAACACTGCCTTACAGTACACACAGAAAGGAACGGAACAGAACAAAAGACAAAGCATGGATGACTTTAAGAAAATTGAAATTGGGGCAGAAATGGTGGCTCAATGGTGAGGTACATTGACTGCTCTTTCAGAGAGCTCTGTTTCCATTCTCAGAACATAGATTGCACATCAACCTTTCATACCTCCAGTTCCAAGAAGACTGATCCCTGCTTCTGACCTTCATTAGTAGTTTTTAGTGTATCAACAAACAGATAGATAGATAAATGAATAAATAAATAAATGCCAACTGTGCCCTAAGAGTTGCACTGTACCCACTAAGCCCTCTCTCCAGCTTATTCTCCTAACTGTGTGCGTTAATAATTGTTCAATATCATCCAGAGGGCTCACCATCATTGTAGTATCATTTAAAATATGGTTTGGACACTGTATAACTGTGGGCTTTTCTAGAGAACAATAGAAATTAACACTCTAAAATTGAGTTCTGAATCATCATGATTTCAAATAAAAGGGCATCATGTTACCTTATAAATATGCAATTCACCTAGTAAATATTCAGCAAAATCTTTTAAAAATTTACAATTTAAAATCAAATGTGCTACTTCCCTCACTTCAGGTAAGCTCACACTAATCTGTCTTTATAGTGCATGCTTCGTTTTGCTTTACTAAATAATACTCTGCTTAGCATGTTTGTGTCTATTGAATGAATTTTTTATTTGGGAAGAAAAGAATTGGAAGCCATGATGTGGTGGTTTGAATGAGACTGCCCCCTACAGGCTCATATATTTGAATAATTGTTCCCCAGTTGTAACACTGTTTGGGAAGGATTTTGCAGTGTGGACATTGGGGTAATGTGAGTTAGTGGTTGTGGGCTTTGAGGTTTCAAAAATTCATGCTGTTTCCATGTTTTCTCTGCCCTTTACTAGATATTAGATGTAAGATCCACAGATATTGCTCCAGTGCTGCACCTGCTTGCCTGCCTGTCTGCCTGTCTGCCTGTCTGCCACTTTGCCGCTCACCATAGTCATGGAATCACCTTCAGATTCTCTAATAACTCTAATAATCTCTAATAAACTCTTCCTGCTATTTCGTGTCTCACTCCCTGCATCTTATCACAACAATAAAAGAAAGTGTAAGAGATATCTAAAAAAAAGCCGGGCAGTGGTGGCGCATGCCTTTAATCCCAGCACTTCTGGGATTTCTGGTTCGAGGTCAGTCTGGTCTACAGAGTGAGTTCAAGGACAGCCAGGGCTACACAGAGAAACCCTGTCTTGAAAAAGAGAGAGAGAGACACACAGAGAGAGAGACACACACAGAGAGAGAGACAGAGACAGAGACAGAGACAGGGACAGAGAGAGACAGAGACAGAGACAGAGAGAGAGAGAGACAAAGAGAGAGAGAGATCTCATAACAATTGCATTTAACATAGTTTAGAAATTCTTTAATGTACATGTGTTAATTATGGGAAAATATTATTCAAAATTCAAACCCCATTACTCATGTTGCAAGTGCTTCACCATTCAATTTTTCTTATTATTTTTCCTTATTTTAGATTTTACAGTGAGAAAAAGTTGATGAAGAGGTACTAGAAAAGATACAAAGAAAGAATACCAGCAGACAAGCTTAAAGATGACCTGAAAGATACCTTTATAATTCTCAATGGTCTCCACCTGGAAAGGGGGAAGCATTTGAAATGTAAATAAAGTATCAAAAAATAAAAATTAAAAAACATAATTCTCAATGGTAAAATCTAAATAAAATTCAGAATATAGGAAGGTGAATTTAATTTAAGACATGCAAAACTTTTAAAAAATTATTTTTAAAGAACAGTCCTTGAAATTAATATCTTCTGTTGATGATGTGAAATTTCCCTCAGCAAATTAGTGGTAAAAGGAAAGAAAAATGTTCACTTTGTACTCTTGAAATTTGAAGATAAATCCCAAAGTAGATTATTCTCATTCCATCTCCAAATACCAAAACAAACAAATAAAACTACAGCAAAACATCAACAAAACCAAGAGCCAAAGCAAACAATATGGATATAGTTTTACATTTCAGGCACAAAATGATACCCTAAATCAAAATGAAAATGGGGGGCAACATTTATAGAAAGCTTAAATCAAAATCTTCAGAGACCCAAATATTATAGATACTGATGAAAGCAAGTAAACATTTGATGTTTGAATCATATTGTTTCTTTTAGAAGGTCTAAGAATGGGTGGAATAGAAGAAACATTGAAAGAGAGATAAATTCATTGATTAAACTCAGTAAAGTAATAAATGAAAGCAGGCAAAAGTGTATCAAGATGAGTAGATTTGCTCATTGATAGAATACTTTCCAGGTATGCATGAAAAGATTTGATTAAGTCTTCAGCACAGTTTTTTAAAATAAATCAGATAATAATTAAAATTCACAGATAGCTATACAAAGAAAAATTAATAACCAGTAACCAAAGAGATTATAGGTTGAAGAAAAATCTAATAAAAATGAGTAAATAATGAAGAAAATGAAATTTTCATGAAGAAAATCATATAGTGGAGAAGAGAAGTAGTGGAGAAAGTTTCAAACCCTACTGGGTTTCGCTTACTCTGGTTTTATTAACTCATTTATAATAAATTAGTGACTTGCTGAATCAGGATGGAGAGTTTATACAGCTATGTGATTTAATATTTTAATAAATTTTCAATTAAATGTCTTTACAATTTTTTACCCAAGGCAATGGCAATGTAACATTGGTTCTCACATGGTTCTATGCTTTTTGCTTGTTCGTTGTACCATACCTACTTTCTGAAGCCTACCTCTCCAAAAACTCTATTTTGTTTTTTTTCTGTTTGTTTGTTTGTTTTTGTTTTTATTGGATATTTTATTTATTTACATTTCAAATGGTATCCCCTTTCCTTGTTTCCCCTCCAGAAACTCCCTATCCCATGTTCCCTCCTCCTGTTTTTATGAGGGTGCTCACCCACCTGTCCACCCACTCCTGCCGTCCCTCCCTGGCATTCCCCTATACTGGTGTATCAAGCCTTCCCAGGACTAAGGGCCTCTCCTCCCATTGATGTCTGACAAGGCCATCTTCTGCTACATATGCAGCTAGAACCATGGGACGCTCCATGAGTAATCTTTGGATAGTGGTTTAGTTTTTCTTCCTTGTGGTCACCTAGAAATATTTCAGGACACTAGAGTAGAAACTGTCTTCCCCAACTGATATGAGGCAAGAGTAGAGCATTTTCCTCTGAGTAGTTGGTAACTGGATGTTATAAGAATTTGATGCTTTTCATAGTCATTTCACTGTCCCTCTCTCTGCCACACGATAAAAGAATTTTCCTGAGATTTCCATGTGAAAACCTGTTGGTTCATGAAGATAATGCATAAAACTACTCTTGCTTCCCAAATTGGCTGAGCCTAAGCCTGTGGAGTTCCTTAGGCTAATCCGAATTGGATGAGCCTAAGCCTGTGGCCAGTGTAACAAAGTTCCTTTGTTACACTGGCCACTCTCAACTTTTAACATTTCATTACCTGAAGATTTTATTGATCCTATTGACATCTGGAGCTAATTATTCCATGTTCCCCAATCTCACTTGTACAATCCCACCTCTCCAGAGTACATCTTAGTGTGAACACTCACTCCAGTTATTTGATGGTACCAAGAAGAGTCTCTTTCTGCATTTAGCCATTTACATGTTAGAAATACATATCTCTTTTCTCAAGTGCTTCAGAGCTTTTTCTTCTCTATTTTTCCAATCTTTTCTCCACACTTTCCCTACCATTTGTTACCTCTGTTGTTGCAGTCTTCAAATGAAACCATTTGGTGTATTTCACATATTTAGTAAATGTCAAGTTTTATCATCTTTAGACTATATTTTAGCTCTGGAACTCTGTATAAGCAGTTTCTGTTAAAATTTATTATTTATGATTTAGCAGGAGCCAGTTATTACAGGCAGAATAAAATTCTGAATTATATAAAATGTGAAATAAATATTCGGAAAACCTGTCAGATTGCTTTTGGACCTCTATAACTAAGTTGAAGATTTGAAATAACAAACTTAGATATTTCTGTGTAATGTGATTGATTTGAAGCTGAAATGTGAAGTACAAGAAAGCACAGATCATTTGAAGATAAATGACTTTTATTGTGTATTTTTATACCTATTTAATAATCTAATACTTAGAAACTAGTCCTGAAACTTTTAATTCATTGGATGTGTATGTAAATCATGTAAAGAAATAAGTATTAGTATATTATTAGATATATGAAAATGGTAGTAGCAAATGCATATTTGAAATTAAGAGAAAATTGAATCAATTAGTCATGGCAATTAGTTTCCAGTGAGATTTAATAATTAACTGGGAATGATAGTACATCAGCAAAAATTCATAAATATTAAAATTTTGTATGGGGCATGTAGACTTTGCCCCAGAAAGAACTGGTAAGGTTGAAACAGGTTCAAAAACCCTGGGGAATCTCATAATTGGGAATGGAAGGCATTGGAATCGGATCCTGGCCAGGCTCTACCTGTCCATGAAACCCCACTGAAAAAACTATGACAGCCAGCTACATAGCATAAAACCCTAGAATTCTCCATACTAATGAGGTATCTATACAGGCCCAGAGTGCTTAGCCAATGAGCTTCCATTCCTGGGCATCCCTTCTCACAAAAGGTATTTTTTTAAACCCTGGTTCATGATGAGTAAGACATATTTATTCACATCCATCATAACAATAAATTAGTTTGGACAAGCAAGGACCATCTCCTTCATCAAGAATCACCACAGGAGGGAAGGCCTTTTCACAGGGAAGGCCTTTGTAATAAAGAGCTGAGTCTAAATCACCCAGAGAAGGCCTTCTTTATCTCTTCCATCCCTTCTGTACTCTTTTGGCACTCACTCAGAACAAAACTGGATTCTACCCCTATCCAGGGCTCAGCCATCCCCTTTCTGCCTGGAGAGTAGAGGATGCTCCAATCCGCAGCTGGATATACAAGAGATTGAGAACCACACCATCCATCACAGCCCCCACTCTTTCTCACTTCGAGGAATCACAGATTGGAACCACCTATCTTGGGCTGCATTCTGCCTTCCCTGGTGGCTTGCCAGTTGCATTCCAATATCCAAGAAGCAAGGCAAACATGCAGACCAAGCTAGTATACTGATAATTTATATTTTCATCACGAAAGTCTGCATGTTTCATGCAATCTTCATATTTGTCAATGTAATAAAATAATTTTCTTAATATATTTATTAGATAGAAGAAAAACAATATCCCTAACAAAAATTATCTGAAGAATTAGTTTGTTCAACAAATTTAACAATATTAGGAACCTAACTTACAAAACTGAACACTATTACTAGCCTTTGCTCAAATGTATTCTTATTTTTTATTCAGTGAACCATAACCAAAGAAAGGCAAATGTTATTTCCTGATGAATTTCAAGAAATATGCTTGGGTTAGCTGAATATCAAGGTGTCACTTTCTGATACTCTCCTTCTCCATTCTTGTTTAATGTCACAAACTACATATGAAGATATCTTTTTCTGTTTTTCACCTAAATATTAAATATCCACTTAACACATCAGTTCATAGGTATTCCATTATATCTAATTTCCTTGTCTTTCTTCAAACTTAGTATACATTGGGAAGAATTTACAAATATCCTGATCATGATATAAAGGACAGTTGTGTTAGTTAAGGATTCCTTGTTGTGCAGAGAAACCATGACCAAGGCAACTCTTATTTTTTTTAATTAATTATTTTATGTATTTACATCCAAAATGTTGTCTGTCCTCCTGGTCTGCACTCCCAGAGTTCTTCACTCCCTACCCCCTCCATTCCACCTCTGAGAGGGTGCCCACTCCCGTGGGTATCTCCATTCTCTAGAGCACCAAGTCTCCACAGGATTATGCCCAAAGCAACTCTTGTGAAGGATAACATTTAATTGTGGCTTCCCTACAGTTTCAGAGATTCAGTTCATTATCATTGTGGCAAGACCATGGCAGAACACAGGCCAGCATGGTGCTGGAGGAGCTGAGAGTACTACATCTTGATCTGAAGGCAACCAGGGGAGACTATCTTCCACAGGAAGCCAAAAGAAGTTTGTTCTGCCATGAACAGAGCTTAATCATAGGACGAGACCTCAAAGCCTGCCTACACAGTGACACAATTCCTCCAACAAGGCCATACCAATTCGAACAAGGCCATAGCTCCTAGTAGTGCCACTTCCCATGGGCCAAGCATATTCAAACCACCGCAACACTTATTACTGCTCCTAGTAAGAAAGACAGATGAAGTTAAAATAAGACACTGTGGAAATCAGTGTCAACAATTCTCAAAAAACTGAAGTAGATATACTGTATGAACAAGGAACACAATGCCTTTGCCATAGGCCCAAAGGACTCAGTAATCTACTCAACACATACTTAGTCATGTCCATTGCTGCCCAATACAGATTAGATAAGAAATGGAACAAACTCCTTGGTTGGTGGCTTACTCCCTGGGAGCTCTGGGGGAGTCTGGTTGGTTGATATTGTTGATCTTCCTATGGAGTTGCAAACCCCTTCAGCTCCTTCAATCCTTTCTTTAACTTCTCCATTAGGAACCCTGTGCTCATTCCAATGGTTGACTTCGAGCATCCTACTCTGTATTTGTCAGACTCTGGCAGAGCCTCTCAGGAGACAGCTGTATCAGGCTCCTTACAGCAAGCAATTCCTGGCATCCACAGTAGTGTCTGCATTTGGTGACTGTATAATGGATGGATCCCCAGGTGGGGCAGTCTCTGTATGGCCTTTCCTTGAGTCTCTGCTCTACACTTGTCTCCATATTTGCTCCAGTGAGTATTTTGTTGTTGATCTGCTGAGCAGGAGGAGGGAATGCAAGCGTGGAAGGAGTCCCCTGGTCCCGATTCTTGTGGCGGCCACCTGGACTGCGCACGTTTCTGGGCCGCGGACGTTTCTGGACCACGGCAGAAGGAGGGAGTGCGAGGGAGGATGAGAGCATGGGCTGCCTCTGCTACTTCCCCACTCCGAGCCCAGTTTTGGACTTGGCGTGACCCCGACCAGACCCACCTGCTGTCAGTGTACGCCCCACCACTTGGCCCAGAGAGCAGATCTCTTTTGGGCCAGAAGTGTTACAGCTCATGGGATAAAAGACTCTTGGACACCAGAGCAGTTTTGCACCTTTATTCCTTCTGGATGGCGGGTGGCAGGCATGTGCAGGAGCAGGCAGAGCAGGCAGGTGGAGAAGGGGGGGAGAGAGAAAGCTACTCAGGTCGGGATGCTCTGATATATGGTTTGGGAGGGGTCAGAGGTTTGGTAACCGATGCTGTCCATTGGCCTGGTTTGGGAACTTTGTGGTGCCTCATTTGCTTGTGGGGATTCAGAGTCGCTTTCTACGTGACAAGTCTCACTCTCTCTATACAGGGGTTGTGAAGGCTGTACCTGTTTTACAGGAGTCTTCCAGGATCAGTGGCCAAAAACATAATCTGGCTCCTTGTGAAAATTTCATGGGGTCTCCCAGAAATTTTAGTCTGAGCTCAACTGGGTGTCAGATTGCCTGCCACAGACCACTGCCCCACATTTTGTTCCCCTTTCTCAGAAGGACCAAAGCACACACACTTTGGTGTTCCTTCTTCTTGAGCTTCAGGTGGTTTGTTTTGCCCATTATTTTTAACTTCCTTACTGATGGATAAATAAAATCAAACAGTGTATTTGTGAAGGATTGTATCATAAGAACGTGAAGACATTTAATCTCCAGCAGGTGCCAATACTTCTGTGTATTCATTCCTCTGGTGTTGAGCTGTAGTCTAGAATGAGACTGATTCACCAGTGATCATTATCATCACATAAGTAATTGACTAAATTCTGTCACTATTAAATTCAAAACCCAAAATTCTTTCACCAATTTGGTTGGAAACTTTTTAAAGTGAAGATCATGAAATGGTGCTTGCTTAGTTAGATCAAAATCAGATGTCTTGCTGACATTTTACAGTTCTGTTTTAAAACTAAACCAAAACTCTTTCTTTTGTCAAAAACAAACTCTGGAAGGCACTGACATCATTTTTCTACCTCAGCAATGATTAGCTGATGTAGTTCTCCCTAAGCACAGGCAGGGTGGAGAAGCTACTACCTGGGTCAATACCCTTAGACTAAGAAAGCCCCAAAGCAGGAAGCACTGCTCAAGGATCAAAAACCCAGACACATAAAACATGTTGTACACTGACTTTGGGTGAGTGATTTGTCTACTGTTCTGATCATAGCTCTATTAAATGCAATGCCCTAGGCACAAACACTAGTTAAACCAAACAAGCAAGCAATATTAGGCAATTCCAACTGTCTCTGCCAGTCTCTTGAACCCCTACTATGTTCCACCTAATGTAAAATATTCTCTGGTATGAATTTGTCATAAAATAGTATGTCATTGCACATGTCATAAGACAGTATGCCTTGATTCATTTTAATTAGATCTTTGAACAGATGGGATGTTTTAGTTGCCCTCAACCCTCTTGCTTGAAAAGTTCACTTTGTAATTAGTATTGTACCAAACTTTCTCCTTAAAAGGGTAAGAACTGACTACATTTTCAGGTTTCATAAGGAAACCCATGAAACAAAGAAACCTATGGGATAAGATTAATTTTTAACATTTATTTCATTTAGTGGACATTTGAAAAAGCTTTGAGTAATTTTCTACATTTTCCCATGCTGTTTACCCCCTTGTGGCTTCATTCAAAGTGTAAGCAATTGGATAAATGAAAATTAAATAACGTAGCTGGTCTTTTTCAAGAGCATCCTTTAGGTATGATCTTCTGATTCTCTTTGATGATCAGATTGCTCGTCTCTCTGTTTTCTTTATCGCCTTTATACACATTTTTCCTGAATGTTGTCTGCTCTATATATCATTTTTATCCTTGTTTTTTCTCTTTTCAATCATACAAAATAATACAAATCTTATAACAGAACTCTATTGCTTCTTAATTGTACACATGATATGCTATATACAATTTTATAGCAAAAGTAAGGGGCATGAATTTAAAATATTCTATTTGCAACTTGAACCACAGTAGATTTTTATAGAGATTTATTTAAATATCTAATATATGCTAAATATTTTATCTTATCACAGTTTTCTTCTGTAGGAATAAATGGCTCCCATCCAAATACTAATCAGCTCTGATCCTACTTAGCTTCAAAGATTAACCCCAGTTCTAATCTAAAAAGCTACTGACAATTATGTGGCAGATTTTATGAGACAAAGAAGTTCTTTTTATTAGTGGGTTGCCAGTTTAACTTTGGTCTAAAGGATGGTGGAACAATCATGTTCATATCAGCATTACCTATTGGACTTGGCTAGTTATAATAAATAAATATGTAAAAGATAGCATGAAGTTTGGAGACAGGTGTGCTTGTGAGGCAAAGTGTGTTACAAAGGAGTTAGAATATATCCATGTACATTCTATTGGTTTCTGTTATCAATGATGTATAAATATTAGACATTAATGATTGCCCTTTACTGCTTAAGAGCTATAAAACTTGAATGATTTTTTAGAAGTCTATTTTTTTTATTTCATTTTTAAAATTAGGAAAGGAAAATGAGTTAAATTGAAAGGTTTGTGTTCTTATCTAGATATGAAAAAGAATCACTGTATGTGGCTCTCATGCTTCATTTCGGGTTTTTGGTGACTGTTCTCATCTTATTATTCTTTTGCTTTCTACGGTCTCCTAGCCCACAGATAATTTCTAAGCCCTGTTATCATAATTATATTTGTTTGCTTTTGGACTTTCTTCATTATCAATAACTTGCCTCTGTGGGTTACAGACTGAACTAGCAAAACGCACCTTTTGTCTTAGATGCCCTGCCTCTCATGTCAGTCTAACTGCTTTCTGTAGGTTACCCCAAACTTCTGAGATTTCACATAAACTCACCTTCACTAGGTATTTATGTATCACCCAGAACTACTCTAAACTACTCCTTATAATGCATTTTAGGTTCCCATCTCTCTTTAAGTGTTTGACCAGCAAAGTGTTTCTAGATCATAAATACAAACTCATAAACCTCTAACAGCATAAAGTGACTGAGAAAACACTTTCTCACCAGCAGAAATGCAGGGTAAAATGTGGACCCGAGTCCACACTACCTATGAGAATTCATCTGGCTAACACAAACTTGATAGTTTCTACAGCCACATAGGCTAGCTGATTTCATAGATTTCCTACTTGATTCATGAACTAGATAATCAATGTGCTTCGTTATTTGGTGATCTCCAGCACTGGCTCCAAACTGTTTCAAATTATGGTTGTACGTTCTATCAAGGCATTTCTAGAAAGTAGTGCGAGGGCGTGGGATAAAATAATAAATGTTCGCCATTAAATAAGTTAATATCAAGAGCTTACTGTGCCTCTCGTCTGCACAGTCAAGAAGGAAAGAAAAAATGAAAAAAGAAAGAAAGAGAGAGAGAAAAGTAAAAAGAAAAGAAAAGAAAAAATGAAAAGAAAGGGTAGCCAGATATGCTGCCTGTAATTCAAACACTTTGGAAAGCAGAATTCAGAGGAATGCTAGAAGATCAAGGCCAGCATAACTAACATGGTGAGCTGGGGAAGACACTGATCAAAATATAAAGCAAGGAAAGAAGGAAAATAAAAGGAAGAAAGAGAGCATGAAAGAGAGAGAATGAAATAAATGAGCAGGCATCCACTGAACTATACCTAACTAACCAAATCGCTATTAGATTCTGGAAATAATTCAAATTTTAAGGGCATACATATGTGAATTAGATTATATATGTTAACTATTATTAAAACATATTATCCAAAATTAATAATATTCAGTAAGATAAGTAAGTGCTGTAACAGAGGTTTTGTAAAGAACATAAAACTCCTATACTATCATCAATTCTGCAGTTGTGCATATACCCAAAGGATATAGATGGGTATTCTAGAAAGACATCTATACTCTCATGTTATTGCAGAGCTCTTTATAATAGTCTGGAAATTAAAAAAATGATCTAAGCTGACAAATGAATTAAAAACTATCAGCTGACAAATGATTTTTAAAAATAACTAGAATCACAAAAGACATAAGATAAATTTTAGAAATTTCAACAAAATAGGTGGAAGTAGAGGCCATTCTACTAAGCAATATTTATATTCTAACGCATTGGGTTTGTGCTTCTGGTTTTATGTGAATACAATGCTATTTTAAAGACTGCAGTATTCATTATATTTAAAGGTCATATACTATGATCCCAAAGACACTATTCTATTGTTATCTAAGCATGTTAATAATAAAGTAATAAAATTAATATGAACAATCACTTAACAGAAGAAGTAATTGCATACCATATACAGTCTTGTATTCAGTCCCTATTATGGCAAATAGATATTCTATGTAGTGATTATTTCCCTATTACATTTACAGATTATTTCATTGATAGTGAGCTATATTTATTCAATGAATTTTTGTGTTCAAACTGCCTTTTCAAGTCAGGATCATAATGTTTATCCTGTTGAGAGTATAGAAAATTTTAATCTTACTATATACTTATGAGCCAAGAAACTAAATGATATGGTTTGGATCTGAAGCATTCCCAAAGGCAGAAGTAATGAATTGCTGAATCTCGGTTTGTACACTGTTTTGAAGTCTTTGGAGTCTTATTCAGGAGACTAGGTTGGAAGAAAAATGGTGCAGTTGCCACTGGAATGTTTTGTTAGGATTCTAAAGACCAAATGAAGACCAACTCTCTCATAAGTTATCTAAAGATTGCAGATTATCTCAAAACATTTAACAACTGTGATACTGGTTCACATATATATATGCCAAGATGAAATTAACCATGATGCACAAGGAAAGAAGTTTCTTCAGGTTATCGAAAATAGTTCATACCAAAAGGCATCCCAGAAATAAACTTTTCAGGTTCAAATATTGAATAGAATTTCACTGAGTTGTTTCAGCATTGCCTGGAACACAAAGCCTCTCAATCAAGTTTCATAGAGGCCAAACTGCCGTTGATATTTAGTAGAAGACCATAAAATCAGCAAACACATATTAAACTTCTCAGTGTCAAAGGATCTACAAAAAGAAGGACTCAGTTTTTTCATCATAGTAGACAATTAGCAGATCCTACATATTTTCTCCTTCAACAGCTCCAACTCAAATCAGAAGTTGTACATATACTCTTACCTACCATACATTCAAACTTCATTTTCTGAGATCAAGGTTTGTCTAAAAATATTTGCTTATATCTAGTAACTTATTATCTGTTTATAATTATTTATTTCTTAGAATTGCTGGCCAAAACCTGTCTGTTGATATGAAAAAAGAACACAACCCTTAATTCAACAGTTTGTACATCATTGATTCAGCAAACTGCAAGGGTAAAATCTTTGAAGCTTTTTAATTTGAATGGTTAAAAGCTTACACTCAATACAGTAAGGTTCTTATGAGTTAATTCCACTTTTATTCTGAAGCAAAATCAATTCCTTGAGAGTTTAGCTTTTCCTGATTCATTTGGTTTGTTTTTAACTTCCTACCCTAACCTTTCAGCTACTACAATTTCTCTGAATTGAATGCTCAGGTGTTTCGCACTAAAGCTAACTGTATAATGCCATTCATAGATATCTTACAGTAGTGAAGTGGAGAACTAAATTCTCCGAATATTTCAAATAAACAGGAAAAAGAAACATGGTTCTTCTGCAATACAACAGAGAAACAAGAAAATGGAGAAAGAATGTTCTTAAACTAGAAATCCCTAAGATAGAGAGGGACAGGAAACAGATGCTGGCGGATACAGCATGGTGAAAGGATGAATGTTAGCCTCAATAAATGGTCAAATGAGGACATTATTCATAATTAAGACCAGTGCATATGTTCAACTCCTCTACACAGTTGCTTTCCTTTCCATCATTTCGTGCTGTGACTCATCATCCCACATCCTTGCTGGGAACCTAGATGAACAGTGCTGGAATCTTGAGCACTTCTATATACAGAGATTCCTGGAGGGAAGACATACCTGTTTAACTGGACAGTGACTTAACTTCAGTAATTGTTGAGAGGTTGGAATGCTGCAGGCCCCTATCCTAATTACAAATATTCTGGAAATATCTTAACTTCATACAAGCTGATTATATCTTATCTCTGTATATGACCTAACATTTTGTCAATATTAGGCATGGACACAAACCAGCTTCTATAAACCACAGGCATAAGAATGCTGTCACACACAGCATCTGAAGCCTACAGCAGAGACTTAATTCCCCACTTTTTGTACCCCTCTAGTTGCACATCTAACAGCATTGTTGAAAGGGGCATTGATTTGGGATCTCTACTGTTATGCTACCATAAAACTTCATGAAACTGCTATATTGTTATAACATGAAGTTTAGGGTTACTTAATTTGTGAATTTATTTAAGTTGTATTTTTGAATCAGAACTTCTTTTAATATAAGGGATCCGGATAGAGTCATTTTGCTTTAGTGGCAAAAGATAATTTAATTATTAAAATATTACAGTTGTTGGCTCATGATAAATGGTCAACAGAAACAAAATTATGCTTAGACATTTTTGCAAAACTTGTAATTCATTCTTCAACTAGATGAAGTGTGTTTATGTCATTTTTATACTAGTTGCCTGTAGGATCCTTTCTGCAAGACACCAGAGAAAAAAGAAAAATGGAGAAATCTTTCTAAACCTTCCACATTGTGACAGAAGGGGAAATTCTTTTAGTAAGCTCCATCCAGAAAACTAGCACAATTCAACCTGAGCAAGGCCCTACAATAATTTGCTCATGTGCTATGTGATTGAAAAGTTCTTTTTAAATATAAGGAACAACATTAGATGATGCTTGGGACAATGTACTGAAAAAAAGAGTACAAGCTTATATACTTCATAAATTAGTATGTGCTGGAAAATATTTCACATAGATATAATTATTGTAAAGAGGCATGGATAATACTGTGATACTTAGAGTATATTGGTATGAATCTTAACAGAAATGTCAGCATTAATAGGTATGAGTATATATTTGAAAATAGAAACAGAGAACATTTATTTTCCATTCCTGCAAGTCAGTGAACCTGGGGAAGAGAAAAGCAGTTTTAAATACTATTATTAAATGAGAAACATTATTTTCTTGCTTTTCTTTCATGTCTGTTTTGATTTATTTACAAAAACCCACATATGCTTGACAGGCTAAAATCAGTAACTCCTAAAAATTAACTTACTTTTTTCCTATGGCAGATTTAGTCATGCACATAAATAATGCACTTAGAGAACAAAAGAGAACAATGAGTGTTGTAGAAATGACAATTTTCAGGAGACAGCTAAGATTGCTAAGAAATGCTTGATGCCCACACAGTAAAGAAAGACAATTGACTAGTATGCAATCCTCATTTGATGTAGATCCATTGTAAATAAAATATTTGCTTTAGAGAAGACAGATTTTTCCTTTTTTCACTTTTAGTACATTCTGGATAATTTGCACTCATCTGATAAATATAGCTCTATTACTTGTGAATTATAATATTTGACTATGATTAATATTGTACTTCTCCATTTTTTCATGAGATAATGCTGTCAAACAAATACCTGAAAAATTTAGAAGGGTGTGAGCTGTGTGTTCAACTTCAAAGTTTTAAAACTGGTTAACATATAACAGCATTTTCTTTAAGTGTAAATTCTTTCCGTTTGAATTTGGAGCTAAGTGAATCTACTTTTGCATCTCACTGGAGATTTGTTTACATCCTCAAATAAATTCTTATACCAGCAACCTGTCAGTTTGGATATTTGGAGCTGATTAGAGATAAAATAATGTAACTTTGCACTCACGCTTTAGCTAAAGAATATTTCCAAGGTTTAGTTCTTTTTTAAAAGTTTTTATTGCTTATTTTATTTATTTACATTTCAAATGTTATGCCCCTTCCCGGTTTCCCATCTGAAAACATCCTATCCCACACCCTCCCCCTACTTCTATAAGCGTGCTCACCCACCCACCCATCCACTTCTGCCTCACTGCTCTAGCATTCCCCTTCTCTGGGGCATCAAGCTTTCACAGGTCCGAGGGTCTTCCCACCCACTGATGCCAGATAAGGCCATCCTCTGCTACATCTGGAGCTGGAGTCATAGGTCCCTCCATGTGTTTTCTTTAGTTGATGATTTAGTCCCTGGGAGGTCTGGGGGATCGGGCTGGTTGATAATTGCTGTTTTTCCTATGGGGTTACAAACCCCTTCAGCTCCTTCAGTCCTTCTCCTAACTCCTCCATTGGAGTACCCGTGCTTATTCCGATAGTTGGCTGCAAGCATCCACATCTCTATCTGTAAGTCTCTGGTTGAGCCTCTCAGGAGACGTCCATATCAGGCTCCTGTCAGCAAGCACTTCTTAGCATCAGCAATAATGGCTCAGTTTGGTGGCTGCATATGGGATGGATCTCCAGGTGGGCCAAGGTTTCCTAAAAACCTAAGTAGATCTAACCACCTAATATATAACTCCAAGAAATGCACACATTTTTTTGCTTGAGCAAAACCCAATAACAGGACCAAAAAAGCCCAGTAATTTGTCTTAAAGTAGCTGTCTCTTTTGTGCTCAATACATGAGAAGCCATTCATCACCTTTCATATTCTATATAATTACAGCAGATGGGAACTCTTTTCCTTACATTGACAATTTGGCATTTTACTTGTTTAATTTGGCTCAAGATACAGTAGTGGTAAAGCTATGTTTAGAACAATGATTTTCAAGATTTCCTATTTTATTTCAGTGTAAAAATGTTAAATATCCCACTCCTAAATTATGAATATGATCCTAAATATTATTTGCTAGTCATAAAGCAAAAATGCTGTCCAGTTTCTAAACATGTTTTATTTTAGCTCCCTAACTGGAAATCTGGTTATTACCTGCCTATAGCTTCTCTAATTTATTTTTTAGAACAATTTGATATACTTAGTTTTATCCCATAACACTAGTAATTTTACCTTTAATAATTAAATATAACTTTTCTATGGTGTTTTTGTGTATTGATTAGATTCAATCATTTTCTGACACGGCTAGCAATGAAGAACATTCAGGAGACGCTGAGAGAGGGAGACAGAATGTTGGATCTCCACATTTGCTCTTTTGTATTTCTTCTATTTTGTGAAGAGAAATGGGCCACACACACAATTAGTGCAAATTATTAAATCAATGCTGATTTTTAGAGGAATCAAGACTCCACAGAGAGAGAAGAAACCCAGAGAGCTTAAAGGATGTGGCTAGGTGACCAGAAATCATGAAACAAATGAACAGCTAGCTCTGTCATGTCATGAATCAATGCCTAAATTCAAAACAATGATAAAGCTTATTCAATACAATTTAGAATCCAAAAGTGGAGGTCACCATGGGAACTAAGCCAGTGCCTTTTTGAGTTGACTGGTATTTGTTATACTTCAGAGTACATATTGATGTAAAATATCAAAACTAAAGAAAGTAAGATCAATTTCAAGAAAGAATAGCTGAAAATTACAGACAACGTAATTAAATTTATGTGACCTTCAAAAACAGGCAAAACCCCCAAGGTAGAATAACAGATTATTGATTTTATTAATGACTGTTTTTATGTATGATATCAAGGCATAACCTGCAAAAAGATAAATGCCAAGCTAGATTGACAACTATTTAGATAAAAAACATATTTTTCCATAAACTATCAAAAACATAAAGCAACAACACACAGAGATAGAATGCTACCAATTTATATACCCAATGAGAAGTTTAAATGTGCATTATATTATTAGATCTTCCAATTAAATAAATCAATACTATTTATTTTATTAAAAATGGAGTCAAGAGCTAATCTTTTTCCAGACAGCATATTCAACGATTGTCAAGCACGTGAAGAAGTGATGTGTATCTTTTAGGCAATAAACAAATACAAGAGATTGTGGTGGTTGGGGGAAGGGAACAGTAAAAAGGTCATTATGATCCATAACTCCATAGAAGAAATACAACTTATGAAAGCTGTCAGCAACATGATTGAATTTATTTTCAATATGGTGTGTTTGAAATACACCAAGATCAAAAGATCTTACTATGAAAGAACAGCTAGAGGAGGTAGCTAAGTTTAATAATTCCACAGTGAAGATGTGCTGCATATCACCGTGCTGTACATGACTTATCTTAGTGTTTCCTATAAGCAAGAACAAATGTTTGGAATATAAAAGGTTGACTATCATGCTCACAGTATTACCATAAATAACACAACTGGTGAAGGTGTAGAGAAAGGGTAACCACTGAACTCGCTGGTAGAAATATTATTTAATCTTGTCACTATAGAAAACATGCTTGCTTGGCCTTAGAAGCTTAACCACTTACACAACTAAACAAGTTCCTTGTATTAAAATTGAAACCATATGCATTAAAAAAGTTTACTTGAATTTTTCAATTACAATTTTTATAATTAGAAAGGTATGAACAGTCCAAATTTCCCTCAAATAATGAATGCATTAACATGCTATGGTATATCCATATAAGAATATGAAGTAGAGCAGAATGAAAAAGGTTACTAACATAAGCTAGAATGTAGATGGATCCTGTCAAGATACTTGTACATAAAAGAAGCTAGAAATAAAAAAAAAAAAAAAAAAAAAAAAAAAAAAAAAAAAACTATGTACTGTTTAATTCTCATGAAGAATGAAACCTTCAGAAAGAGAAATTTCATCAATCTCCCCTGGGGTTAGAGTGTATGTCAGAATGTTTGGAGAAGCAGGTAGATATTGTCCACCAATGTTTACAGGTGTTTATGTTGACAATGGGAAAAGAAATCTAAAACTAGAACCATAATGTACAACTCTGCAAGCTTATTAAAGAGGCAGTTAAATTATGAAGCATATCTCTCTTTAAGATTTAGCATTTTACTAAAAAAGGTGGCAAGATATGTGACCTAACAGTTAAGAGTACACAGTGTTCTGATAGAGGATCTGGTTTTAGTACCCAACAAACACAACACAGAAAGTAATCCACAACTACTTATTACCCAAGGTCTTAAAGATCTAAAACTTTCTTCTGGTCCCATGAACACTTTCACATGAGAATCATGTGTGTGCATGCACACACACAGTCTGAGGGAGAGAGAGAGAGGGAGAGAGAGAGAGAGAGAGAGAGAGAGAGAGAGAGAGAGAGAGAGAGAGAGAGAGAGAGAGAAGCAAAACCTACAAAGCATTCCTAGGGAAAAAACTCTATTATGAAGAACATTCAAATAATATCATCACATAATGAAATTAACCAGTCCAGAAATGTAAACCTTTCAATGAACTTTTATCCATTTAAATCATACATTCTGAATCTATAGATCTATGCATCTTACAGAGCTCTGAAAACAAAAAACAAAACAACAACAACAAAAAACCCCAATACCTCTATGATGCTGATGAATCTGATTAATAGGGGAACATGTCATTGCTGTGAATTGTTTTACCTAAAAATATGTGACATCTGATGATGAGCAATACAATAGAATTACATTTAATACAGACAAAATTCTCAGGAAGTAAGAAAGTGATCCATGTTAAAGATTCTATAGAAAACTCTAGATGTTAAAGATTCTGAACCAAATTATATGGGCCCTCTTTACTCTTCTAAGTAGCTATTCATTGCACACAGTTATATCTGACATCTTTTTGATGCCTGATAAAATTCCAGAATACATGTTTTCAGATTCTACCAAATCCACATGTGAACCTCATATGACCATATCTAACACTCACAGCTAAATTTTGGCCATTTTTATATACTTTACAGCCTGCTGTCCACACCAATGCTATTATTAAGTACCTTGACTTATTCTTTTTCTCTTATTCCCTATATGGTGACGAATCTGTTTGTATTCATACTTAACTGCAGTCTCTTACTAGTACATTTAGATCAAATATTATTTGTTTTGTTTCCTTGTTTATGTCTTTTTATTCTATTTACTAAGTTGAATTGGTCTATAGTAAAATACAATTCTCTTTTCATAGGGACATTTAGAAGAGGTTTACAGAAATAACTAATTATAATGAAGCATCAGGATATTTTTTCCTTCAATGTATTAATATATATCTATTAAATTATAAATATGCAACTTCAGAAGTTCATTTGTGAAGTGTTGAGTTACATTTCTCTATAAACTTCTGTTCAATGTTCTATAAATTATCATAAAAATACCAATATTTCATACAGTCTTCTTTAAATATTCTTTCTATGGTAATACACATTAAATAAAAACCCAATACTCTTTACTATCAAACATAAGGACACCGATAAGCCATTTATTTAAGAAGTGAAGCAAAGTCAAAGATACCTATATTTTGAAATTTGGTTTGAAACTAACAAATTCCAAACCACATTACAAGAGAGCATGAGAATTTGATAGAGTGCATTATATACATTTTCACTCTATATGACTGTAAAACTTCTTGGACTATATAAATTTTTCCCTCACTTTGAAGGGTTTTTTTTTATTTTTAATTTGTATTATTTATTTATACTTCATATTTTATCCCCCTCCTAGTTGACCTCTGACTGTTCCCCATCCCATGTTTTCCCACCCTGTCTCCAAGGGGATGTTTCCACCACCCCCACTCCACCAGACCTCCCCACTCTGTGGGATCTCAAGTCTCTTAGGTGCTTCTTCTCTGGCTGAGCCCAGACCTGGTGATCCTCTTCTGTATATGTCTTGGGGGCCTCATATCAGCTGGTTTATGCTGCCTGGTTGGTGGCTCAGTATCTGGGAGACCGCAGGGGTCCAGGATAGTTGAGACTGCTAGTCTTCCTATGGGGTATATCACCAAATTAGTCTTATTTGTGTAATTGTATGTATATAGTATTTATGAGATTCATATATATATGATATGTACTATATGGTAGTATATGTGTTCTCTAATGAACAACACTTTTCACTGAGTATTTTGAAAGTCATTGAACTCAAAGTAACTCCATTTCTAATAACTGGAGCATAAGTAATATTGAAAATGTATTTTTTATTGTATATGGACATCATAAAACCAAATTTGGAAATTAAACAAGATATAAAAAATGACCAACATACAAACCTCATGTCTTTCTAAATGTGTAAAATCTGCTTCTTGATTCCAGGATCATTGCTGATTTATATATGCTAAAACTGAAGCAATATATATATTAATTGGCATAAAATAGCTTGAAGCAAATTACACAGTTTCAATATATAACATACTTCAGAAAAAATAAATATAGTTTAAAGAATGCTGTGTAAAATGGTTTTACTTGCTCATGTGATTTTTCTTGGAATAATTTTTCTCAGCACAATTTTCTTTAACTTTGACAGCAAAATGATCAAATTCCTTTCTGCTTCAAATGTCAGTATTTGGTAGTTATAGATGAGCAGTGTCATAATTCAAAACTAATACATTTTTGACTGGTTCCAGTTCAATGGTTTCCTAGTTTTGCAAAGGATATATCAAAAACATTGGAAAATAAAAGTAAGGAAACTGACAAGGTCTCTCAAACTTCATTGCAAATGCAATAGTCCCTATCGTGCTGGCTTAGATGGACTGATGTATATTATGTCAACCTGTCATAGATTGCCACATATCCAATAGTTCTGAAGAGACAGTTGATGTGTTTTGGTGCTGAATCAAGAAAAGTTACAGATCTACATCTGCTGTAGTATTTTTGAATAAAGGACTATTTCCAAATAATCAAAGCCAACAATTGACAAATGAGACTTCACAAGACTCAAAAATCTGCACAATTAAGGAACAGTCAGTTGAGAGAACAGGAAACTCATAGATTAGAAGAGAATGTTTGTCTGCTATACCACTGCCAGATGATTAAGATCCAAGATATATAAAGAAAAACAGCAAGGGTGATTAAAGAAACAAATAAACAACAACAAAATCACAAATGACCAAATTAAAAGTGAATTTGAGAATGGAACTGAGAGTGATCAAAAGAGAAATAAAATGTGCAAAGAAGCATTTCCAGAAATGTTCATTGTCCCTAGAAATGAGAGAAACATAAATGGAAACCATTGAAATTTTCTCTTACTATTTGAAATTTATTGCTAAAATGA
Source organism: Uromys caudimaculatus (assembly GCA_028551405.1). Lineage (NCBI taxonomy): Eukaryota > Metazoa > Chordata > Mammalia > Rodentia > Muridae > Uromys > Uromys caudimaculatus. The sequence goes on along the minus strand of CM052718.1, from coordinate 48,365,296 downwards.
ACAAGATCAACAAAGCAAGTGACAACAAATTTTGAAGTCCATGTCAGGAGAGTGAACCATCCACTGTTGGTGAAATTTCAAACCAGTCCAGTCACTCTGAAAACTAGTGTAGAGAATACCTAAAAAAGTTGAAAATGAGTCTACCACATGAGCCAACTATGTGAATCTCTGGCTTATGGTGAAACAATACTATGCTCTTGCCATAAATACTTGCTCAGTCATGTTCACTGCTGTTTGATTCACAATAGCTATAAAATGAGGGGGTGGAGAGGATCTCCAACTGACAATCGGAAAATGAAAAGTGTGACTCATTTACACTATCTACTACTATTTGTTTGAAAAAAATACAAAATCATTAAATTTGTAGATAAATTAATGGATCTTTGAAAGATCATTTTAATTGAGGCAACCCAGATCTAGAGAAAGAGATGTTGCATGTCCTCTCTCATCTGATGCTCCTGGCTCTGAATCTTCAGAAGTGAGTATATAAACCGGAATGACTGCAGAAACATGATTGTACAAAGGGATCATTGAGAGGAAAGACTGCCACTACACAGAGACGTAGCACAGACAAATGAACTAACGGAGGAAATGAAAGATGGATGCTCTTTAATTAGGGAGGGGAGAATAGATACACAAAGAAAAAAAGGAGCAATGGGATAAAATAACAATGAAACTGTCATCAGGCTCTTATCTCTTTCTCTTGCCTCTCTCTTACATCTCTTATTTCTTACCTCTCTCCATTCCCTTCCCCCCTCTCTCCACGTGGTCATGGCCAGTCTCCACCTCTCCACTACTCTACTCTCTTCCTCTCTCTGCCTGTCTCTGCCTCTACTACCCTCTTAACTCCCCTCCCCATGCCCTAAATAAACTCTATTCTATACTAAAAAAAAAAGAAACTGTCATCAGGATTTATCTACCTATTATTTACTATCTGCATAAAAATACCTGTAAGAAAAGTATTTTGGTATATATTTTATATATTATATATATATATATATATATATATATATATATATATATATATATATATATATGAAAAATAAAAATAATACATGTAATAAATACTACATTTGTATATTTATTATATATAATATATATGAAATTTTGCCCTCTGAATTGTCAATACTACCCAAAGACCCATAGGCAATAACAAAAACCCCTAAAACGAGGCATGAGACTCCCTCTTTTAAGTTATTATTGGTCAGGGTTGTCTAAGAGATTCCTCAAATGATAGCTTCTTGCTACTGTACTTGGTCATCTCCTAGAGGCACAAGGTAAATATTTATTATAGAAGACATCATTCACTTTGAACACATGGACAAGTGGGCCCCAAGGTAGATATGACCTGAATGCAATCCTTGGAATCTAGCTTTTATGATCCTCTATGGCATCTGGCAAGCTTTCAAAGGAGTGAAGTAACTAATAGGCCTTCACAGATATGAAACATAGCAACCAAAACAAATATTTGTATGGATCAATAACCCCAAAGATGCAGCAATGGTATACATAGCTTGATGGAAAACAAACAAAAAAAAAACACTCTGTATTTGAACCAAAAGCCTGCTCAAATCATAACTTGTACAGGAAACTTAGTCAACTACCTGGAAAACTGGCATACCTAACTTAATCCACAACTGCATTGTAAATAGTTTTCTTAAACTCTCAGCTAAATGTAGTTATTTCCTCTTGTCAAGGAAACATACCTTTGCAACAGATGAAGACAATTACAAAGGATCACAACAAGTCAAATTGTATAATTTAAAGCCCAGTACCTATTAGTACATTTCTAAGACAGCTCCTGCTCCTGAGGCTCAGGGATCATTGCCAAGAAGAGAGTGTAAAGATTGTAAGAGTCAGAGAAATAGGAAGTTTGCTGAGAAACAGTGGCTATTACAAATATCAGAGAAGCTACACATATTTACTCTCCCAATCATATTTGCTTAAATATAACTGGAACAAGGAAGACATTAATACATATAATGTCATGAAATAAGAAAGCCCCAATCTAGACAAAGAACTACAGGCAACTAAAAAAATGCTGAGAATAAAAATTTTGTCCCGCGAAAGGAATACAATTGTAGGTGATCCAATACCAAATGATCAGCCCTGGAACCATATAAATATGACAGTTTATAAATGAACTGTTATATTGGTATATAGAACATCCCCTACCATATACACCCAAAGTAAAAGGAACACAAACTTGAAAGAGAACTAGAACAGAAATTTATGAGAGAGGTTGCAGAGAGAAAGGGGTTAAATGATGTAATATATATATATATATGTATATATATACATATATATACACATATATGTGTGTGTATATATATACATATACATACATCTGTGTGTGTATGTATATACATGCATATATGTGTGTGTGTGTGTGTATATGTGTGTGTGTGTATATATATATATATATATATATATATATATATATATATATATATATATATATATATATGCTATTTCTACTTCTCTTTCTTCACACAACAAGAGGGCATTAGATTCCATGAAACTACAGTTAAAGAACTTTTCATTCTTACCTGCCATGTGGATGCTGAGAAATATGTCCAGGATCTCTGAAGGAACAATCAGTGCTCTTAAGCAAGGAACAATCTCTTCAGCTCTATCTTAAATTTTATTCTTTACATTGACTAAACAAAAGAAGATCTATGTACTTCAAGACTACATGCTCTTGATGTCAGGCTTTGTTTGCGGGAACACTCTATGAATGTACAATCATGTACACTAAACGCATGCTCAGCTCCTGCCCCTTGCCGTAATATAAATATATAACCATAAGATAATAGCTACTACATCAGTATCATCATTTTTATAAACTTTGGCTATGATGTTATAATTATGAATTTTGATTTTATTTTGTTTTCCAGCAGATTGAACTCAGGATCTTCCTTGTATTATATACAATAATATACTGAGACTCTTATTGTATATTCTTATTCTACCTGCCCTGCTTTTCTTAAGATATTATTTTTTAGTTTTAATTATGTCTATATGTATGCAGAGATGGAGAAGTTTACATGCAAGTGCAATGCCCATGAAGGCTAGAAAAGGTATCTGGATCCCATGGAGTTAAGAGCTACAGCTAAGTGTGAGATGCTTGATGTGGGTGCTGGAAATCCAACTCATTCTTCTACAAGAATATTATATGATATATGAACCATCACTCCCATCACAAATTTGTTGAGTTGTTTGTTTTTCTTTGAATGTGACACAGAATGTCACTAAGTTGCCCAAGCTAGGAATAATTTATTGTTTAGATCAGGCTGGCCTAGAATGCTTAATATTCCTCCTCGATATTCCAAATGTATCTGGAATTACAGTCCAGTACTACAAGTTTGGATAACTTGTAAATATCCAATTATCATAAATCTTCTAAATTCTAAATTGTTAAGGGAAAATTCATACTTTTAAGCAATGTATTTTTAGCTTGATGGATTTCTATGTCCTCTATCTAAATATTCTTAAGCCTCATTGAATAAATCAAATGTGAAAACATTTAGATATATTTATTTAATTGTTGTAAAATAACAAAAAACATGGTTTTACTTATTTGAAATTTGTCTAAGTTAATTAATAATTGACTAATTTTAATGGAAGTGACTGTGATGGAAGAATATTATAATAAAAATGAAATAATGAGACATTTGTAGAGGAAATACAACACTTCTCCAAGATCCAATAGTACTCACATGCCAAGCTGATGAAAGGCAATAAATAATCTGGATTAAAGACGAGGTGTGAGTAGTAGAAGCAATGTGGTATTTTGAAGGGGTCCCAGAAAATAAGAAGGCCAGTAGTATAAATCTTGGGAAACCCAAATGACACCTAGAGTTTAGTTAATACAATTGTGTTGATGTCATTTATTAGCTCTTACTATGCAAGAGATCAGATGTTATAGAATGAAAACTATATTGGAAATCTTAATATTTATTTGAAAGATTATTATTATTATTATTAATATTATTATTTACACTCCAGATTTTATTCCCCCCAGTCCACCCTCCAACTGTTCCACATCCCATACCTCCTCCCCACCCCCTGTCTCTACAAGGATGTCCCCATCCTCTACCCCTCACCCCAACTGACTTCTAAACTTACTGGGTCCTCCAATATCTTGAAGGTTAGGTGTATCATTTTGACTGAACACAGACACAGCTGTCCTCTGTTGTATATGTGTTGGGGAGCTCATATCAGCTGGTATTTGCTGCCTGCTCAGTGGTCCAGTGTTTGAGAGATCTCAGGGGCCCAGATTAATAGAGATTGCTGGTCCTCCTACAGGGTCACCCTTCTGCTCAGCTTCTTCCAGCTTTTCCCCAATTCAACCAAAGGACATGCATGGTATGTAATTTCTAATAAGTGAAATGTTTTTAAAACATAAAATTATTTCTGTATAATTTATTGCATGCAATGAACAATGAGTGCTTTTTATGGCGTTACTTAGAAATACTTAAGAACAGTTAACATAAACATAGAACTCTTAGTAATCTAAAGATGTACCAATTTCACACTTATATGATGAAGAATGATAGAATGATTATTAATACGTTTTGTTGGCATAATTAAACTAGTACACTAGCTTAAAAGCAGTAAACCTTGACTGTATAGTAGCAGCATTGCAAATGACTGTATGAAACAGCCTCAAATAAGAGCTGCTCTGCTGCAGCCAGTGCTTGATGAGACTGTGTGGTATAAAAATAATTGCCAGTGCATGAATGTACTGTTTTCAGAGCTAAGGTTGCAGTGATGTTGCTTCAAAGGAGATGCTGTTTAAAATAATGATGAATGCTTTGTAGGCTTAGATTTCTCAAGAACTATTTTATTAAGGGTTCTTAAATTCTTTAACTTCCCTTTTAGCCAGAGGTAGTGGAAAGGAAAAGTTAATATGGAAAAGGAGGATATGGACCTGTTTAGAAATAGTTCTTTGGAGCAAATCCAATCTGCATTGTCAAGATATCAACAGTTCAGTTCACACAAATAGGCAGTGACAGCTTGAACCACTCACAAACAACATTCATGAATCAGCAGTGGCAGTTCAATCCAGAAGAAACTGCAAGGCTCTTCCAATTGACCTGAATCTACAGAAGCTGCCTGAACACCATCAGTAGTTCTTTGGAGGTCTTTCTCTCTGTGAAGTCATGACAAATGATGACCAGCAAAGAATGGCAAGGCGTTCCAATACCACATAGCATTGTGCGTGTGTTCTCTCATGCATCCACTCTAGTGAAACATCACTTGCCCTTTATCTAGGTTGCTTCCAGAAAAACTACCATGCATGTTTTCTCAGCAAAGCATCCTCCCTCGTGTCTGCTTCAGCAAAAACATATGCTCATAAGGCAGTTTCCAGAAAAATAGCACATGATGCAACAAGTCTCCAACAAACAAAAAATGTCCACTTCAATGCTTAGTTGTTTCTTTTTGAGTTAATATTTGACTGTTGCTTGTTCAGAAAACATTTCCTGTTGTCAAAGTTTTGCAACAAACACAGTTAGCTATATGATCTCATATGGAAGTGGCCCACAGACTCAGAACCCCTTCACCCATGTTCCTTAAGTACACTGAATGAAAGTAAGCAGTTCAAAATAAAAATATATAGAAATAGAAAGAGGAATATTTGAGAAGAAAGGAGAGATCAGATCAAGTGAACATGTACAAAGAACCTAACTTCACATGGAGATATGGCCAGAGTACAAACATTATTGAAAAGGTCATAGAGAAACAGATTTTTATATATAATATACTAATAAAAATAGAAAAAGATTGTATAAAACTTAGTGAATCCAATACATAAATGTAACAAGTAATCTGTAAGGAAATATAAGCTGTGGCCTGGAATGTGAAAACAGTTTGGAATAAGCAAGCATGACTCTTAAATACAGGGTCAGCAAAAAGAAATACTCTAGATGAGTTAAATGTGTAAACCTCCGATTAAAATATGTGAGTTGGGTCAAAAATAGTCAATAAAATGAATTCTGCAACCACCACTTGATATACCGTGGATTCCCCAAAAATGAAAGGAATAAAGAATAGCTTATATAATCCACAAATACCTGCAAGCTGAGTGGTGGAGGACAATGATGTGTGGAAAACATCCTCTAACTCCTGCCATATAAAAATACAGCTACATGCAGAAAGCATGCCATTTTAGATTTATATTTTGTACATAGGATATGATTCCTCAATCCTCAATAATGTTTCATGGGATATTGTAAGATGGTGAGAAAGTATAGGTGCTTGATACTGAACTTGAGTTAAATTTTTGGAAATCACATGGTGAAAAGAGAGAACAAACTGCTCAAGTTGCCTTTTCTCCTTTAAACTTGTCCCATGGGGCATGCACATCTATGAAGACACACACACATGCACATACACACATACACACACACACACACACACACACACACACACACGCACGCACACACTAAATACTTTAAAGAAATATAGAGAGAGATATCTCTCAACCCTCGCCTGAAAGGCTTCTACTTCCAGTAGATGATGATGAACACAACCACTTATAACTGGCCAAGTTTCAAAGACTAAGAGGCTGCAGAATGCTCAGCCCTTAGTGTAGCACATATATGACCCCATCCCCACACATAGGGATCACTGTGGAAGAGAGAGAAGAACTAGTATGAGAGGAATAGGAAAAGAAAGCATCTGAACACAGCAGGACAGCTGTACTTATGAAGACACAGCACTTGAAACAGCATGCACAAAACTTGGGCAACTTAAACCTGACCAAATCCCAGCATGGAGAAGGGAGGTGAGCACAAAACGCCACCATTAGATACAGAGAAATTGGCAACTCTGAGCTACTTGGAGATTCAGATTTTTTTCCTGAGAGTAGCTCATTGTAATTCAACCATACTAGAGTAGAAGACCACACATCCACAAAAATTTGGGCAGACAAATTGGCACTGTAAGACTTCGAAACTAAAAGAGTTGTGGGAGAAAGAAAAAGAGTAGCTATGAGATGAACTGGGAATGAAGGAGATGGAAAGTATTAAAATAAGCCATACATCTTTCTCAAAATATTTATAAAGAAGAAAAAATAATGTTATGCTTGGACTAGAATTAAATCCTGTAGCAGTGTAGACTACAGGCTTGAACCAGGAGATTCAATCATTGGGCCCATTTTCTGTAGCACTTAGATCCATCATTCACTTAGATCAATATGAATGTCTGAATGAACACAATTATTGGACACATGACATTCTGATCTTAGCAAAACTCAGTTAGGGTTTTAAGAGTATTAACTTCACAAATTCGAGAGCCAGCTCAGTGACAGTCCTAACATACCAATATTTAACAAGAAGCAAAACTGGATTAAAGGAAGAAACATGACACTGAAAAAACTTTGGTACATTATTTACATTTCTAATATTTCCCCCTTTCCAGGTCTCCCCTTTGGAAACCTCCTATACCTTCTCCCCTCCCCCCGCCTCTATAAGGGTATTCACCCACCCACCCACTCACCTACTCCCATCTTTCACTTGCTTGGTTAGAGTCACACCAAGATACTTTATATTGTGTGTGACAATTGTGAAGGGTGTCATTTCCCTAATTTCTTTCTCAGCCTGTTTATCCTTTGAGTATAGGAAGGCTACTGATTTGTTTGAGTTAATTTTATATCCGGCCACTTTGCTGAAGTTGTTTATCAGCTGCAGCAGTTCTCTGGTGGAGTTTTTTGGGTCACTTAAGTATATGATCATATCATCTGCAAATAGTGATATTTTGATTTCTTCCTTTCCAATTTGTATCCCTTTGTCTTCCTTTTGTTTTCTAATTGCTCTAGCTAGAACATTAAGTATTATATTGAATAGATAGGAGAGAGAAGGCAGCCTTGTCTAGTCCCTTATTTTAGTGGGATTGCCTCTAGTTTCTCTCTATTTAGTTTGATGTTGGCTACTGGTTTGCTGTATATTGCTTTTACTATGTTTAGGTATGGGCCTTGAATTCCTGATCTTTCCAAGACTTTTATCATGGAAGGGTGTTGAATTTTGTCAAATGCTTTTTCAGCATCTAATGAAATGACCATGTGGGTTTTTTCTTTGAGTTTGTTTATGTAGTGGATTACAATGATTGATTTCCGGTGTTGAAGCATCTCTGCATCCCTGAGATGAAGCGTACTTGATCATGGTGAATGATCATTTTGATGTGTTCTTGGACTCAGTTTGTGAAAATTTTACTGATAATTTTGCATCGATATTCATAAGGGAAAGTGGTCTGAAGATTCTCTCTTTGTTGGGTCTTTGTGAGGTTTTGGTATCAGTGTAACTGTAGACTCATAGAATTAATTGGGTAGTGTCCCTTCTATTTCTATTTTGTGGAATAGATTGAAGAGTACTGTATTAGATCTTCTTTGAAAGTTTGATAGAATTCCTCACTGAACTCATCTGGTACTGGGCTTTTTTTGGTTGGGGACTTTTAATGACTGCTTCTATTTTTTTAGGCATTATGAGACTGTTTATATAGTTTATCTGACCCTGACTTAACTTTTGTATTTGGTATCTGTCTAGAAAATTGTCCATTTCATCCAAATTTTGCAGTTTTGTTGAGTATAGGCTTTTGTAGTAGGATCTGATGATTTTTCAATTTCTTCAGAATCTGTTGTTACATCTCCCTTTTCATTTCTAATTTTGTTAATTTGGATACTGTTTCTGTGCCTTCTGGTTAGTCTGGCTAAGGGTTATCTATCTTGTTGATTTTCTCAAAAAACCAGCTCCTGGTTTTGTTGTTTCTTTGTATAGTTCTTTTTGTTTCTACTTGAATGATTTCAGCCCTTAATTCGATTATTTCCTGCCTTCTACTCCTCTTGGGTATATTTGCTTCTTTTTGTTCTAGAGCTTTAAGGTGTGCTGTTAAGCTGCTAATATATGCTTTCTCCAGTTTCTTTTTGGAGGAATTCAGAGCTATGAGTTTTCCTCTTAACACTGCTTTCATTGTGTCCCATAGGTTTGGGTATGTTGTACTTTCATTTTCATTAATTTCTAGGGAGTCTTTAATTTCTTTCATTATTTCTTCCTTGACCAAGTTATCATTGAGTAGAGTGTTGTTCAGCTTCCATGTGTATGTGGGCTTTCTGTTGTTGTTGTTGCCATTGAAGACGAGCCTTAATCCGTAGTGATCTGATAGGAGGCATGGGATTATTTCAATCTTCTTATATCTGCTGAGATTTGTTTTGTGACTGATTGTATGGTCAATTTTGAAGAAAATACCATGAGGTGCTGAGAAGTAGGTTTATTCTTTTGATTTAGGATGAAATGTTTTATAGATATATATTAAATCCATTTGGTTCATAACATCTGTTAGTTTCACTGTATCACTGTTTAGTTTGTGTTTCCAAGACATGTCCATTGATGAGAGTGGGGTATTGAAGTTTCCCACTATTATTGTGTGAGGTGTGATGTGTGCTTTGAGATTTATTAAAGTTACTTTTATGAATGTGGGTGCCCTTGCATTTGGAGGACAGATGTTCATAATTGAGAGTTCTTCTTGGTAGATTTTTCCTTTGATGAGGATGAAGTGTCCTTCCTTAACTTTTTTGCTGACTTTTGGGTGAAAGATGATTTTATCTGATATTAGGATGGCTACTCCAGCCTGTTTTTTGGGACTGTTTGCGTGAAAAATTGTTTTCTGGCCCTTTACTCTGAGGTAGTGTTTGTCTTTAACCCTGAGGTGTGTTTCCTGTATGCAGCAAAATGCTGGGTCCTGTTTATGTACCCAGTTTGTCAGTCTACATCTTTTTATTAGGGAATTGAGTCCTTTGATGTTAAGAGATATTAAGGAATAGTGATTGTTGCTTCCTGTTATTTTCGATGTTATTTTTTTGTTTGTGTGGCTATCTACTTTTGAGTTTGTTGAAAGATTACTTTTTTGCTTTTTCTAGGGTATAGTTTCTCTCCTTGAGCTGGTGTTTTCCATCTATTATCCTTTGTATGACTCGGTTTGTGGAAAGATATTTTTAAAATTTGATTTTGTCATGGAATATCTTGGTTTCACCATCTACGGTAATTCAGTGTTTTGCTGGGTGTAGCAGCCTGGGCTGGCATTCTCTTAGGGTTTGTATGAGATTTTCCCAGGATCTTCCAGCTTCCATAGTCTCTGGTAAGATGTCTGGTGTAATTCTGATAGGTCTGCCTTAATATGTTACTTGATCTTTTTCCCTTACTGCTTTTAATATTCTTTCCTTGTTTTGTATATTTAGTGTTTTGACTATAATGTCGTGAGAGGAATTTCTTCTCTGGTCCAATCTATTTGGAATTCGGTAGGCTTCTTGTATGTTTATATTCATCTCTTTGTTTAGGTTAGGGAAGTTTTCTTCAATAATTTTGTTGAATATATTTACTGGTCCTTTAAGTTGGAAATCTTCACTCTCTTCTATACCAATTATCCTTAGTTTCTGTCTCCTCATTGTGTCCTGCATTTCATGGATGTTTTGGGGTAGGAGCTTTTTTCATTTTGCATTTTCTTTGACTGTTGTGTCAATGTTTTCTATGGCATCTTCCACACCTGAGATTCTCTCTTCTGTCTCTTGTATTCTATTGGTGATGCTTGCATCTGTGACTCCTGATCTCTTTCCTAGGATTTCTAACTCCAAGGTTGTATCCCTTTGTGATTTCTTTATTGTTTCTATTTCTGTTTTTAGTTCCTGGATAGTTTTCTTCATTTCCTTCGTCTGTTTGATTGTGTTTTCCTGTAATTTTTTAATGGATTTTTATGTTTCCTCCTAAAGACTTCTAGCTGTTTACCTGTGTTCTCTTGTATTTCTTTAAGGGAGTTATTTATTTCCTTCTTAAAGACTTCTATCATCATCATGAGATGTGATTTTAAATCTGAGTCTTGCTTTTCTGGTATGTTGGGGTATCCAGGGCTTGCTGTGGTGAGAGAGCTGCGTTCTGATGATGCCAAATAGCCTTGGTTTCTGTTTCTTATGTTCTTGTCCCTGCTTGTCGCTATCTGGTTATCTCTGGTGTTAGCTGGTCTTACTCTCTCTGACTGTGACTTGTCCCTCCTGCAAGCCTCTGTGTCAATACTCCAGGAAGACCAGCTCTCTCTGAGAGGAATTTGGGGTTGGAGAGCTGTGGTACAGGGTCAGCTCTGGGGTGCGGACAGAAACCAGAAGGATATTGTCCCAAGCTGTCCCTTGGTTCCTGTGTCCTGTTGGCTCTGCAAGGGTCCCTCTTGATCCAGTGAATTTGAACAGAGGTGGTAGTCTTGACTGTGCTCTAAGGTGTGTAGACACTCCTGGGATACCTGCTCTCTCCTGGCACTATTTGAGCATGAAACCCTGTGTCACAGAATCACTTCCTGGGCCACTGAAAGAAACCAGAAGACCACTCCTCAGTCCCTGTGTCCCAGGGATTCCAAGTGGGTACCTCTGAGCAGACAAGCTTGTCCATACTCCTGGGAGTCTAGCTTTCTCCCGGACTTATTTGGCTATGGAGCCCTGGTGGCCCAGGCAGAGGTCTTCAGCCACCGATGGAAACTGGAAGATTTCTGTCCCAGGCTTTTCCTCAGTTCCTGTGTCCTGAGGATTCCTAGCAGGTCCTGCTAAGCAGTGGTGCTCGTCTTACCTCCACTCACAGGCTTTTCCACACTCCTGGGAGGCTAGCTTTCTCCCTGCGCTATTTGGCTAAGGACCCCTGGTGACCCAGGCAGAGGTCTCCCATCAGCTATGGAAACCGACACTGAAATTTTTTTAAATGCATAAACTCAGTATATTCCATCTTAGCATGCTAGTTGATGACTGTTAACCCACCTTTTATGCACAAAATGATGTTATAGAAAAAAATTAAATAGCTTTTCTTCCTATTCACTTGCTATTTCTTACTAGAATTCTAAGGAGAATACAAAGTTTACACATAAATACATAAATTACAAAAGTTTTGTGCCTATTGACATCAGTATTTTGAGTCTAAAATATTGGCAAATGAAATACAGAGACATATACAGACTCAGAAATAATCAAATTGAATAATTTGGATGCTCTTACACAATTTTTGTAATTAAAATTAAAATTTTATACAGTTTTATATTTACATAATAATTGATATTATACAATATAAAATAAAAGGTAAAATTCTTGGTAATTATTTAAAATCACATAATTTCTAAGTTAGAGGTACATAGAGTAATAGAAACATCATACATGAGTCTAAGAGGAAAAACTATAAAAGTAAAGCAAACAATGTTTGTAATTGTATATTTTGCCAAGGAAAGGAGTTTCATTCCTTTTTCAACACTGGCTTTTCATTTTCTTTAGTACTTGCCTCATCAAATTATGGGGCTGGATTAGATGTAGATAAATGGCATCTAGAAGAATATACTGAATAACAGATTCTCCTTAAAGACAAATAGATTTCAATCCCATGGTATGGTGTAAGGGTTAGTTCCATTAAATGGGTGATGTACTAATCTCATCAGGATTGTTACTGTACCAATTTTGTTCATTGATTTCAAATTGCAGTAATTATTTTTAATTATAGCTGCCTAAAGTATGAATCAACTAAAACATTTAATTATAAGTGAAAAAATCTCTAGACAAAAATATCAGTAACTTCTTTAAATTATGTACATATGCCCCTACTATCTGTATTCAGACCTTTTTTTTTTAAGTCACATGAATTGCCTAGAACTTTTTCTTCCTAAGCTGCTCTGGTCTTTCCTTATTGGCATCATTTTTGTGCCTATATTGCACAAATATTGTTAGAATATCTCTCATCCTATGTACACTCAAGTTCATAAAAAAGAGAACGGTGAAGCATATTGTTCAACTCCTCCTGAAAATATTATTAGAATTATTATAACCAAATTGCATTAGAAATTCACCTTGGGCATATTGACATGGCATGGAGCAAATTCTTTCCTTTACTGGTGAGTCACTGGACACCATTAAGAGCCTACTGAGGTCAGCAACTGGGCAAATTTCCTCAAGAAAAATTGGCACAGCTTCTATTTTTTTATTTCTGGGTCCACAAATCCACTCCTGCCTTTCAGGATTACACTCTACATTCCTAAAAGCTATATTTACAACTGGCTTTCCTGAAGCTTGATTAACAGATCAACATAGGATTTGGGGGCTGATGATCAATGCAAACCATCTTTCCTTTATTTGCTTCTTAAGCGTTTCACAATAATAAGTAACAAAGTCTGTGAGTGTTTGATACCAAGAAAATAAAACAAATTCAGTGAAGGTGAGTGTGGTAGTGGGGTTGTTGGGGGTGGACAGCAAACATCTGCAGTTCACAGATAAACAGCAACCAATTTCTAGAAGTGCAGAGCAAACAACAAGTGTGGGCATAATATGCCATCACCCCTTGCTTTAACTCTTGCCTTAAAGTAGCATTATGCTTCAGCCTTGAGGGCCAGCAGAAAGAATGGAAACAGGTAACCTCGGGAAGTAAGAGGTGGGGGGACCCTCTAGAATGTACCAGAGACCTGGGAGGTGAGAGACTCTCAGGACTCAAAGGGAAGGACCTTAAATGAAATGCCCTACAGTGGGGAGAGGGAACTTGTAGAGTCCACCTTCAATAGAAAGAGAGAAAATCAAGTGAAGGGATGGGGTTGCCATCCCACGGTCAAAAACTCTGACCCAGAATTGTTCCTGTCTGAAAGAACTACATGGTCAAAAACGGAGAGGATCCTGAGGGACAGGAGGTCCAGCGACAGGCCCAAACTGGGATCCAGCTCAAGGGGAAGCCCCAAGGCCTGACACTATCGCTGATGCTATGGTATGCTTACAGACAGGAGCCTAGAATGACTGCCCTCTGAAAGGCCCAATCAGCAACTGAAAGAGTCAGATGCCCATATTTACACCCGACCAATGAACAGAAGCTGCTAACCCCACTGGTTGAATTAGGGAAAGTCTGGAAGCTGAGGATGAGGACAACCCTATAGGAAGACCAGCAATCTCAACTAACTTGGACCTCTGAGATTGTTCAGACACTGAGTCACCAACCAGGCAGCATACACCAGCTGATATGAGGCCCCAAACATATATACAGAAAGATACACTTAACACTCAAGAGACTTGAGACCCCAAGGAGTGGCGAGGTCTGGTGGAGTACGGCGTGGGGTTAGGGGATGTGGAGACATTCTCTTAGAGATGGGGGTGGGGTGAGGAGGTATGGGATGTGGAACACTCATAGGGAAAACTGGGATGGAATAAGGATTGGACTGGTTAAAAAAAAGATTAAATAGTAATAATGATGATGATAATAATAATAATAATTATAAAAAGCAGTAAAACCCAAACTGAGACACTGAGTGAACCAGTAGCTAATAAACGATGTGAAGTGTTTAAAAGACAAAAAACAAAAAACAAAACAAAACAAAAAAACATTGTTCTTCCTTATCTTTCATGTACTCTTATTATCAGCTCCATTTGTATAAGGCATAGCGTGATTTCTCTATTCACAGGTCACTGGTGCTGAAGATATTCTAGTTACCATTGTAAGGATGTCTAGAATCTAACAATAGGAACTCTCACTTGGGTTTCTTTGAAGAAAATTGATACTAGAAGCATTTCTTTTTGATTCTTAGTTTTTATAAAAGCACTTGAAGCTTGAATTTCAAAAAAATGTTGATATATTATTATCTTTAAAGAAAAAGGATGCACAGATCTTACTGAGTGACACACTAAATTACAGGGTTTTAGGTACTCTATTAGCAATAGTTTCTGTACATTATTTTTTTGATTATATATCAAGAAAACTGTATTTGATCAACTTTTAAACTTTATTCTTCTTTTATGAGAATAGAAAATGAAAGGAAACTTCTAAAAAGTCACTTTAAGACAATTTTAGTTAATGAAGGTATGTGCAAGGCTTTGGCATGTGGTCATTCAAGAAACCTTTCAACTGGCCATGGATAAGTCTTATTAATAATTGTATTATCTCATAAGATTTCAATTATCATATCTATTACTTTAAAAATTAATTTGGATACTGGATAGACTTAAGAGAACAAGAATACTTTCTTTAATAATTATAAAAAAAGAAGAATTGTGATATAGTCTATTTCATAGAATGCTTTAGCAATATTGGATACCCACTCCTAATATACAATTATTGAAAATAGAAGTTATAGTTAGTAATTAGAAATTTGACACCCAGGGTGTAGGTTTGGCCAATCATAAAAGCAAGTTTGCACATCTTTATATACATTTGTTTAAATATATTTTTATACAAACTTTCTTAAACTTAAGAAGTAATTGCATACTAGATTTTTTCATACTAGATTTGAAAATCAATTCTCTAATCAAAAATGATTATTTTATGAATCCTAGAAATTGTTCTAATGTGCTCTCACACACACATCACTTTCTGCATATATATATATATATATATATATATATATATATATATATATATATATATATATCCATGTCATATTAGCATTGAGGGAAAACATATGCACTCATTTAATTTTCAAATTAACAACTGAAAAACATTAAAAACTTTTAGGACTAGAGAAGAAGCAATGTTTTAGTGTGTAATTTCACCAATTTGAGGAAATTTGGGGCTTGATTTTGACTTTTTTCTGTTCTAGAATTTGAGCTTATGGATTAGTATATAAAAAGACACTGCTCAACCACTAAGTCAGATCCACGATCCTTTCAAGACAATTTGTGTTCCCCCAAAAAGAAAAGAATAAAAACAAAACAAAATGATGATAAATTAACCAGAATTTGAGAAAATTTTTAAAGAAAAATTTCAAAATTATATTATTTTCTCTAATTTTCCATCGTAATAGGAATACCATACTATGATCTTAGCTAGCAATAGTTACAAGTTTCTACATGTTCATAATGATACAGTGATTAAATGATTAAGAATTATCTAACAAAAATTCACTATATTAGAAGCTACTCTATACAACTTGTACAAAAAGAGAAAACATTGCTCATCTTTCTCGACTTATGACTTAGAAAATAAAGCCAAACAAGCATAAAATCACAATTTTTGAGACAATGAAAAGAGAAGCAGCTATTCCTATAGCAGAGATTGTTATAGTGAAGATTGATACATTTAAAACTTGAATATTTAGCATTTAGGCAAAGAAGGAGAAACCTGCAAGGAGATACAGAAGAGAAAAATGGAAATGTTGTTGTCATGGATACCAAAATAAAAGTGCATAATAGAAGAGACTACATACAATTTCTTCAAATTATATAGCAATTGCTTTTAAGATGAATGATAAATATTCACAGTAAAATTCAGTGACACAAAAACTATCCTATACTTATATATGATTACATGGTTCTTGTTTGTTAAAATCCAGATGAGAGGGTACTGAAGAATCTTCGATGGACAGAAAAACAAGGGAAGATTTTGCATATATCTCTTAAGTGGTTTTATTGTTTAATAAAAGGTGATGCAGATATAGGGCAAAAAATGCTTAAGAGTTAGAATTTAATGAACATATTTAAGACTGGTTAATCCCTGGTGTGTTTTGTGCTAAAATGTAGTCCAACAGAGATGGAAATGGTGTAATTGTAAAGTAACCCATATACTATTAGTAAAAATGAGTATTAGTAGCTATTAGCCACAACATTTTAAAAAGCGCTGTGAAGGTCTCTTCAACATTCAAAATAAACAGGATAAAAATTAGAAGAAGAGGAATGTATCTGAAAGTATACAAGAAAAAACAAGCGCAAGAGAAAGTGTACCTAAATAGATGGTAGAAAGATATAGTGACACATATGTTTTTATCGATGTAAAATGAGCAAAATAAAGAAATTATTTTCTAATGAATGGTGGTCATTAATACCACATTCAAAAATACAAATTTACTTTGATCTGGCTTTAGTATTTGTCTTCTGAAAACATTTGAGCAAAGACAGAAAATTGAAGCTTGCTGAGATTTACTTGTTATTATGGCAGATTATGAAACAAGTTTAACAGAGAGGAACAATTCAGAATTAGTGAAGGAAATCAGAGCTAATGAATTGGTGTCTTAATAAGGTTAAAAAATATTCTTGCCAGGGGGACGTAGAAAATAAGCTTGGTGGGAATGTTTACCAGGTGATGTAGTGTGGGTGGGTGCCAAGTCAAGCATCACAGGACAGACTGCAAAGTAATGGTGTTGGAAAGAGAGCATTTTATCAGAAAAATAAATAGGTTAATCTTGTCAAAAAATTAAGGACGTCAGTTCTAGCTGCCTCTGCCTACTAACTTCTCTATCTCTATGCCGTCACCTTTCCCCCATTCTGATTATCCAATTTTTCCCCATAAAATCTATTCTATTTCCCACTCTCAGGGACATCCATACATTCTTCTTAGTCTCTTCCTTTATATCCAACCTCTCCAGTCTGTGGCTTATAGTTTTATTATCATTTATTTAAAGGCTAGTATAAACATATAATTGAATACATATTATATGTATCTTTCTTGGTCTGAGTTATCTCTTTCAATATGATTTGATTTTTTCTTGTTTCATCATCCACTTGCATGCAAATTGTATGATATATATTTTTAAGACATGATTAATACTCCACTGAGTAACTATACTACATTTTCTTTATCTATTCTTCTCTTGAGGGATATCTTGGTTGTTTCTTTTTTCTGCCCATTAAGAATAGACAAACAATGAACATAGTTGAGAAAATCTCAAGGTATTACTGAGACGATAGTTTATTCTCCACAAACTAACAGTAAAGTGTCATTGCTGAAGACAGTGCTCACACAATTAATTAAGCAAGGAGAGATCAAACTAGTGCAGACTGAGAAACTTCACCCCTGCAGTCAAGTGTCTTTGGTGTGGGAAGTTACACTGAAGGTCACCAACCAAGCCAAAACCTTTCATCTAAAGTCTGTTGTGCCTGCAAAATATTCTAGTGTAATGGTGGCACAAAGCCACCATTGTGAGAATAGCCAAACAATGTATGGTTTGACTTAAGGCCTACTCTATGAAATGGAATCCATACCTGACACTGCTTGGGTGACCAAGAAGCAAAAATTAGTTATGACAGAGACCAAGAATAGAAGAAATACTAATGGTCTCTTAAAAGTAGTGATAAAATATCTCAGTGATATTCTTCTATACTTACAGATCAGTGCTTTATGCAGTCATCATCAGTGATGCTTCCTCTTGTAGCAGATGGAAACAAATACAGAGACCACAGACAGACAACACACACACACACACACACACACACACACACACACATACACACTCACACACAGATAAAGACAGAGATAGTAAGACAGAGACAAAGAGACAGAGAGACTTTAGAACACTCAGCTCTAAATGGGATGTCTCCATTTAATTGCTCCTCTCAGGGCTCAGGAAATCATGGAGAAAAGAAGGCAGAAAGAGTGTAAGAGCCAGAGGGGATGGAAGGACCCCAGGAAAACAAAGTCTTGTAATTCAACACGATCAAAGCACATCTGAAGAGAGATTGAGGCCACATGCAAAGGTCAGCAGGGATCGGCACCAGGCCCTGTTGTATGTCTTGTAGCATTCAGTTTAGTATGTTATAAAAGTCCTCAGTGGGTGAACAAGTGATACTCTGATTTTTGTACATAAAATAAAATTTAAATATATATTTGTTTAAAATAGGGGAGAGTATCTACAGAAGTAATAGGTGTCATATCTAGAGTTCTTGTAGCTGCTATAAATTGTGACTTTTATGCTAGTTTATAGTACATAGAAATCATGAATACTGCTCAGTATTGTACAGTGACCAGGGCACCACACATAACAAATGATTACCTAGTAGTGGAAAAATATCCAGTCTTCAAAATGAGTAAGATCAAATAGTTTGCAATCACACAGACATTACATCAGATAAAATGAACCAAATACACTAGAAAATACCACATGTTCTCATTTAAATATATACTCCCAAGTGATTGATCTCGCAGAAGTGAAGAATACAATGTGATTCATGAAGCTGGACGTATAAGCTTTAGGAACAAAGTAAAAAAATTGGTCAATGAACAGCAGCCATAGTTACAATAGAGCAGAAGAGGGGAGAATATGAGAAAGGGAAGTATAAAAGGCTGTTACAACAAAAGCCCAAGGCCAGTCCTCTGTCAGAGCGTAGAAAGAAATGAAAGGACACACATAAACATTGATGAACGAATAATGTTATACTGTCAAGGAAGATAAGATGCTATATTTCTTCTTCCCCTTGATCCCTAGCACTTGTGGTGGAAGATGAAAAGGAAATTGTGTTTTCTAAACAAACAAGACAGGTGAACTCTCAGGAGGGCTTAAGAATTCACAGCAGTTGTAACATAGCATAAAAAGTATCTACTCAAGCTCAAGCCAAACAAACTTCTAGCATGGAGAAGGAGATTTTAAATGTCGCATCCCTAATGTTGAGGGGCAAAATGTTTCCAGGGATTATGAAGCATACCTTTGCTTATCCCAGATAGAAAGCCCATGACAGATCAACGTATGGATATCTCCACAGTATATCTTGGTGAACCATTGAGTTCTGCTGTGATCACTCACAAGAATATGAGTGAGGGGTTCCTTAGAATAGCAAAAATGACTAAAAGACGGCTGTATCAACCAGGTCCTCCCAGATTACGTGATAGCTCATAAAACTTGGGAGTCTCGGAGCACACATTATGGATTTCAGGAAGCTCAAGAGGAGGGAGAGTGTCTTTTCCAAGTGCCTCAATTGGTCCATACCTCTGCAAAGTAACTTAGCTGCTTTCACTTTATTACAAGTAGGTGGTACATGTGTGGTATGAGTCTTTTTTATAGCTCAGTTTGTTTGAGAGTCTTTTTTTTGAGACATAGCTTTGCTCATCTAAGAACTCTCAGCTTTTGCTACTTACTCTGGCAAGAAGAGAACTGGATAATCTGGTCAGTTTCTGGGACTTCCTAGAGATAGTTTGAGTGATTCAGTGACCCCTATAAGGCACTTCCTTCCGGATTGAATGTTTCAGTCTCAGAGGAAACTGTTAAACAATATCTAAACAAGTATCTGCTAGAAATAGGTGTCAGGAAAGGGACATATTTTCTTTGCAGGTAGTGCTCACAGAGAGTTTTCACCCTCTAGTGAAGACTATGCAACATCCAACAATATATAACCATGTATCTGGTAGAAACAAAAAGAGATACATAATTATGTTAGAGGTAGGTGCTTAGCTTACAGAAGTTGCGGGAGGGTGCTGACTATGGTGAAAGTACTTTGTGATGTATTCTCAATGAATTAACTAAAAATAAGAAATAGTTTTCCAACATGTTTTTATTGATCATTTGAGAATTTTACATAATGTACCCTGATCACACTAATTTCCCAGTTCTTGTGCCCCAACCCTTGTGCCACCCCACAAAAAAGTAACAAAGAAAGAGAAAACAAAACAAAAATAAACAAATAATAAAAAAACCAAAATACCTAATTTGTGCTACCCGAATAATCACTGGAACATGGGCAAAGTCCCAGTGGACAGCCCATTAAAGAAAACTGAGTCCTTCCCTGCCTGCATCTCTGCCAGAAGGCAAGAGGAACTAATAGATACATGACTTTATCTAAATATATTTCCAAAATTCTTTCCCATATTTTGCCTTTTTGGTGTTTATCACATTGCTATCTGAAATTTTCACTATAAACTTTTCCTGATCAATGATCTGAATATTTTATATTACATATAAAGTAACTCAATCAAATAAATGGTCAGTTTCTACCTTCTAGATTATAAAATGTAGGGACATACAGTCCTGGTTATTATGATACTATTAATACACCAGTGTCAGACTACCACTTTATAGGAGTTAACTAAATGTGTCTCCTTGGACCCAAGATATTTAATGGTGTAATATGCAAGATTATTGATCTATGTGGAGTAAACCAAATGATCTTTTTGGCCTCTGAGTTATGCAGGATCAGGGACAGCTAGGTCTTTCTCAGTAACACATGTGTTCAGAAAGAACTCAATATTTTGTTGCTGTATCTCCACACATGAATCCTGAGCCATTGTATTCTATCCTATATGTCTCAGTATAGAATTATAGATTTCAAAGAGAAGAACTATTCATGGAGTTATCATAATAAGAATTCACTGTAAATTACAAGCACACAATTTTACTTTACTTTCACTTTCTTCTGCCTTTTGGCACCTTCTTTTAGTATAGGTAAATTGTGGGCAAATTGTGAGAAACTATGCACTATTTTTTCAAGACTCACGCAACGTTTATGCATTGGAATCATGTGTTTGTATGTATTTCTTGAATTGTATTAATATGTTTTAGGTATTAGTTATATATTTTACCAGCAAGAGCACCAGATTTTCTAAAAACATGGGGATGGAAATAGGGCTACTGCAAAGCACTTAAAGTAGATTCTTAAATATTTTAATAGGAAAGAGAAGATAATAAATCAATTATGCTCATTTTAGTTTTGCCCATATTATAACTATGTACTATCTACTACTGTAAGTTTTTAATGGGCAATAAAGCCATAAGTCATCCCCATTTTTCAGGAAAGATTTAGGATCAAATGTTAGAAATATTCCAGAATAATGGAATTCATTTACTTCCTTTGAATGATACACTCATTATCACACAGTCTTTGAAACAGTTCTGATTTGGTGTTGTGTACTCCACATAGAATAGAAGATATAGACTTGTACTGCAGACTTGGTTTATAGACGTTAATATTGGTACTGGCACAGACTTCTATATTCCTGTTAATATATTTAGTAGGGAGAAGATAATCCCTTGCTCTCACATCTTTAACACATGTACAAACCACTTTTTTATGTGACTCCATTCCTAAAGAATGAGATTCAGTAGTCTACTACAATCAGATTTCAGAATCTGAATTTATGGGCAGTACATGAAGACACTGATATACATATTTGCTGTGCTTGCATAATACCACTGAAAATTTACTCTATACTACAGAGTAATCAAGATTTTTTTTTTGTTCATCTCCATGTTCTAAGTCCCAAAAGGAGGACAATGATTAGAGAGATTTATTGAATTTCAAGATAATATATCAGAATGGCTAGCTACAAGTGGAGCTTTGTGTTTGTAATATATTACTGAAACGGATGACTCATCCCTGAGGACTAGCTCCTCAGAGTATCCAAAGGCTTTATGTAAGTTACCAAGGAAGAAGATGTATTAAAAATTATGCATAGCTGTAAAACCTAGGAACTACAAAGATGAACAGCATGACTCACCTAAGGATGTGATAGAGGATTGGGAAAGTAAGCAACCTAACTGGGCTTATGGCTCTTAAAATAAGAGACAATTTATTTCTAATAATGTAAACCTAGCCAACTACCTGTGACTGGTTAGGTCATGAAAACTAGAAGTATACCCACTATTCATTTTTTTCTAAATATGTATAGTACTCTAATACATTCTACAAATCGATCTTCACATCCAGGGATAAGAGTAGCTCTCACCCCTCATCAAAGAAACTTCTTTCTGCAAACAAATGGAGACCATTACAGAGATGTACAAATTATCAAAGTAAGAGAACATCTTATTGTGGTACATGTTTCCATCTGCTACAGCTACATCATAGACACTATATCTATGACTCAGGGAATATTGTATAAGATAGAATGGGAAGAGTATAAGGGCCCGAGGAGCAGGGTCCGAGGGAGACTCCTTCATATATAATATGGCTTTACCCTAATGAAATGGGACCTGCACAAGGATATCACCTGTTGATATCCCAATGTGAATGCAGGAAATCTTAAAGGTCTTATCTCTTGATGAAAAGCTGTGAGTATTTAATAGATGCTAAGAGAAAGTCAGTCTTTTCCAGGGAGGAGTACCATGATAGATTATATAATACCAACTGATCACCAGTAACCTCATGTGCATATTAACAGTATTAAATAGACACACATAAAGGGATGCATTTGAATCATATACTTACACATATACATACACACACATATACATATCATATAAATGCACAGATACAGATACATATTCTATATACATACACATATACAAAAAGGTTATTGGGTTGAGAGAGAGGAAGGATCAGAAAGAATAGGAAGAAGGAGAGTGTGGGGTGAAAA
This sequence comes from Uromys caudimaculatus, assembly GCA_028551405.1. NCBI lineage: Eukaryota > Metazoa > Chordata > Mammalia > Rodentia > Muridae > Uromys > Uromys caudimaculatus. Next base: position 48,342,263 of record CM052718.1, on the reverse strand, counting down.
CGATGCATGAAATTCTCAAAAAATATACAGAAACTTGTTCTCACATAAGAAAGATGACCAAATCAATGCAAGACAGCATTTTCAACAAATGGTGCTGGTTCGACTAGTGGTAATCATGTAGAAGAATGCACACAGATCCCTTTTTATCTCCTTGTACACAACTCTAGTCCAAGTGGATCAAGGACATCCACATAAAACCAGTACACTGAAACTAATAGAAGAGAAAGTGGGAAGGGCCTTGAACATATGGGCACAGGGGAAAATTTCCTGAATAGAATACCAATGGCTAATGCTCTAAGATCAGCAATAGACAAATGGGAACTTATAAAATTGCAAACTTCTATAAGGCAAAGGACGCTGTCAATAGGACAAAACAGCAACCTTCAGATTGGGAAAAGATCTTTACCAATCCTACATCTGATAGAGGGCTAAGGTCCAATATATATACAGAACTCAAGAAGTTAGACTCCAGAGAACCAAGTAACCCTATCAAAAATAGGGAACAGAGCTAAACAAAGAATTCTCAACTAAGGAATATCAAATGGCCAAGAAGCACCTAAACATCTTTAGTTATCAGGGAAATGCAAATCAAAACAACCCTTGAGATTCCACCTCACAGCAGTCAGAATGGCTAAGATCAAAACTCAGCTATCAAAAACAATGACTTCATAAAATTCTTAGGCAAATGGATGGAACTAGAAAATATCATTGTAAGTGAGATAAACCAGTCACAAAAGAACACACAGAATGCACTCACTGATAAGTGTATATAAGCCCAAAAGCTCGGAATACCCAAGATACAATTCACAGACTACATGAAGCTCAAGAAGACGAAAGACCAAAATGTGGATGCTTCAATACTTCTTAGAAGGGGGAACAAAATGCTCATGGGAGGATATACGGAGACCAAGTGTGGAGCAGAGACTGAAGGAAAGGCCACCCAGAGATTGTTCCACCTGGGCATCCATTGCATATACAGTCACCAAACCCAGACACTATTGTGGATGCCAAGAAGTGCTTGCTGACAGGAGCCTGATTTGGCTGTATCCTGAGAGGCTCTGCCATTGTCTGACAAATACAGCAGCAGATGCTCCCAGACAACCATTGGACTGAGCACAGGATCCCCAATGGAGGAGTTAGACAAAGGACTGAAGGAGCTGAAGAGGTTTGCAACTCTATTGGAAGTACATCAATATCAACCAACCAGAACCCCCAGAGCTCCTAGGGACTAAACCACCAACCAAAGAGTACATATGGAGGGACCCATGGCTCCAGCCACATATGTAGCAGAGAGGATGGCCTTGTGGGGCATCAGTGGGAGGAGAGGCCCTTGGTCCTGTGAAGGCTCTTTTCCACAGTGTAAAGGAATTTGAGAGCGGGAAGGTGGGAGTGGGTGAGTGAGTGGGGGCACACCCTCATAGAAGCAGGGGTAGGGAATATGGGATAGGTAGGGGAGAAAACCGGGAAAGCACATAACATTTGAAAAGTAAATAAAGAAAATATGCAATAAAAAATAAAAATAAAAATAACTAAAATAAGAAAGATAACCAAGATACTAAGTGTAGCTGTTATATTCATGTTCAAAAATTATGATCCAGGAGATTCTGTCACATTTTCATGTATTAGCTGTTCTTCTTCACTAGTATTTATTGTTTTGTGTTTTTCAATGATGAAAATTAAACCCAACCACTTATCTGTGCTCAAGAAGGATGACTCAGTGAACTGTGCTACAATATGTTTCTACTTTTTAGTTAATAAAATTTCTTCTTGATATTGCCATCTTATCATTTCTATATGCTCTCTCAGTTGCCTGGGGTCATCTTACAGCATTATGTGACCTTCTGATTTATTTACATATTAAGGTTATTTTGGAATACTCAGGTACCAAAGATCAATTTAAAGCTTGCACAAAGCTTAAACTTAACTCATCCACAAAGATCACCTGTCCCAATCTAATTATGATTCAAATCTGTAGTCATCTTACTGATTCATCTAAATATTAGGTATGGCATACTTAATTTAGGAGTTATTTGATGCATGTTCCTTTTATCAAATATCACATCTTTCAATACACATTTCACTTTTTATTTATTCTTCTCTCATACCATATGTCCTGACCACAGCCTCCCCTCCATCCGCTCCTCACAGCCCTGCCCAACCTCCTCTCTCTACCAGATTCATTCCTACTCCACTGCCCTTCAGAAAAAAGAAGGCCTCCCAGAGATAGCAACCAAACACTGCATAGAAATATGCAATAAGACTAGACAAAAGCCCTCACATCAAGGCTAGAGAAGACAAAACAGTAAGAGGAAAAGGGACTCCAAAACAGGCAAAAGAGTCAGAAACATCCCAACCCACACCGTTTGGAGTCCCACAAAAATCTGAAGCAAAACCACCACAGCATGTACTCTTAAGACCAGCACGGACCCATGCAAGCTCTTTGATTTCTGCTTCTATCTCGGTGAGGCCCTATGAGTCCTGCTTAGTTGATTCTATGAGCCCTGTCCTCCTGATGTCATTGACCCCTCTGGCTTCTATAATCTTTCTCTCACCTGCCCTGTGGAATTCCCAGAGCTCTGCCTAATGCTTGGCTGAAGTCTCTGCATTTGCTGAAATTAACTGCCTGAAGCAGCCTCTCGTGTGATAATTGGGACAGGCGCTGGTCTCTCTGTGTCCGTGGATTGTAGGGGAATTATCCTTTACTTGACAGCAAATATTCACTTATAAATGTGTATTTATAGGTATATCCTTTTGGATATGGGTTGTCTTACTCAGGATGATTTTTTTCTATATACTCAGTTACCTGCAAATTTCATGATGTCATTTTTTTTTCTAACAGCTGAGTAATACTCCATTGTGCAAATGTACATTTTCTTCATCCATTTTTCTATTGAGAGATATCTAGATTCTTTCCAGTTTCTAGCTATTATGAATACAGATTCTATGAGCATGGATGAGCAAGTGTCATTGTATAGGATGGAGCATCTTTTGATTATTTGCACAACAGTGGTCTAACTCAGTCTTGAGTAGATCCATTTCCATTCTTTGGAGGATCTGCCATATTTACTTCCATAGTTGCTGTACACATTTGCACTTCCACCAGCAATGGAGGAGTGCCCTTCTTGCTCCACAACTTCACCAGCTTTCGCTATAATTTTGATCTGACAAGTGTGAGATGGAATCTCAGAGTGATTTTAATTGGCATTTCCCTGGTGGCTCAGGATGTTGAACATCTCTGTTGAGCACTATCTGTTTAAATCTGTACCCCATTTTAAAGTTAGATTATTTAGTTTGTTGATGTCTAGTTTCTTGTGTTCTTTATATATTTTAGATATTATCCCTCTATCAGATTTGGAGTTAGTGAAAAATTTCCCATTCCTTTGTCCCATTGACAATGTCATTTTCCTTCCAGAAGCTTTACAGTTTTGTAAGGTCCCATTTATTAACTGTTGATCTTAGTGTCAGGGCTATGGGTTGTCTGTCATGATGTTGTCTCTTATGCAGCATGTTCCAAACTATTTCCTACTTTCTCTTCTGTCCAAATTATTTCCTACGTTCTCTTCTATCAGGTTCAGTGTGTTTGGTTTTATGTTGAAGTCTATGATCCACTTAGACTTGAGTTATTTGCAGGGTGATAAATATGGACTCATTTACATTCTTCTCCAGACACCCAAATTTTCATTCATTTTTCTATTAATTTTTATTCATAACTGGCTTTTTAGACAGTTCCTAAAAAGTTGGAATCTACTTTATAAAGGCTTAATATACCTAAAATAAGTTTGCTATGTTAAAAGCTTTCTTGCTGAGTTAACTATATCTAAATTGCAAAAACAATGTAAGGAAAGAGAATTGATATATCCCATTTCATTTGGTAACACAGTGTCATATATAGAGATGATATAGATGTAGATATAGATATATAGATATATGTAGCTTTATCTGACAGTGAGCTCTTTCTTGTTCTGATTTTAAACTCTAGGTTGCTAAACCATGGTATCATTCTGAAATCTATACGAAGCTGCCCCCTACTGTCCAGCTGTTAGCAACATTTTGTGGTCCTGTATTCTGAATCAGCACGTAGATTCTCAAAAACAATTGGTCAGACAGAGGACTAAATATGAAACTTACTAAGAGTCACAAAACAGCTAACAAGGAATAGATTGCCTTTGGTAAACAAAATGTTGTTCCTGCATGGTCTAGCTTAGATTTTCTCTGACCTTTACTCTTATTTGGCCTTCCATCTTCAATGCTTGTTAGTCCTGAAACTGTGTTTCTTTTTCTGTTATTCTAACAAGTATAAGTGTAGGGACTATGTAAGCTACTAGAAGAGAAGCACATGTACATACATCATCTGTGTATAATATTAATATAGACATACTATACAATGAATTATATTTATACATATATAGTATAAATTTTAAAACCGTTCTCCATACTTGTTTCAGAATATCTGTGTCTTTATTGTTAGAAGTACCTACTACAATTTGCTATATAGTTTTAGTGAATAAATATCCTAAGCAGAATCTAATTTTCTCATAATCAATTTGGCTTCTAATATATGTTCCAATATGTTCTCTTGAGGAAAAATATGCTCCACTATACTGGATAGTAATCACTGCTTGGTTTTGTTTTATTTGAGTCAAAATCTGACACTGTAGCACAGAGTGGCCCCAAAGTTACAGCTTTCTGGCTGATTCATCCTCTCAAGTGCTTAAGGCACAGATGTAAGCAATCATGGAAGAACAACTTTAAAATCTATCAAACTTTTGAATGCTTATATTATAAATTAATAATAAAATTTTTATATGTCATACAAATTAAATGATTTTTGTAAATTAATTTAATGATTTATGTGTCTATATTAAATGAAGGGAGAACCACTCTGAATTGAAATAAGAGTTTATAAGTGTTAGCATAATCATGAGAGGGAGGTTATTAGTTTATGTCTAATTCTGGCTCTATATCTGGTACTGAGTTTGAATTTAGGATGTCCACAGGTGATGAACTTTGAAATGGAGGATGGAGAGAAAGTCTGAGTGGGTATAAGCAAAGTTGGGACAGCTCCTCTAGCTTTAAAGATGCAACAACCTTTCAGACAATGTGTTACTCTTCACTACATAGCTGCATGGGAGATGAAAAGGAAAGAGAAGACTGATGGAGCCAAATACTGACCACTGCTTCAGAAATGCTGTGTAGCAGTGGAACAGCTAAGGGTCACACATATATCCTGCAGCTGTGCCAGACTCATAAGTGATACTCAAAAAGGAGAGTATTCCTTGACCGCAGTCCTCAAATCCTATGTTAAACTTCCCAATGACTAACTCTATTTTTAAAATGTAAACAAATACAGTAAAATAGGCTAATACAATTATACTGTTGTTAAATGGACATGGGTCACAGCTCCCATGTCATCTTGCTTGTTCACTGGATAGATATGCATATCATTTACACATGGTTTCCTTCAAGAAGAATACTTGAGAACCCATTAATTTTTTTTAAAAAAATATTTATTTGATTATTTTATTTATTTACATTCCAAAAGTTGTCTCCCTTCTAGATCATCCTCCCCTAGTTCTTCAAACCAACCTCCCTACCCCCACCTCTGTGAGCGTGTTCCCCCACCCTCTCATCGAGCCCTACCTCACCCCCAATAGCATCCCTCTTCTCTTGGACATCAAATTTCCACAGGATTAAGTGCATCCTCTCCCACTGAGGCCAGACAAGGTAGTCCTCTATTACACTTGTGCCCGGGGCCATGAATCAGCCTAAGTTTTTGACTTAGTCTCTGGGAACTCTGAGGTGTCTGAGTTCACTGACATGGTTGTTCTATGAGGTTTAAATCCCCTTCAACTCCTTCAGCTCATCTTCTAACTCTTCCATATTGGTCCTTGACCTTAATCCAGTAGTTGGCTGTATCTGCATTTGTTGCAGTTGCTGGGGAGCCTCTCCAAGGACAGCCATGCCAAGCTTCTGTCTGCATGCACAATATGGTCTCAGTGATGGTGTCAGGATTTTGTCTGTGTGCATGGGATGGATAACTTGTTGGGCAGGTTACTGGGTGTCCTTTCTTTCAGTCTCTTCTCCATTAACAATTCTAGATTAAAAGTTTTGAAGATGGGTGGATGGTTGGACACCCATTTTTGTACCTCAAGTAATGTAGTTGTCTTCTATATGACAAAAAAAACCATTAAAATTATCTCTTAAAATAATATGGAAATTTTAAATTTTACAGCAAATATGAGCTAATAAGTCATTTTTAGAAGGATGTCAAGTCTGTTGCTAGGTAGATCATATATTTATCCTTGAATACTTTTAAATACTGAGATATAAGTTTAGCTATTGAAAAAATAGTAATGTGAAGTCAAAATCAAATGCAGGAATTGAAGGAAAGGGAAGCACCTTCGTAATTATCTTCTAATACTGCTCACATGAATGTCGTACACATTCCGCACATCACTTGACCTTCCCATTGATCTTAGCAAGCACCTCAGTTATTTGTGTGTACCTTTCATGGTACAGTAATACAAAAGTCAGAAAATATAAGCCTGTAAGTGAATAGCGCGCACGCACACACACACACACACACACACACACACACACACACACACACGTACACACATTAAGTCTCTAAAACAACTTAATATACATGACTTTCTTGTGCATACGTTCAAAGCAAAGATTCAAAATAATATCACATGCTATGTATTTTCAAATTTTCTAACAGTTTTCTCAAATGCTTTTTCTTATAATAATTTTCTTTCAACAGAATGAAGACAAAGGTAAGTAAAACTATAAATAAACAGCTTTTTCAATTATATATAACTAATTTTAATGTTATTAATAAATTGACTACTTATTTTACTGGGTGATGCAACTCTGTCATCAATAGGTTCCTCATTAATTAAATGGGAAACTAATGTCTTTAGAAGCAAGTGAAAAATAAAATTGTATCACACAATTAACAGACCTGAAATATAGTGACTTCATTAATTTCATTCTTTCGATAGTAGTTAAAATATAGTGATAGCGTTTTCCTAAGTAAACATAGGACATGTTTTCTAGTAAATTGTTTATAAAATGTGAATGAGTGAATGAATGAATGAATGAATGAATGAATATGGAAATCCTAAATGTCAAAATAAACTGTGAATTGTTTTCGGTATTTTTTACCTTACAAACTGGTGATATTAGCTGATCAGTATTGGCAGGATTGGTTGATTTTAGTTAACATGTTTTAATGATTCAACACAGCAAAATGGGAGTGGGCATGAGAGAAGGTCAGCTTACATCTTGGTCCCCAGGAATCAGAAAGTGCATGGCTATTTTAATGTCTTTTAACTCAATCAGGTCTCTAGTCATCATTGGATAGTCCCACCTTCTTCAGAGCAAATAACTTCACTCCTTTTCCTGGTGCTGTGATCAAATACTGTGGCAAAGCAGCCTAAGGAAGGAGGCTCACCATTCCAAGTACTGTCTATCCTGTCATGGAGGAAGAAATCAAGGTAACAGGATCTTAAAGGAATTGGTAGCGAAGCATCCACAATCAGAAAGCTAAAAAGGATGCAAATGTATTGCTGCACATTTTCTCCTGGATCCCCACAAGGGAAGGATTCCTCCACATTTACATAATCAAGACCAGGCTTAGAGTTTAACCTAAGGTAGATAGCAGTGCACTATGCGCAAAAGCTTGTTTCCTAAGTGATTCTGTATTCTACCAAGTTGAAATAACTATCAAAAAGGACCTTCCCCACTTAGATATCCCTCTCTGAAAATATTCTAATAGAAGTATACTTTACTAATGTCCCATTGCTTCTATATACAAGAAAGTTGACTAGGTATAATACTCAGTACAGTGAACTATTTGCAACTTTCTTTTTTGTTTGTTTGTTTCATTTTTTGTTTTTTGTTTTGTTTTGTTTTGTTTTGGGGGGGGAGGGTTTTGGCTTTTTTTGAGACAAGGTTTTTCTGTGTAGCTCTGGCTGTCCTGGAACTCACTCTGTAGACCAGGCTGGCCTCGAACTCAGAAATCCGCCTGCCTCTGCCTCCCAAGTGCTGGGATTAAAGGCATGTGCCACCACCGCTATTTGCAACTTTCTACATGTACAAACTACTGTCCAAGTTGAGTGTTATTCAATGTTGATGAGGTTAACCCATATTACATTACCAGTATAAGACAGGAGAAATCCCAGATACTGTTCTGATATATTATAGGTAAATTAATAAGCATACAAGCAAAAATAACTCATAAAATGTTTTATTTACAATGCAATATGATTGGAACACTGAATCTTTGTGGTTTCCAAATATAACCATTTTTACATATGATTATATACATGGTAAAATATTTTTGAAGTAATATTAGGTCACAAAATCAGACATAAACAAATGAACAAAAATGACATGAACCAGTACCTCAGCATGAAAATTTGTGTGAGTAAAATCCAACCTTCTATTTCTGATTAGAAACTTACTTGAATCTTCTTACCCTAGTCATATAAATGTATATTTATAGGGTCATTTTAAAGAAATCACTTGGTTGAGAGCTATAGATGTCAAAAAGGAGGATCCTTTACTAATATCCACTGCTCTAATTACTAGATATACTGTTAAGTCAAGACAGACTGTAGAAATGTCTGAAGTAACCCCATTTGTAGTAGGAATTCCTGAGTATATTATTGCTTGACAACACATTGAGACTAAAAGCCTAATGAGCTGAAATAAATGCCTCTAGTGTACAGACAAACTCATTATCATTCAATTTCTTGGCTAATTTTACAATATATTAATGTAAGTACAATAACACAGCAATGTAAAAGGTAATATAAGCTTTGTGATGGCTTAATTAAGCCAGATATGCTCTATATACATTAATTTCCTTATTTGTCAGCCAACCATATAATTCATACATTGTTTCTGGGGGATAAAGTCGTTTACTAAATTGCCAAAAGTCAAAAATCTATGTCATTTTTAAATAAGATTAAAACCTTGCCATGTGGCTCATGGGTAGAAATTCATCTAGTACAATACGTTCACTCTGTCACTATTAGGGGTTGAATTTGGCTTCACACACACACAAAAAAGATCTGTACAACTGCATAGTTGTTATACTTTCTGAGGAAACTTCATCTGGTTTAACATCTTATTGCTTGGTTGACAACCATTTTTGGTAGCATGGTCAATGCTTTAAGTTCATTGTACAGGATATAGTTAAATTGGGTGAACATATGGTTGACATCAATAGATGTAAGTTCTTGGTCTGCTCTATATGCCCCTCCTCTAAATTATTATTTTTAGTTCCTAATTCTATACAAAAGACTATCCCAACATTTTAGTTTAATATAGATATTTTACTATGATAACTAGTAATTTAGATTGTCTTATGTCTTGAAGTAGGAGGACTTTAATGGAAAGATTCAATATTTGCAAATGATTCTGGAGCCAGATGATGATAGAATGATCTGGTATTTTTATTCATCTACCTGGTGTACTGTCACTAGAGACTGCTGAAATCAACAAGTTAATGGTTGTCCTCACCTACACAGAGGATTTAAATTCAGCCTAAACTAAAGAAGATTCTGCTTCAAAAACAAAGGAAAATAAGGCAATCAAAAAACATAGTGGATTCTTCTTGTGACTTTATCTTCCTCAGAGTAATTTAACATCACTATACAGAGATTTCTAACATAAGTGTTCTAAGTGACCAAATAAAAACTGATGAACTTTTTTGTTAACCTAGTCTCATAGTCATTCATTTCACTATCATGTTCAGGTACCTGGGAGCAGTGACTCACCTGTCCTAGTTCACAGAGAAGGGACAAACTCCATAAATATAGAATAGAATCCTGCAGAATCACATATGGAGCACATATAGACTAGAATCGTCCAGAATACACAATATCTTAAATAAGTTCTTAACTTGAGAAAAAGTTCCTATTCACATGTACTAAGTATGAAAATCCAGTATATTGACTTTAGAACGAGTTGTTAAAAATGGATTGTTTCAAAGATTATAATGTAAAGTATAATACACAAATTTACAGCTGACATTCAAAGATTCAGCTTTCTGGTTAAATAGCCACTGAATAAATTTTCCATTGACACACCATCTTGTTTTGATCATTATATTGATCATTAATGAATATATATATATACTTATCAAAATTTATGCAAAAATATTATATACATATATGTATGATTTCTATACAAGCTATAGAGATAATTATAATATCAGAATGCAGAAGTTTGAATGAAATGTTTTCCAGTAGTAGCAGTCGTTAATAAAATCACAGGAAATTGAATACAATGAAGGAAATTGTTCCCTGAAAATATTATGGTGGAAATTGGATCCTGATGAAGAGAAAATTGTAGATTTATTATGTGACCATTTGACTTCTTTACAAATATACAACAATTTAACTTCCCTTAGATGTAATTTAAGTTAATGCTTTTCTAAATGTGAGCAGATACACACTATAAAAATCTCAAAGCATACTCTGAAAAAATGTTCATAATGAGAATTGGCAAAGTTGGATTTTTTCCATCTGTTGGTTTAAATAAACTAAATTAATAATTTTGCAAAACTAAATATAAAGGACTATTACCTAGAATTTCTATGCATCTTGTAAAACTATTTCAAATTATGCAACACAGGAACTCAGCAGCTTAGCAGCCAAGATTACTAAAGCAAAGAACTGAGGCAAGTCTCTTAATTACACAAGTAACCAACTGACCTCACAGTGATATTCATCCCAGGAGCTATTATGTAGTCAGAGGATTATGGGAGTCTTCTTGGAAATACTTTATTACAGCATATAAAGAAATAAGAAACACTGCCTGCATTTCCCAACTTCATTTTATTTTTCTTGAGATTAAATTCCTAATGTGGGAAGTGAAAAAAATCTTCACCTCCAAATAAACACAAAATTCACAGAGAAATAAATTAACATATTTTCCAGGTATAATTCTTTCAAATGTTAGAAAAAGAACCTCATTATTATATAAGAATCAATTAGAGAAGGCAGAAAATGGCTGCTTTTACTCACTTATTAAATAATCAGGAACTTATAGTCACGTAACATAGACCAATTGAGGTATCATTGACACTAAAATGGGACTCATCTCTGACTTTAATGTAAGTAAACAAAAATAAATAAATTACAAGATATAACAAGAAATGAGTAATTCTCACAGTTAAGTGCTGGAGTCACATACGGGAAGCATTCTAAACAGGGAGAGATATGGAAGAGAACTTCCCAGAAAAGAGCTGAAATATGATTAATGCACAAATGACATTTTACTAATTAAATTGCTGTATTTCTTGTTGACAATATTCCATTAAACCATAAGGATTTGCATACAAAGTAGTTTCTTTGAATGTAAAGCATGTAAACCTGAAATACAGTTTTGGAAAACAACAAACAAACTGCAGAATTTAACAACCAACATCTGCTACTCTTTAAATCAGACCACCAGGATCAAAGGTTTCCTGTGAACAGTGTATTTGATTCTAAGAGTTTTGATGATTTGGGTTTATATGTCAATAAATTAACAGAATATTGAATCAAAGGAACATTACACTGGAAACTACTACATGCGTACATGTTCTGATTTTAATTGTGATGTATAGTAACTGCATCAACTGTGTAACACATTAAATAATAAAAAACAAAAGACAGGAAAACATTACTTAGACGATTTATTTATGAGGACAGTGGCAAAATGTTGAATGTTCTTATAGATACGTGCTGCACATATTTTCTTTTAAGTTTAAATTCTGGACTCCGACACTGGTACTCTTATTATATCTCACCCTCCAGTGGAAATGAGAGAGAGAGAGAGAGAGAGAGAGAGAGAGAGAGAGAGAGAGAGAGAGAGAGAGAGAGAGAGAGAGAGTTTTCCTTAACGTAATGTCTGGAGATAGTATCAGTAGGTTTGTAAATAATGTCCCCTTAGTGATAATGTGCAAATCCTTTTCATAAGTTGCTTTCTTCATGCTAATGTCTGTTAGCAGGTTAGCCCAACTCTCTCTAGTTTTCCTGTTCCTGGCTGCTCAGGGTCTCACATCAGATCTGCTCCAGCTTTTAATATGGTCACACTCTATATATACTGTCTCTACATGTGAAAATGGTGACTCCACACACACCCTTTCTGCCATGGTAACAGTCTTTGTTTACTTCTAGTTTACATGTTGAACACAAGCTGCCAAAGACGTACTGTATACACTAATGAGGCCATTACTTTTTTCCCCAGTCAGGGCCAAATCTTGTCTTAACCTCAACAGAGCACAGAGCTTGTGTGGGGTCCTTCATTAAATAAGAACTGTGTGCTTCTGCAAGTATATTTTCTTGCCAGAGGCAAGGAAAGATTCCCATCTCTCCTTTCATCTAAGCTTTTTCTCATCATAAATCGTTCTCCTTTGTATCAGCCTCACATTACAACCAAGTAAAACTCTGCAAATGTAATTTTAAATTATGGCGTTCAGACATGGAAAAATGTTCCTCTTTGCATCCCACTTACTGTTTAAACTCAGCCCTAACAACATGGAGAAAACATGAAGAAACACTTCTAAAATAATTCAGTGATGTACTAGGAAATGTGAATGTGTAGAAAAGAAATTCAAATGAAAGACTAAAGACAAACTTAATATTTAAATTTTGAACACTTTAATTAAACATAAAATTTAATTAAAACATTAAACAAAGGCTAAGTGGGCAGCTTTTGCAAAATCAAAAAATTTCACTGAGAATTTTATAGCACATTTGAAAGAGAAGCATTGCTTTGGGTCTGAAAATACTTAGAGTTCATTTTAAATTCAGGTAAACATAGGTAAATACACTCAATAAGTTAAGTTTCTGAATTGCTTTGAGCTGCTGCATATCCACATCTCATAAGTTTTTATGATTATCTAAGACATGTTTTACTAACTCATCTTCAATTTAATGGCTGCTAATAATATTGGGCATAAAAGGAATAAAACTTAATTTCAAAGAAATGTCTTTTCTTACATTCAATTAAAAAAATTCAATAGAGAAACAGTTCATTCACCATGAAGATTAAAAAACACAATACATTTTAGGTTTTTTTTTCAGTCTCATTAATTACTCCAAATTCTTCATGTAGTAAATAGCTCAAAACTCAGCCTTTTGAAAGAAAAAAAAAAGTATTACTATACAACATCTACACTGATCCAGTAGCTCCTGCAGTACGCCATCTTATTATTCAAAAGAAGATGGTTATTAGTGTTCAGGGAAACCAGAGTGAGAGAAGGCAATAATCCCTACTATTAATAATGGAGTTGAAGCAAGACTGGCTTCTGTCATTGTTTAATCTAAAAAGTTACCAACAAATACTATTATTTCTGTACACAGTGGCCACAGCACTCTAGAGTTTGTGTTGCATTTTTCATAGGTAAAAAAAATAGAAAGTGAGCACTGTAACATAAACCAGGGAAATTATCTTTCATAGACTTTCTGGGCATTTGGATGCCAAGAACAAAATGCATGCTAAAGGTTGTCTGCAAGTCCACTATTCAAATTTTCATAAGAAAATTACATAACCACTGCTAAGTGAAACAAGAAAGAGAAACCATGTTAGCTACTTTTCTTGTTCTTATGATTAAAACTAACTGAAGAGAAGAGGTAATTAGTGTAGCTGAGAGCTAAAGAAAGGATACAGCCATCATGGTGGGAGGTTAGGGTGCAGTTGCCTCTGCAGACTGGATGCGACCCCTGATTATAGGACCCCGTCAAAAGGTTCATAATCTTCTAAAACAGTGATACTACCTGCGGACATTTTCTACTCAAACAATAATAGGCAGTAAGAAACATCGGGGATCTGGAAGAATACGAACGTTATCTTATTCCATTTTCATAAGAAATATTAGACTTTCAAAATGCAAATCCAAATATCTACAAACACGTTTTCCTCCATTTTGAGAGTGGAACAGAAAAGCTCCAGACTCTAAGGAAATTTAATATAAAATACAATATTTGGTTTTAGAAGAATCAACTTTCTTATTAGATAAAAGTAGGATATTTTAAATGACACAGAATTACAGAAAGATTTTATTTGATCTTGAATCATTACAGTATTTGACTCTATAAAGACCAGCTAAAGCCAAAAATATAGCATTTTAGCAAAGGAAAAGCTATTGAAACAGGTTCTTTTAAAATTAACATCTATAAATACAATTGTATCTTAAATATTTCAGCAAATTTTGATCTATTCCAACAGAGTGTGGAAAATCACTCAGTTTGTGAAGATTATAGAAGAAAAGTAGTTTATTATTCTGAATTTGAAAATAAGTGTGTATCCTCTCTTAAACTATTCACTCAAACAAACTAAGCCCAATGGAACAGACTTTTGAGATGCAATCAAAATCTTTGATTTTGCTGCACACCATTTCAACACATAATTTAAAGTCTGTATCAAACAAATGTTTAATCAATACCTCAACTCATCAGGATGTCCTTTAGATATCTCAATCGCACATCTGAATCATTCATGATTTGCCAAACATATCTTTTAAAAATTCTTGGTCATTGTGGATTTAGAAGTGAGGTAGTGTTAAAGTTAGTGAACATTAGTTCTCAATTTTCTCCCTTATTTTGTAATGGCAGATACAATATGCTCACAAACAGTAGTGTGGGTTACAAATCCATGCGGAGTTAGGCACCTTGGGACAAGAGGATTCTGAGGAGGGAAAGAAATATTTTGCTTGTAGAGGCTAAGGCTTCATTAGAAAATCAACAATTTTCAGAGGAACCACGAAATTAATTTCCAGAGTGGTTGTAAAACTCTGCCCTCTCCCAGCAGTGGAGGAGAGTTCCCCTTTTCCCACATCCTTACCAGTGTCTGCTGTCCGTTGAGTTTCTTATCTGAGCCATTCTGTTCGGTATAAAGTGGAACGAACCTCAGAGCCTCTTGATTTGCATTTCCCTGATGACTAAGGACATTGAACATTTCTTTAAATGTTTCTCAGATATTTGAGATTCCTCTGTTGAAAATTCTCTGTTTATCTCTGTACTCCATTTTCTAATTGGATTGTCTGGTTTGTTGGTATCCGCCTTCTTGATTTCTTTATATGTTTTAGATATTAGTCCTCTTTATATGTTTTGGATATTAGAACATCTCTTCCCATTCTGTAGTCTAAAAAGGATAGCGACTTTACAAGATCAATAATGTTAATTAACTCAGACCCTTGGGTGATCCCAGAGACTGAACCATCAACCAAAGAGCATACATGGGCTGGACCTAGGCAACCTGCACATACGTAGCAGAAGTGTTGTTTAGTCTTAATGCGGGTTCCCTAACAACTGGAATAGAAGTCTGTCCCTGACTCTTGCCTACCTGTGTCTCCTGTTCCCCTACGTGGGCTGCCTCATCTGGACTCAGTAAGAGAGAACATAACTAGTTTTGAATAGGCTTGATGTGCTAGGGTGGGTTGGTATCCACCAGCTTCTCAGAGGTGAAGGGAAGGGGTGAGGAGCTATGTGAGGTGGAGAATGGGAGATGAGTGGGCATCTGTGATCAGGATGTAAAATGTATATATAAATTAATGGAATAATAAATATAAAAAAGAAAATAAAAAATCGATCTCCACTAAAAGGGGACAGAAACAGATGATCTGAAATAGAAAGATAAACAACTATTGCCAGTTTTAAAAATATGAAAGATTAAGAAATGCCTCCAAATACATCTTGTATCTTCTCATGTTACATCAAGATTGAAAGAAATAGCATTTCAAACATTTGGTTTTGGAAATTTATGGGTTGAGTTCAGAGTCAAAGTAAAGAAAGAAACAGCATCAATATCAATAAAAATTGAAAAAGAGAGGATGGCAGATATTTTAGCAGTTAACCAGGAGGTGAGGGTATCTTGTTCTTCAAGGACACACAAGTCATTTTCCAGTACACAGATCAGACAGCTTCCAATTCCAGGTCCTGTACTGAACTCCCTCTCTTGACTCTGTGGACATCTCAAGAAAGACAAAAACAAATAAACTAACAAACAAAACCCTTCCTCTTTGATTGCTTATAACTCTTCATGTACATGTCTGATTCTGTGAGATTACCCGCATCCATGATACGGTGTCAGTGTTCAAACTGGTTTAAATCTTGTTTAAACAGATATATTGTTGAGATTTCATGGGTGAAGTTTCTTCATCACATTGAAAAGAAGCAATTGCAGAGCAGCTTCCTGGATCTCTGGCACTTGCCACCATTTAGACTCCTCTTGCTTGAGGTTCCCTAAGCCTTAAGTTATAGTAATAATTTCCAGATACTTCAACTCAGACTGGGCACCTGAAGATCAGTTGTTCTCTTCATTTTGACAGTGTGGATTTCTGTAATGATCTCTGTCTACTGAATAAACAAGGAAGCTGTCTTGATGAACAGTGAGAGCTATAATTAAACTCTGATAAATTCAAAATTAAGAGAATGTATCCATGAGAGGTCAGAGCTGAATCAATGAGTAAAGAGAAAAACATTATATACATATATATAAATAATTATATATATATAAATAATTATATATATATATAATTTTTGTATTGATGTATTTTCTTTTTCCTCCTATGTGTGTGTGTGTGTGTGTGTGTGTGTGTGTGTATTACATCAACTAGCTATTCAAAACAATTAGTATGTATATTATAGTATATATATGTATACACATATAATATATATATCTATATTATATATGATAACTGGCTATGTAGGACACAAAACTAAAATCTTAATTCAGAGCACTAGAAGCAAAATAAGAAAGTCAGAGAAAGAGAAAGAACGAACTAGAGGGCTAGAAAGTGAGAGACACAGACAGATACATAGATGAGTAATAGGTAGATAATGCATAGATATACATGGATTAATAAATAGATATCAGAGAGATAATACCCAGATAGCTTAATAGATAGATAGATAGATAGATAGATAGATAGATAGATAGATAGATAGATAGATAGACAGATAGATAATAGAGTATAGATAGATAGATAATAAATAGAGAATAGTTAAATAGAGCTAAGGAAAGAAAAATACATGGAAAAGAATGATTTATAGGAAAAATAAATTGAGATCTGTTTCAAGCTTCATAGGAAAATAAGCATGCATCATTCAGCTAAAGTGAGTTGAAATCTCGTTTATATTTTAGCTAATTTGTAGGTCTATTAATTGCAAAAAAAAGAAGGAAAGTTGGAAAGGGTTGTTCCTAACCTTATGATTCATCCATTTCAGGTTTCTCCAGAAGGTCATGTATGTTACAATTTCTCTGCTAGGCAGGATCCAGGAGTCCAGGAATAAAGCAATAAAAAAAGGGGGGGAGAAGTTCTTCTCTCTACCACCCCTAGTAACATACTACAAAAAAAATTACTGCCTGTTTTTATGACCTTAAGTTTTGCTGATCTAAAAATTTTGGTTCTAGAAGGAGAACCACTCATGACTGGACCTACATAAAATGCCAGTTCAGACTTCCCCTTGGCCACATTGCGCTTCTGAGGCACTTATGCCAACAGGGTAAAAAAACCGAGTAACATTGTGGTGATTGGTCCAGATTACCATGGAGAAATTGCATTGCTTCTTCACAATGGAGGTAAGGAAGACTATGCCTTGAGTGCAGGAGACCTTTTAGGGTGTATCTTGGAGCAACCATGTCCTGTAATTAAAGTCAGTGGGATACTACTACAGCCTACTCCAGAAGCTATAACAAAAGACATTAGGAATGAGGGTATGGATATTCTTCCATGGGAAACACAGAAAGGATAGTAGAAGAAAGCAGTTATACCTAAACCACAGGAGCAAGTAAAGAAATGAAGACTAAAATTGGCAGAAGTTTTTCTATCCTATTTTCTTAGTAATGTGTTTGTTGACAGCTGACAAATTGGGAAAAGATATTCATCAACCCTACATCCAACAGAGTGTTAATATGCAAAAATATAGAAAGAACTCATGAAGATAGACCAATTAATTAAAAGGGGGTACAGAGCTAAACAGAGAATTCTCAACAAAGGAATTTCAAATGGCTGAGAAACACTTTAAAATATGTTTAACATCCTAGTCAGTGAGGTAATGCAAATCAAAATGACTCTTGAGATTTCATCTTACATCTACCAGAATGGCTAAGACAAAAATCTTAGGGGACAGCACGTGTTGGTGAAGATGTAGAAAGCATGGAACAACACTCTTTCACTGCTAGTGAGAGTGCAAACATGTACAACCACTATGGAAAACAATTTGGCAGTTTCTCAGAAAATTGGGAATAGTTCTACCTCAAGATTGAACTATACCACTCCTAGCCATATACTCAAAATATTCATCACCATTTCACAAGGGCACTTCTTCACCTATGTTCATAGCAGCTTTATTTGTAACAGCCAGAAACTGTAAATAACCTAGATACCCCTCAACTGAAGAGTGGATAAAGAATATGAAATTCATTAGTCCAATGGAATACTACTCATCTTAAAAGCAAAGACACCATGAATTTTGCAGGCAAATGAATGGAACTAGAAAATATCATAAGTGAAGTAACCCTGATCCAAAAGGACATGCATGGTTGCATGGTATGTGCTCAATTATAAGTGGTTATTACTCATAAAGTATAGGATATACATGGATAATCCACAGGCACAAAGAAGCTAAATAACAAGGAGGACCCAAGGGAAGGTGGTTGAATCTTCCTCAAAAGGAGAACCAAAATAGATATTGAACGTGGATGAACGGAGAGAACTGGGTGGGGAAGGAGATGGAGAGGGGAACATGGCAGCAGCATCAATTGTAGGGAAAGAAGGGAAGAGAGAAGGGAAATCAGTGGTGGTAGGGGCAATCCCTAGCATATACCAGAGACCTGGGATGGGGGGGAAGCCCCAGGGTGTCTATGGGAGTGACTCTAACTGAAACTTCCAAGCAATGGCGGCTATGGATCCTGAATTAGCTACTTCCTGTAGCCAGGCTGGACTCCCACTTGAGAGAAAAGGACAGTAACCTACCCACATTACCTTCTACCCAAAATGTATCCTGCCTACAAGATGTGCAGGGACAAAGAGAGAACAGAGACAGAGGCAATGGCCAACCAACAACTAGCCTTAATGGACACACATCCCATGGTCAAAAACCAACCCCTACCTGTTAATGATCCTCTGTTATGCAGGCAGACAGCAGCCTAGCTTAACTGTCCTCCTAGAGAATCCACTCAGCAGCCAACGGAAAGCTATGCGAAGATCCACAGCCAAACATTAGATAGAACTCAGGGCGTTGTGTGGAAGAGTTGAGGAATAATTAAGGAAACTAAAATGGATTGCGACTGCACAGGAAGACCAACAGAGTCAACTAAACTGGACACTTGTTGGCTTCCAGAAACCGAACCACCAACCAGGCTGAATATAGGCTTCCTGCACATATGTAGCAGATATGTAGGTAGGTCTTCATGCAGGTTTCCCAACAACTGGAGCAGGGACTGTCCCTATATCTATTGCCTCCCTGTGGACCAGATTCCCTAACTTCCTTGTCTTGTCGGCCTCAGTGGGAGAGGATGTGCTGTGTACTACAGTGACTTTATGTATGTGTTGAGGGGAGTGTTGGCAATGGAGGAAGGGAGCTTTGCCTTCTCAGAACAGGAGAGGGACGAATGGGAGAGGATCTGCATGAGGGGGTATTGGGAGGAGAGGTAGTAGCTGATGTTGGGATATAAAGTGAATAAATAAATAGATTTAAAGCAATAAAAATATATTAAAATACTTATATAGTTATTTGTATTTTCATTCCTAAATTTCTTTATTATGTAATATAAAATCAAGAGAATATCAATGTTTGTCATATTTAAGTTTGAGATACTAAAACAATGTCTCCTATTTTAAATTTATTGCCACCTATTTTAAATTTATAATATATTTATTTCTGAACAAGGGATAGTTGTATTGTATATGCATAATTATTACCTGGTTAAATATATAGTATATGTGTGATAGTTGTATCATGCATACATGTTATTATGACTTGTTTATTTGTTATCATTTGGAAATATTTATGACATGAGGAACTAATTATATTCTGCTTTACTCATAAATCGATGCTTTAGCCAGTTGTCATTAGAAGGTTTAGTAGTATCCAATGACTTAAATAAATCCTGACAGTGGCTGTGTTCCTCACTACCCACCCAATGTTCTGGATTCCTGAATGAGACACACATACACACACACACACACACACACACACACACACACAGCCTTTTTGTTTTGATATGCCTAAAATAGCTTAATGGCTGATCCACTTCCTAACCTCCACATGGCTAATCGACATGTCTCCAATATTCCTGAGTTATTACTTAGTAAATCCTATATTCCATCTTTGTTGCACTGGACCCAGTTGGGCAGCCCTCTTGGACTGCTCTCCCCCAGCTGCTACATGGCACCTATGCTCTCTGTCCCATGCTTTCTCAGGTGTGGCGTCACTCCTCTCATTTTCCTTCTGGTATGGTGGATCTTTTTCCTCCTTTCTTCCTCTCTCTCTGAGGCATCCTAATAATTCCACCTCTGTCTGCCCTGTCTAACCACTGGCTGCAAGCAACATTATTTACCAATCAGTACTGACTGGGGGCAGGGTCTCTCAGTGTCTTATATATGGATGTGCAGATTCTCATGCAAATAATTTGGGGGATCCAAATTAGCATAAGAATATGAGCAGCAAAGTTGCTACAGAGAGGCTTCTCCTGGCAGAATATGGGAACAGTTGCAAAAGCCAACAACCAGACATTACATGGAGATAGAGTCTAAATGTGAGGTCTCCATTAAATCATGCTCAGAGCTCAGGGAATCGTTGGAAGATGAGGCAAAAATATTGTCAAAGACAGGCAATGGAGGACACCAGAAGAACAAGGCTCTCTGAATCAACTAACCTAGGCACATATGAGCTCATAGAGTATGAAACTGCAATTACAGGACCCATATGAGTCTACACCAGGTCTTCTGCATATATATTACAGGTGTTGGCATAATATTTTTATAGTATTCTTGACTGTGAGAAAGAGTGGGTCTCTTGACCATTGTTCATGCTCTTGGGACTCTGTTCCTCCTGTTGAGTAACTGTGTCCATCTTTGATACGTCAATTTTGTCTCATCTTTTTATATCACCTTATTTATTTTGTCATGCTTTGGTTTTCATATCTTGGAAGGCTGTTCTTTTCTAAGGACAGAAAGAAAGGGAGTAGATCCAGAGGGGAAGAGAGGTAGGGAGGAACTGGGAGGATTGCAGGGAGGGGAAACTATAATCAGGACTTACTATGTGAGAATATAATCTATGTGCAATAAAAGAAAAAAAAGTGTATATAAAAAATGACACAGTTTTCTATTTTATAAATATATCAGAATATCAGTTTTAAAGATATGATTCCCTTCATCATTTACATGTAAACCTACCTGAAATATTTCATGTCTACTGGCATTTGGGTACTCATTCCTTGTCATGAAAAGAATCTCATTTAATTTTCTTTTCTCAATACTCTCTAAAGATATTCAAGAGAAAAACATAAAGTAATATAGAAACTCCAATTGTATGAGAACTATTTTTCATAAAACAATTGCAGTCATTGTTAGCATGAATAATTCAAATACATTTACATTTGACAAAAAGCATGACCATTGTTTTTGCATGCTGAGGAGGGAGCTCTGCTGTATGTCAGTTGTCAACATTTACAGAGCAAAGAGAAAAAGACAAGTGTTCTTGCTTAATTGAGAGACAGGAGGAGTGTGACACAGCATGGCCTGCAGCTCTCTGTTTATGCATACTTTCTCTGGTGATTTATGTATTTCATAGCAACTGTGGGGTGTCACTGTTAATATATAAATATATCACACATGTCAGAAGAAATGAAATACAGTCTAACTGAAGAATAAAATAGAAAGTCACTAATAAAGGAGAGTAAATAATGTTCTAAGCAGACCATTTATGTTTCATAAAATCATAGCAAGTAGCTATAACAACTTGTAAATGTTAAGATATCTTTTGGATAAAGTATGGCCTTCCCAGCCTTGAGCAGACCCTTCCTAACCTTGAGCAGGCTAAACAGACCTTGAGCGCTTGCCACAATGGGCCTTATCAACCTTGGTGGAGCCATCTTCCTTGGTTGCATGCACAGTTTCCCACAGGAACTGCCACACTGACCTTGCTTTGCAACATACTCCAGCTAAAACAAAGGATGGGGTCTGTGGGCTTTCCCTATATAAACACAGTGGTGAATATTAAACGTGGAGCCTTGATGAGAACCTTGTCTTGGCTTCAATCCTCTCTACCCCCCCCCATCTCTTTTTCATTTCCAGCCCCCCTTTCAGGTAAACCCAGTTTGTGTTTGGCTGCTGAACAGCTACGATAAGGTATTGATATGATTAATTATCCACACAATTTATAACTATCCTTTCTTGCTGTCAAGATTTCTAAAAGGAACATGAGATATCTAATGTAAACATTCTAAAATTATTTGTTAAATACTATATATAAAATTAAAATTAATTTTCAATGGAAAACTATTAGAAAATAAAAGATTGTATTACAAATATAACTATTAATATAATGGCAAGGGATTAGAATAAATTGTTTTTAAGACTCTGTTCATTTAAAGAGGGAAAACTGAGAATAGAAAAATGTCAAAATGAAAACAATTCAATTATTTAATTTTATGGTTCCAGAAAGTTATGTGTTCAAGAATATTCATTCAGGAAAGTGGGCTTTCTAAACCCAAATTATGTTATGGAGAATAGAAAACATAGGGAGGGTGTATAAAAGACAATAACATTTGTATAGAAGTGGAATGCAAGACAGAAAAAGTCATCAGCTTTCAAGTGATACTTAGAGTGAAATATACTAATGTGATGAAATCAGCACAACACACAAAAGTAAAGAAAGGAGTGTCTTGGGGACTCAAAAGCAAATAAATAAATAAATCCTTAATTTTTTTTCATTTTAATTTGTCTGATACCATAACGGCGCATAAAAATTAATGATCCACATATGTCTAAGGGTGTTTGGAAGACAAGCAGCTACCAAATTTAGGAAACTAGTAGAAATTAATGGGCTAATTTAAGACTGAGAGGGAATGATATTACATAGGAATTATATCACTATATTAGGGACAAATCACATTTAAGAGTTTTACTAGGTTGGAGCTAATCAACTAGAATATTTACCAGGAAATTTACCAAAAATTGCCCCCCTATCCATTCTAATTCAAATTTATCAACT
This sequence comes from Uromys caudimaculatus, assembly GCA_028551405.1. Taxonomy (NCBI): domain Eukaryota; kingdom Metazoa; phylum Chordata; class Mammalia; order Rodentia; family Muridae; genus Uromys; species Uromys caudimaculatus. Next base: position 48,319,038 of record CM052718.1, on the reverse strand, counting down.
CCTAAACCCAACTATCATATTTATCCTAGCTATTTCATCAATTTTCATAGGACTATGAGGAGGACTAAACCAAACACAAACCCAAAAAATCATAGCATTCTCATCAATCGCCCATATAGGATGAATAATAGCTATCCTTCCTTATAATCCAACAATCACACTTCTTAATCTAATTATACAGGAAATTACAAAAAAAAAATGAGGAGTAAAATTAAGTCATCTGTGGAGAAAATATTCACAAATGGTGTGTGTGATACATGTTTAGCATCCAATACACAATGAGTTCAACTCAAAGCTAGTGACCCATAAAAATAAATCAAAATATCTGAATGTACAGATCATGAATAAGATCTGCAAATGGCAGACTAACATGTGAAAAGATGTTCTCTATTATATGTCGCCACGATATTGCAGTGGTTTTAAACTATAGGGTATCATTGCACAACTATTAGAAAGGCCAAGCTTCAAAAACAAGAAGCATCAAATTCAGGAACAAATGTAGATCGAACTAAGGTCATCACTGCTATAGGAATGATAACACTGCACAAACACACTCAGAGCACACTGCAGTATGTGAGCTGAGTAAACTGGGTGCTGCAATGTGTCCCAAATGCTGGTGTACTTCTCTCCACACAAAGGAGCTGAAAACTTATGTCCTTATGTAACCTCAGTGTAGGTGCTTGCAGCAGCTTTTTGTGTATTTGCCCGGTATGGAAACAACCAACATTTTCCTCAGTACGTAAATAGATGAATATCACAGTTTTGGTAGACCTCTAAAAGTATATTTTAAGAAGGCAACAACTCTGCTTAGATTTCCTTTTTTTTTTTTTTTTTTTCTTTCTGCTAGTTGAGAAAAATTTTGACATAAAATGATCCCATGGTTGCATCTCAGTTCTTCCTTCTTTCAACTCTAAAGCAAACTTCATGGCACAATAAAACAGAGTAACCTGCGTACAATGTTAGATATTTAGACTGCATTTGAGGCCCATGCAACTGGAGAAAAATGACACTGTGACTTAGAAAAAGGACTTGCTTCAATTTCAGCAAATGAATCATGTTTACTTGTGTTTCAGTTTGGAAATGTTTACCGTGTCCTTCATCATTCTTCTGTCAGTAACCTGGAAATCCCTATCACTAGGCAACCAGGTTCATACCTCATAAAGCCTGAATACGGTCAGGTTGAATAACCTTCAACTTGATAAACTAAGAGTTGATGAGTAAATACTGCTTCCTTTTACCAGAGCTAAAAGTTCAAACATGCTTGACACTGTTTCCCTAGGGTATAAGACGCCTCAATAAGAGTCCATCAATGCTTTCCTTCACTCTCTTTTCTCACTTCCTCCTCCTTTCTCCGTTTCTGACCTTGGATTTCTCCAAATGTTCTTCCACCCAAATATTGGTTAGTCAGTTGATTTCTGATAGACCAGTCTTAATTAATTGCTGATGTATTTTCAAAACCATACAACTACCCTGTTTAATATGCAATCCCTGAGTGGGCAAGGAGTTTTGACCACTATGCCAAATCATATGACCTGACTGTTAGGATTCTTGAGACGGCTCTGGTGTATCAATTAAATGTTACATACATGAAGCCCTCTTAATTGTGATCTTCTGGATTTCTCTTTTATCCAGTGACTCTCTGAGAAACAAAACTGGTTCCAAGATAACATTCTCCCTTTTGTGTATGCACTAGTTGAAAGTTAAGTAGCTATGTGGGTTGTGGATATGAAATAGCCCTATTCAATATGGACTCATTATTTTGGTAGGGCTACACTGTGGTCTTAGTTGAGTAAATCCATACCGTGTTATGGGAAACCCCCAGGAGTTTAATTTAAGGACTGTCAACTTAACCAAGCCAATAAATATATGAGTATGCAAAGTACATACTTTGAATTTTTGATGATTAAAGATAGATCTTCCATATTAGTGAAGAATCAATTAATAGAACAGTTTACTTTAGTATATACTAATTAGTTTTATGTCTTTTTTCTTTTTTTTTTGCATGCTAGTTTAGTTTGTTCTTATTTTATTTATTTTATTTTATTTTTAATCAGATAATAGAATGACCCATCGCGTAGGACTTTAGAATGCCAAATGATCATGACTATTTATTCTTTTTTTTTTATTTTTTTTTTATTTTTTTATTTATTTATTTTTTGATATTTTATTTACATTTCCGATGATTCCCCTTTTCTTTAGAAACCCCGTGTCCCCTCCCCCTCCCGCCTCTGTGAGGGAATTCCTCCTCCCACCTACCTGCCCACCCATTCCCATA
>CM052718.1:48233304-48316263 GCA_028551405.1 Uromys caudimaculatus | reverse complement strand
GTGTTAGGAGAGCTGGGTTCTGACGGTGCAGAGTACTCCTGGTTTCTGTTCCTTATGTTCTTGCCCTTGCCTTTTGCCATCTTGTTGACTCTGTTGTTAGCTGATCTTACTCTGTCTGGTTGTGGCTTGCCCCTCCTGCAGGTCTCTGTGTCAGTACTCCTTGAAGACCAGCTCTCTCTGAGAGGTGTTTGGGTTTGGAGAGCTGTGGCACCAGGTTTGATCCTGGTCCTGGACGTTGTTGACCTTCAGTCTCTGTGGCCCACGGAAAGCGGGTGGAGTCCTTGAGCTCTGGGGCTCGTTTTGCCCCTGCTAGAGGCTTTTCCTCATTCCTGGTGAGCTGTGGGGCGCGTCCCTGGCCCTCCGCTAGGTCCTGTGATCTCCGGCGAGGGATCTTTGTCCCGGCGCTGATCCGGTGTGGGGCCCTGTGGCCCAAGCTGAGGTCTCCGGCCGTCGCCGGAAGCTGCTGGCGGTCAGTCTCTGTGGTCTGGTGAGCTGTGGGGCGTGTCTTTGGCCCTCCGCTGGGTCTTGCAATCTCCGGCGAGGGATCTTTGTCCCGGCGCTGATCAGCTGTGGGGCCCGGTGGCCCAAGCTCATGACTATTTATTCTTATCTGCACATGTTTGTCTATTGATGTGATTTACATAAGCTTTTTCTTGCAAAGGAATTTAAACTGTTTCATATTTTGCTGCTAAAATATTTTGAGTAACAGCTAATGTTGAAGGAGGGTTCTCAAAATGCTAACATTTTAATTTCAATTCAATTTCTTCATTTTCTAATTTCTTATCAAAAGGCCAAATTTTGTTTTAAACTTATTATTGTCTTCAGTCTTATCTTTACTTTAGTCTAATTTCAGTATTTTGTATTGTATTGTCTTTAACTTCAAACTTACTTCATGCTGTGCAGTTAAATTTCTATAAGAGAGATTCATGCTGTGAACAAGTTGTTTTATTTATTTGTCAAAATCATCTCAAGGTCTTTCTTCAATTGCTTATTTTCATTACACTTCTACAAAATTCCTATAAAGATAAACATGGTAATACAAGATTATCTATCAAATCATTTTAGAAAAATAACTTTAAATTTATGACAAGTAATACTTTAAAGAAAATAGTGGAATTTAAATAAATAAAAACTACTCAGCCTTGAGGAATACGGTTACTGATTATAAGTTTCAGAATATTTTATTACAAATCCTTCTAAAACCATATTAAGCAAGAATATTGTGATGGTTTTTATATGCTTGGCCTAGGGAGAGGCACTATTTGGAGATGTGGCCTTGTTGGAATAGGTACAGTCTTTTTGGAGTAGGTGTGTCACTGTGGGTGTGGGCTTTAATACCCAAGTCCTAGCTGACTGGAATTTTCAGTATTCTGCTAGCAGCCTTCAGATGAAGATGTAGAACTCTTACCTGCACCATGCCTGCCTGTATGCTGCCATATTCCCACCTTGATGATAATAGACTGAACCTCTGAACCTGTAAGTCAGCCCCAATTAAATGTTGTCCTTATAGAATTTGCCTTGGTCATGGTGTCTGTTCATAGCAGTAAAACCCTAACTAAAACAAATACTCGTGTTGTTATTTTTTTTTAATTTTTATTGGATATTTTCTTTATTTACATTTCAAATGATATCCTCTTTCCCAGTTTCCCCCCTCTGAGAAACACTCTATCCCATCCCCCTTCCTCCTGCTTCTATGAAGTTGTTCCTTCACCCACCCACTCTTGCCTCCCCGCTCTCAAATTTCCCTAAACTGGCACATCTATTGAGTCTTCATAGGTCCGAAGACCACTCCTCCCATTGATGCCTGACTAGGCCATCCTCTGCTACATATGCAACTGGAGCTATGGGTCTCTCCATGTGTACTCCTTGGTTGGTGGATTAGTCCCTGGGAGCTCTAGGGGTTCTGGTTGGCTGATATTGCTGTTCTTCCTATGGGGTTGCAAACCCCCTTCATCTCCTATAATCCTTTCTCTAACTCCTCCACTGGGGACCCTGTGCTGAGCCCAGTCGTTGACTGCAAGCATCCACCTCTGTATTTGTAAGGCTCTGACTAAGCCTCTCAGGAGACAGCTATATCAGGCTTCTTTCAGCAAGCACTTCTTGCCATCCACAATAGAATCTGAGTTTGGTGACTGTATACAGGATAGATCCCCAGGTGGAGCAGTCTCTGAATGGCCTTTCCTTCAGTCTTTGCTCTACACTGTCTCTGTATTTGCTCCCGTGAGTATTTTGGTCCCCTTTTTAAGAAGGACCAAACCAAAGAATACACATCTATGGACGCATGGTTTGGACCACATATGTGGCAGAGGATGACCTCGATGTCCATCAGGGAGAGAGGAAAGGCCCTTGGGCCTGAGGATGTTAGAGGCCCCAGTAAAGGGGAATGTCAAGGGGGGAATATGGGGATGGGTGGGCGGGTGGGTGGGAGGTGGAATTCCCTCATAGAGGCGGGGATGGGGAGGGGATAGGGGGTTTCCAAAGAGGAGACCCAGAAAAGGGGAAACATTGGAAATGTAAATAAAGTAACAAAAATTAAAAAAAAAAAAGAAGGACCAAAGTACCCACACTATGGTTTTCCTTCTTCTTGAGCTTCATGTGGTCTGTGAATTGTATGTAGGATATTCAAAGCTTTTGGGTTAATATCCACTCATCAGTGAGTCTATACCATGTGTGTTCTTTTGTGTTTGGGCTATCTCACTCAGGATGATATTTTCCAGTTCCATCCATTTGCCTAAGAATTTCAAGAATTCATCATTTTTGATAGCTGAGTAATACTCCATTCTGTAAATTTATCACATTTTCTGTATCAATTCTGAAGGACATCTGGGTTCTTTCCAGCTTCTGGCTATTATAAATAATGCTGCTATGAACATAGTGGAACACGTGCCCTTGTTATATGTTGGGCAATCTTTTGTGTATATGCCCAGGAGAGGTATAGCTGGGTCCTCAAGTAATACTATGTCCAATTTTCTGAGGAACCACCAGACTGATTTCCACAGTGGTTGTACCAGCTTGCAATCTCTCCAACAATGGAGGAGTGTTCCTCTTTCTCCACACCTTCACCAGCATCTGCTGTCACCCAAGTTTTTGATCTTAGCCATTCTGACTGGTGTGAGGTGGAATATCAGGGTTGTTTGGATTTGCATTTCCCTGATGACTAAGGATGTTGAACACTTCTTTAGGTGCTTCTGGGCCAAATGAACACACACACCTATGGTCACTTGATATTTGACAAAGGAGCTAAAACCATCCAGTGGAAAAAAAGACAGCAATTTTAACAGATGCTGCTAACTCAACTGGCGGTCAGCATGTAGAAAAATGCAAATCAACCCATTCTTATCTTCTTGTACAAAGCTCAGTCTAAGTGGATCAAGGACAGCCACATAAACCCAGATACACTGAAACTTAAAGAGGAGAAAGTGGGGACTAGTCTAGAACACATGGACACAGGGGATAATTTCCTGAACAGAACACCAATGGCTTATGCTCTAAGATCAAGAATCAACAAACGGGACCTCATAAAATTGCAAAGCTTCTGTAAGGCGAAGGACACTGTCAATAGGACAAAATAGCAACCAACAGATCAGGAATAAATCTTTACCAAACCTACATCTGATAGAGCTAACATCCAATATATACAAAGAACACAAGAAGTTAGTTCCCAGAAAATCAAATAAATCTATTAAAAATGCTGTACAGAGCTAATCAAAGAATTTTCAACTGAGGAATATCATTTTGTTATTTTTTAGTAGACTGAGAGTATAATGTCTTCGAAGGAGGTATGGGAGCTGTTATTTTGCATTATGAGAAGTACAGTGAAATGAGGCATTTTAATCAGTATAATTGATAAACTGATTTTGAAAATAATAAAAATCCCTTAAAATTGTCTTATATCAGTTAATTTTAGAACAATGGAGTCTGTTAATGATGACTGAAAAACAGTTTGATAAAACATACAAAATATACATTTTTAAAAAAGATTAAGTATTCTTAAGAAAAATTCAGAATTTATTCCTTCTACACATAAAATTATTCAAAATCAGATGAAAGAAATTCACCATTAAGGTTATACATGTTGTTATACGGCAGTTCAATAACAGTAAAATATTGAAGAAATAGCTAATAATTCACTTAAGTAATATGATTTTACCACTGTCGTACAAGGCTGTTTTACTTTTAGTACTGCAGATATAAAATACAGGTTTTAAGAAAAATTATTTTTATTACCCACAATAACAAATTTGAAAACAGCACCCCCTTATTCGGTTTAGGAACATAATTATAATAAGTATATTCTAAAATCAGTTTTTTGTTGTCAGTATTTGTTAAATCTGAAATCATTCTGTAACATAATTAATTAGAAACAATGTTATTCTAAATTTCTCAAGATAAATAGCTTAAAGAAATATGAATATTTTGATTTTTAATTTATTTTATTTGTAGAACTAGAATTTTGTAGTGGAAATGGGTATGTTCCTAATTACTTCAAACATTTTGTCTCAGGAACTAATGCAATTAAAATATAATTAATTTCTTCAAGGGAATGATTTTAGTCACCATTTCTAGGAATTTAATATATATTCATATTAATAATATTTTGAAGACATTATATAACTATAAAACCCAGTATGTATCTAAGCATGACCCAGTACTAGTATTGTTATAATTAACTATTCCAGTGTGTATGTATAAAGCTATGGAAATTACATAAATTTTCTCATTTTTAATTTCTTTAATCACTAAAAGAAACATAAAGCTTATATGGGTAGTTGATAGATTAAACAATTTATAATTTGAGGAGATATTTATTTTTATTCTGAGACAGGGTTTTATGGACTCCAAGCTGGTTGGCCTTTTACTCACTTTGTAAATGAGGATGCCCACAAATCTCAATCTTCATGTCTATATTTCCCCAACTTTGGCTTGTAGGTGTGTGCTGCCAACACACCTGATCTTTCTCTTGTCATTAAAATAAATCTTTATTTTTCAAAATGGAGAGAAAATATGCTCAACCAAGACCTCCCTCCTTATTTTATGAATTTAATTACCACTGTACAATTTTAGGAACTTGATTTAGCACCACCTTTAAAATCCTTTGTTTTGCCCACTAGTGTAATAATACACCTAGACAAGGGTGATCGCATGAAAACATCAAGATGGGTGATTTTGCATTCCTAGAAATGATGAGTACATCTCTTGTAATGCATCAATTATTTCCGTGAATATATAAAGATGGGCTTGTGTTCTGATCTAGTCACAGCTACAGAGTATAGCAAAGAAAAATCCATTGGTGCTCTGCAATTTGTAACAATGAATAGATAGCAACATTTAAAGTTATTATCCTCTAATGTGTAATATCTAACAATAGCAAAGGATAGAAACATGAGATTTACTCATGCTGCATATGCAAAACACCTGAACATCTTTTCTATTAATGTGGTCCTTTGGAAAAACTTGAGGCTGAATAAATCAAAATATTTTACAGCAATAATTTAGCATCAGAATTTATTCTAAGGTACCAATTGTATTCTAATGGTGGGCATTAATTCTGCATAGAAAAGTTATCACTGGGCAAGGGTAATAACACATCTCTATTAATAGCTTCTGAGGGACAGAACCAGGCACTTGTCTATGATGAACTAAAAGTGTATGGTTTACTAAGAAGATGAGGAAATTTTAAAGCATTTGGATTTTCCCTGTCATTGACTTGGTCAAGTTAATATGAATTAGCAGTCTCTTGGTTCTTCGTTTTTGTTTGTTTGTTTTTACTGAAACTTCATTGTAAAGAAATTACAAATAGAACATCAAACACTGAAATCAACTAGACCAAATTCTTTACATCTCAATCAACTTGTCTACAGTTAGAGCATTCCTTCTGAAGCCATGGAGCTTAATGTTGGATTTTTGCACAGTTGCCATCAAATATATACTTTAGCAATGAAACTAAAAAAATCTGTAAATTAGAATTTAAAAAATGTATAACTCCTTTTATAACTCATATCTTTTAGCTGTATTCTTCCTATTCATCCTTCATCATCACCTAATAGTTAGCTTCATTTTTTACATGTTATACTATAGTCACATATACCTTTATTTGCATTAACATATGGTATATATATATGTATATATATGCATACATACACACACACACACACACATACCTGTGCATGCTTAAGCACACACACTAAGATGCATATAGCAGGGAGAGCATGTTTTTCTTTACTTCTGTGATTTTAATCTTTCTGGAATGTGACCCCTCTTAAGATTATTTATTCAAAGTCCACCCACTTTACTTAAAATTTTATTTTTTCTTAGAACTGTAAAAAGTTTTCAGTGTTCATTCATCTGTTGATAGGCAACTAAATTGATATCATTTTTGTGATAATATGAATAAAGCAGCCATATGTATGAGTCCAAATTCCTTTATGACAAGCTGAGGAATTCTGAGTATATACCAAGGTATGAAGTGTCTGAATCATAGGGTAAGTCTATTTCTAATATTTGAAGAAATCTCCAAACTGATTTGTATGGTGCCTCTATTTATTGATACCAGTTCCAATATTTTCTGTCAATGTTTTTGATGATAGCCATTCTGATTGACACTTTTTGGTATCTTAAAATAGTTTTCATAGATAAGCTTAAAATTATTATTTACAAATATTTCTTGTATTTTTTCCACTTATACTCTGGATATTTTCATTCTTATTTCTGTAAAATGCACCATGAATTTTCTTTCCCAGAGATGTGAACTATGAAGGTTTTTTGTTCAGACAAATGTTCTGGAGAAAGTATTTCCTACATTAGATTAATTATTTTTCTAATTTTCTACCTGTCTTGATGTTTGTTAAAATTTCATCATCATCCCTGTTTCTATGGACTTTCTCTGATGAAGAAAGTGTTGATCCATAGCTGAGCATAAAACATAAGGCAATAGTGTTGAGTGCAAACTATAAACTAACAGTGACTAAGTTCAACAAATAGCCAATTTGAGATGAGTGCAAAGTACATTCAATACATAGTCAATAAGGGCTAAGTGAAAAGTATAAAGCAATAGAAATAAAGGCTTCAGTGGGGCTTAGTCCTGGACAAAAAACAAAACAAAACAAAACAAACAACAAAAAAACCCAACTAGCTAATAAAACTATGTGGAAGAGAATCATTCATAATTGACATGAAGCTTGAGAAGGAGAAACTTGGTTTGAGTTTTTCATTAATATTTTTCCAATGAAATATTGATCAGTATAAACTAGATCATTATGACTGTTGCATACATTCGTCCTTCCAATGATATCATTTCCACTTAGCAGTCTCTTCATATTTGGTGTTATATTTCTAACGACCGAGTCAGAAACTTATGTTTAATTATGATTATATTCAAGACAACTATTAACTTTTTTGTAAATAAATAGGAAAACTTTCTCTCATGACAGTTCTAGCAAGATATAATAATATAGGAATAATATAGGAAGATAAAACTAAACTAGAGCTATTAGATGATAAAAGAATGAATTGTAACTCTGGTGACTGTGATAGAGCTGTTCGGTTTGTCAAGGATATCAGATACTATTTATTGATAAAATTAAAAATTCGTTAATTTAATAATTAAAAATAAGTATTAAAAAGGAGAAAATGATCAGTAGACTGATAATGGTAAATGACAAAATATCAAAGACAAGTATAAATAGCAGATAGAAAACAGGATGAGAGTACAATATGAAGTTAAAAATTGATAGAACCCACCATGTAGGTCATCATAGCACTGATAAACATGGTGGAATCTAAAAGAAAGTGGTACTTTTGAAGTATTAAAAATGGAAATGCACATGCATTCAACACTAAATTGACTCTGTGTGTATACTAAAATTCCATGAATTTGATTATGAAATAAGGTATAAATATTGTCCACATGTCTACAATTCTCAGAAAATTAAAATGCTAAACAACTAAAAGGGAGAACAATTATATTTGAAATATATAATTCCATATGTATTAACTAGGTAGCACATGAGTGTCTAGGACATAAATTCAAGTAATAGATGAGGTATTTTGGAAGAAGGTTTTGAGTCTCTTGATACAGTCTCCCAATTGCCTGGTTGTGTGCTTCCACTAGCATTCACAGATTGTAAATCTTCTTAATGAAGTATAATTCATATTTCAAACTTACCCTGGAGAAGGGGGTAAGCAGTGATATTTGGCAGGATGACATCACTGCTATGTAGACTTAGATAAAGGTACAGCCATAATAAGCAACTAAATTACCACCACTATTTTTGTCTATACTTTTCTTTTAAAGTAACTGTTGTTCTTTAGAGGGACAATAGTCATGACTTTTACAGAAGTATTTCAATCACTTTCTTTTCTAAAATCTTTTTACACTTATTTATTTATGTGTATGTGTGTAAGTCAGAGGATAACTTTGTAGATTTCTGTTCTTTCAACACTGTGGGTTCCAGAGATCAACTCTTAGGTCACCAAACTCTCTGAAACTGACACTGCCTGATTTTTCACTAACTTGTAACTTATTTTCTTTTTATTATCATTGAAAGGAAAAAATTACATTGTAAACAAGCTGAGATGGCCTTGTGCCTTGGTTTTGGAGCTGAAGTGTGAGACTAATCTAGGGGGAGTTGTTTGTTTATTGGGGCATGCTTTCATTTTACATTTTATTATGTACTTATGAAATGAGTAAATTTTCTTTTATTTTTAATTTTTATTGAATTATTTAATTTAATTGAAAATCATTTCATTTTATTGAAAATAAATCCTGATCACAGTTTTTCCTCCCTCAACTCTCCCTTCATCCCTCTATCTCCTCTCTCCCCCAGACCCACTACCCCTCCATTTCCTTTTTAGAAAAGAGCAGGCCTCCAAGAGATGAAAGCCAAACAGGATAAAATAAGATACAATAAGACTCATATGGAGACTGGACAAGGCAACACAATAGTAGAAAGAGGCCAAATGGCAGGCAAAAAAGTCAAAGATTCACCTGCTCCCACGGATAGAAGTACCACAAAAACACCAACCTAAGAGCCATAACATATAAGCAAAAGACCAAGTACAAACTTCTCTATGACCCATGCATACCACTTTATTCTCTATGAACTCATATAAGCCCTCCTTAGTTGATTCAGTCAGCAGGATTCTCCTGGGGTCCTCCCTACCTTGTGACCCCTACACTCTTTTCTCCACTCTTCTCAAAGATTCCCCAATCTCCAAGGGAAGGGGTCTGATAGAGTATTCCAATTTAGACTTTCTCTCTTTCTCTGTATAATGACTGTCTGTGGGTTTTTGTACTCATTCCCATTTGCTGCCAGAAGAAGCTTTCTCTGATAATGACTGGATAAGGCACCAATCTATAAGTAAGCGGATTATCATTAGGAATCATGTCATTGTCGGTGTCCCCCCTACTGGCCCCACTTTGGTGGTGTTTGATCGTGCCCTAGGACTCTGGAATATCCAGTCTCTGTTTCCTAGCCATCCAGCAGTGGAAAGCATAGCTTCTTTCTGGTGATATGGGCCTCATGTTAATCCAAATATTAGTTGGCTATTCCCACAAGTTTTGCTCCTCCATTTCCTCAACATATCATGCAGGCAGGACAGATTATAGTCTGAGGGAGGATTGATGTCTAGGTTTCTTTTCCAGTAGCCTGCAGAAGATCTTCTCACACCAAAGAGCCTAGAATGTAGGTGTGGAAGCTCCCTATGGGCACCAATTTGACCTCTCGAAATTCAATGAGTTGTATGGATGTTGTCCTCTGCAATGGGATCCTGCTGTCAATAAAAAAACCCAAAAACCAAAAAACAAAACAACAAGAACAAAAACAAACAAACAAACAAACAAAAACCAACTGACAGTGCCTTATTCTTTAAATTAAAATCTTCAACCATTATGGAGTCTGTATTATAATGCTAATTTTTATTGATTTTTTTCTTTATCTGATGAAAAACCATGTAGTTTGTTGAAACATATGGCAATGGAAAATGTGACTCTACACACAAGCATCTGACAGACCTTGCTGCTTGCTGAGAAATAATTATTTCAGTATAGCTTGACAATATGGCTTTTCCCAAACATTCTATGCTTCATTTTTTCCCCTGAAGTAAGCTTGCTGTTAAGAAAATTTATTCACATGGGATCCCTTACTCAACCTACAGCAATGACAATAAACTCTCGCTCCTAAATCCCTCTCAGATTTCCCTCTAGTGACAATAACTATACACTGCATCTACCAATTCAATATTGTTTAGAACTCTAGCAATTTTAATTCATTCCCTTTATGTTGCTCTTCATCCTAGCAGTTGAATGAATTAGGAACTTCTGTTTTAGCTTCCAAAATAGAAATGCTTCATAAAAAATAGAACTTGCAGTCTGATGCTATCCACATTTATGTGTCAGTGGGCAAGGTTTGTATTTGGAAAATATTATGTCAGTTTTCTTTGAGCTTTCTATCAAAGGATACACTATGAATTTCTTCCAAATATGTTTAATAAAGTTTTTGTTTAACTCTGTTCAATCAAGAGAATGTTATTAATACCTGAGTAGTACTCCATTGTGTAAATGTACCACATTTTCTGTATTCATTCCTCTGTTGAAGGCTGTCTGGGTTCTTTCCAGCTTCTGGCTATTATAAATAAGGCTGCTGTGAATATAGTAGAGCATGTGTCCTTGTTATATGTTGCAGAATCTTTTAGGTTTATGCCCAGGAGTGGTATAGGTGGGTCCTCTGGTAATACTATGTCCAATTTTCTGAGGAACCGCCAGACTGATTTCCAGAGTGGTTGTACCAGCTGGCAATCCCACCAACAATGAAGGAGTGTTCCTCTTTCTCCACATCTTTGCCAGCAACCGAATTTTTTAGCTTAGCCATTCTGAATGGTGTAAGATGGAATCTCAGGATTGTTTTGATTTGCATTTTCCTGATGACTAAGGGTGTCGAACATTTCTTTAGGTGCTTCTCAGCCATTCAATATTCCTCAGTTGAGAATTCTTTGTTTAGTGCTGTATCCCATTTTTAATAGGGTTATTTGATTCTCTAGAGTCTACCTTCTTTAGTTCTTTGTATATATTGGATATTTGCCCTCTATTAGATGTAAGATTGGTAAAGATTTTTTTCCCAATATGTTGGTTGTCCTATTGACGGTGTCCTTTGCCTTACAGAAGCTTTGCAATTTTATGAGGTCCCATTTGTCGATACATGATCTTAGAGCATAAGCCTTTGGTATTCTGTTCAAGAAAATTTCCCCTGTGTTCTTAAGCAAATAGATAGAAGTAGAAAATATTACCCTCAGTGAGGTAACCCAATCACAAAAGAACATACATGGTATGCAATCACTGATAAGTGGATATTAGCCCAAAAGCTCTGGATATCCAAGATACAATTCATACACCACATGAAGATGAAGAAAAAGGAAGACCAAAATGTGAGTGCTTCGATCCTTCTTAGAAAGGGTAACAAAATACTCACAGGAGCAAATATGGAGACAAAGTGTAGAGCTGAGACTGAAGGAGAGGCCATCCAGAGACAGCCCCACGTCGGGATACTTCCAGTATACAGTCACCAAACCCAGACACCATTGTGGATGCCAAGAAGTGCTTACTGAAAGGAGTCTGATACAGCTGTCTCTTGAGAGGCTTAGTCAGAGCCTTACTAATACAGAGGCTGATGCTTGCTGCCAATCATTGGAATGAGCACAGAGTCCCCAATGGAGGAGTTAGAGAAAGGACTGAAAGAGGTGAAGGCGTTTGCAGCGCCACAGGAAAAACAACAACATCAACCAACTATACCTCCCACAGCTCCCAGGGACTAAACCATCAAAGAGTACACATGGAGAGACTCTTGGCTATAGCTGAATATGCTGCAGAAGGTGGCCTTGTTGGGCATCAGTGAGAGGAGAGGCCCTTGGTCCTGTGAAGGCTTGATGTCCCAGTGTAGAGGAATTTGAGGGTGAGGAGACAGGACTGGGTGGGTGGGTGGGGGGATACCCTCATAGAAGAAGGCGGAAGGGGATAGGATAGGGGGCTTCCAGTAGGATGGGAAACCTGGAATGGGGATATCATTTGAAATGTAAATAAATAAAATATCCTATAAAACAAAATTAGACTCATTTAAAGAAAGAAAAATAAGAAAGAAAATGTTAACTAAAAGCTTCAACTAGAGTTATTTTTCTACTTGACCACTGACTGATTTAATGAGATACCATAGGCTATAAATAAAATATTAAAAATCAAAAGCATCAAAAACATTTTCAAATGTTTCATCATTTAATTTTAGTTTATGTCATATGTTAGTTTTTGTATCATTTTCCATTGTAAATAATGCTTTGCCTGCTGAGATTGCATTTCTACATATTCCCAAATTTAGTTCTCAAACTATAATCATTTAAATTTTTCTACTTTTTTTTTTTTGTCTTCTAAAAGAAAAGAGTTATTCCAGAAGATACCTTTTACAATAGAAGTCTATATAGAACACTGGAGCCTCTGAAGTGAACTCTCCTGAAATGACAGAAGAAGCAAATCAGATTCTGTCAAGATATTTATATTTTGCACACCCTGACCCACAGGATTCATTGTATTATACTTATCACTAATTTTAGGACTTTTAACTGGACATCTACAGGATTAGCTAATAAATAAATCTTAGTTGCCATCTTCTGTGTCTGGAAAAGCCAGACATATTATTTAGGTCAAAGAAAAAAAAAAATCCTCACAGTTGAAAATTGTACCATCCTGTAGGATGATTATTCACAAATGAATTAAGAGATTATGTAAAAGTAATTATTTATGTATGTAAAGATATTAACAATAATGGCAAAAGTAAGAATATAAAAAATGAATCTAATCTCACATGTATATGTAGCAATAATGAGATATCCAATATCGATGGATTGAGAGTCATAATTGAAGATGGACAAAATAACACATTTAGTGATATAATGTGCAAGAATTCCAAGATTTGGAAAAACAATAATATGTCACAACTAGACAAAATGCAGAGGTCAGGTGGCTGTGAGGTGCTTTACTCTAAGTACTTACAAAAGTGCCCCTACCGAAGAGGGGCAGAGAGATCTTCTGTATGTACATATTTTCTTTCAGCTGTTGTAGGAAACTGCACTGTCATATTTTTCATGGAATTTATTTCTTCCATTCCATCATTTGCTGAATTTTGTGCTGTTACTTCTTTAGCCAACTAATTCGGCATGGTACTTTCATTAATGATAAAGAAAATGCCCTTAGAATGAGGTCTGGATCCCGCAAGTCCCTCCTACTCCAGGAAGGAATGATAAAGATCCAGATCTTACTCAAACCTTGTGCAGGTAAGCATGCTTCAAATATGTATAGCCACGTTGTGAAAAAAAAAAAAAAAAAAGCAATCTGTATCAATCTATTCTTTCTTCTGACTCTTGGATTCTTTTCATATCCTTTCCTCCAATGCTAACTGAGACTTAGAGGAGGTGACATAGATTGCTTGACTTGGCTGAACATTTTGAAATCACTTATTCTTAGCACCTTGACCAGTTATGAATCTCTGAAGTTATCATCATAATCTTTGAAAAAAAGCTTCAGTGACTAAAAATGACAGCAGCACTAATCTACATGCATAAATATAAATACTAGCTGGCAACCTGACAGGCTCATCTTGTCCACTGGATATAATTGCAGTAGCTTTGCCACTTGTGTTTATTCTAGAAGCAATTAAAGATCAATGGTGGAATATGAGACATTTTATTGATGATAGGTTGGACAAAGGGAACGGATCAGCACAATAAGAGATGAAAATATGATACCAATATATTATAGATAAAAAGGACAGAAAATGTCTTAAAAGTACCTCCAGAAAGTTCTGCATACCCTGACCAATTGTGTGAAATTAGATTTATCTTCTCAAAGACCACTAAAACCACAAAAAATAAGTGTGAAAATAGGAGTAGGGTTTCTAAAACTAGAAATGCAATGATTTTACACACCTAATTGTGATTGTTGATATTGTATTATATTTGTCTTTCTATGCCAGGACACATAACTCTTCTCTTGTGTCTTTGATATATGGATCCATATTTTTCATATTTATTTTTACAAATCACCCTTATACATAGAATCAGAATATTCCATATGAGCACCTAAAAATCGCAATGCTATTCATATATGTAGTAAGATTTGCATTAGTTTAGATTTTCTTTAGCTTAATTAAAGTAAACTTGATTAAAAACAGAAGATCACAAGGAAGATGATATTTGGGTAATGCCATGGTTTTTCTTTGTTCAGCTTCCTTTTTGTTCACACTAAAGTGTTTCTTGCTAGACCCAAAATAAATATATGAATCAGAAACAATAGGGGATTCATGTTTGAAGCATGACTGTGACAGACTGGCCATGAGGCACAGATATTATTATCACGTTTTTATTGTAAACTGTGAAGTGAAGCAGATATGACCAGAAAGTCTAGCACAGCTACACATCAAGACGCATCATTTAGAATATTTAGCAACAGCTAACGTGTTCTTTGTCAAGGTACATAATCAGTCTCTGGTTGTATTCATTAATCAAAGAGGATGATGACAAAAAACAAGAACAAAAAAACTCTAAACGTGCCTCTTCAAGAAAATGTGAAGAAATAGATCAATGTAGACAACCTCTGGTAATCTTTGTTTTACTTTTCTTTATTTATATTTGAGTTCGTTGCCTATATTTAGCCATAGCTAATGCCTCACTAGGAACAGTTAATGGAGGAGCTCAGTTATAACTTCTATGCTTCCATAAACACTTCCATAAAGTGCTTAAATATCCCCTTGTATATAACAATACTAATGTCATATTGTTTTCTCATGACATTTTTTTGTTTTACCTTAGACATGCTCTAGAAACTAAACTTGTTCAGAAAACTAAAATTTGCTTTAGTGGGGATTTGACAGAGGTTTAGAGTCATTCAGAGTTAAAAATTACCAATTTTGGTATTTGTGCTTTACATTTAGAGCAACTACACAAACATAGAAACATGTAAAAACCAAATAAAACAACAACAAAATAAAGAAAACATGTCATTAAAATTGAAACACTTTTAAGCAAATTTGGAAACCTTGGAAGCATATCTGAGTTTTGTTTACCCTAGGTATTTGAATGATTCCAATTTTTAGTTACTGGAAACCTCAGGAATATGTTCATTTACTATAGCAAAAAATGTTTCTATGTATATCCTTGCTTAAAACGTTTTCCCTTTTCAATAACAATAATTAATTGAATACATATTTCACTAACTATACAAACATTAATGTAGAATCTAACAGATACTCAATTACACTGACACACTGACAACCAGTTTTCAGGGGCACCTTCAAACAAGGTGAAAAATAAGGTAAGAAGACATTCTCTCATTGTCATGCTGTCTCCGTATCATAAACGGCTGTTTTGCTGAATGATACTTTTATCTCGGAGATGGAGTACACAAGGAGCCAGGAGACCAGGAATCCTACCATGAAGCAGTCTATCCTAGAACTGTTTGCATTAACAACCCTATAACAATAGCAATGACCATAAACATGTTAAGGTGGAAGGAAGAAAATTTCACAGGGTGTGACACCTAGACAAAGAAACACGGGTAACTAGTAACTGGTGGGAGAAATAGTCTTTCCCTGAATGGAGCCCTCTTACTGGTTATTCAAGATAAAGTAGTCAACTCTGTAACCATATATACCTACAAACAACAGATTGGATTCTGCCAGATATATTTATATATTTGTGAACACATACACAGACACCCAACAGCAGCAGCAGCAACAACAACAATCACAATGAAAGAAAAAGAGACTATCAACTTTAGAATGGTCATGCAAAATTTTGGAGCAGGCTTCCTGGGAGTGGATAGAGGAAGAACAAGAATGGGGTAAAATTATGTGGTTCTGTTTTAATTAAATATGTTAAAAGTCATTTCCTTCCTCTTTGACTCTGAAGGTGGCATCCCCTCTCTTCTGGCAACGATATGTGGGGAGGAGGAGGAAGGAGTATGCTCTTACTGTCTGCTGAATATTTCTCCCAGTTTCTTCTTTCCAGTGATTGTAAGCTTGGGGATTAATTAGAGTCCTCTTTCTTTTACATCCTGAATCCAGAACTGAATTCATCTAAAAGATCGTATCAGGTGTTTCAAGTCCAAATGATGCTAGAGAAGCTGAGCAACACTGAGATTTTGCCCCAAAAGGTAAAGAAAACAAATTATAGATGATCAACATGGTATAAACAAGATTCTTAGGTGCCTCTTGCTTGCTGCTTACTGTGTAGGCCTCCTTTGGAATGAGAAAATGCCAAGGGCAGAAGCAAAGTGTTGTGTTACTTAGCCTAAGGGGGCCTGAAATAAATGACCAATCACCCCATACAGGACAAATGCAACAGACAAGACAAACAATTCTACTGAAGTTGAGGTTAATGAATTAGTGGGTTTACTTGGGTTTCTTACAAGAATGTAGAAGAGGAGTAACTTACAAGAGCATGAAAGACTAAAAGACATCGTCCTAGTGAACAGTCTACCACAACATGGCAATGCTTCACAAATGATCTCTCAAGTTCCTATGGCAGAACAGGCAGCTTCTCTGCTCCTGGGGTCTTTTCTGTCCTCACAATGTCACTGCTTCTACAACGTACAGGAGGCCTCCATAGATTTTTGCAGCTTGTATGTTATGGTGACTTTCTGAGTTGTATGATCTTCTTCTGTCTGGGATTGTTTTAATTCTGAGGAAAAAAAGCTATATAACACAATTCATCATTTGTTAAATCTATCAATGGGTGGCCTCTTTCAATTTGAGAAAGAATGCAAAGAGCTACTGAATAATTACCCCAGCTTCCTTCTTCTTCCTCTTCCTCTTCTTCTTCTTCTTCCTCTTCTTCTTCCTCTTCCTCTTCTTCTTCCTCTTTTTCCTCTTCTTCTTCTGCTAGATTTATCTCTGCTAAATACAGAAGCCACAACTGAATTTATATAAAAGGTGGTATCAAAGCTTACATGTGGAGAAAAGCTAGTCACTTATTATCTTTTGAAAAATTAAGAGCGTTGTTTGGTTTTGTTTTAGGCTTAACAATGGAAATTTTGAGTAAATAGCTGTGTAGTTAAATTTATAAATCTCTAAAATGTTGAGTTGCCCTTCCCCATTGAAGGATTAGCTATATTCATGTCTCAAGAAAATATCTATCCTACATTATATCATGTTTTAAGGAATGTAAAATGATACTTTTAAAAGCACCACAGGGGATTTGTGTAGCTAAAGATTTTAGAATTGTGAAATAAATAAATAAATTTCTTCCTTGCAAGAATCATAACAAACCTCTCTCATTTCTTTTTTATGAAGAGTTCCCATAGATTACTTCCATTTGATTTTGAATTAGTACATTTTAAATCAATCCTAGCTTTATTAATATATATATATTCTATAATAATGTATATTTGTCAGTACATACTGATACAGAGCCTGTGAGAATGCTAAGAGCAGGGAGTTCTACAGATGGAAATGCACCATTCAAACAGAGGTCTCTCTGCCCTGACTCTGTGCTCACAAAGAGGCACACATTATGTGAAGTACTCATATGATCTTTATAGATGGAGCTGAACGAGGTTACATGCTACGCCCAACAAGAATGTTTACCAAGTCTAACCTAAGTTTGGTCAAGGATATTTTTTTTTCTCTTTCTACCCAAATCACTTCTTTATTTTGACTGTTTCTGCAGCCTCTGAAAACAAAGAAATAGTTGTGTCCCAATTGCCCACTAGATCAGCACCCTGCCTTTCCAATCACGATTTCTTAGAATATCAGGTCCAAAACAAGGGAAAATGAATGAGAGCGTCAAAAATACCACACCCCTCATAATATAGTAAGTAAATAATTTTGAAACTTAATTTGCGTAGAAGAGTGAAAAGCAATAGTCCAAAAATTATGATAAATTAGATAGTATAAAAAAGTTTATAGAAAAAATTCATTTCCTTTTAAATGTCATTTTACCAAAATCCAATGACAAACTGTTATATGTCTATGAAACTAGTTATATCATTAAAATTAGCAGCAGAACTGAATGATGTGGCAAGATTCTAATCCTTCAAAAAATATCTGGAGAAAAATAATTTATATTCTAAATAGAAAATTAGTTTTAATATTGCAATGTTATTAATATTATTACATAAAAATTCTTCAAAGTTTTATAAGGCAATAAATTCATAACGTTTAGCATTTTCTAGTTTGCTGAATAGAGATCATTTTAATTATGACCATACAAGAAACTCTTGATTTTTATTATAATTTTACTCATGCTTTATAGAGCAGCGAAATAGCTTGAGCAAGAGTAAATAGAAAGTCAAATACTTGTATACATCTCTAAAATAAAATGTAAATTTTCTAGACAAAGTTTAGAACTACACTGAGAACAAAGATTAAACAAAAACACCCATATTAAACAAAACAGCATATTTCCATAATTTTTTAATGTTGTTTATTACTTCACAGCAAGTTTATTCATATGATCATAAATAATTCCTACAAATTTTTATTTTATTTAACTCAGAAATGCTATGTCTAATCTTGGCTGCCAACTTGACTGCATCCAGTATCAACTTAAACACAGTTATTTGGAACTCCAATGAGGGACTCTTAATCAGATTGATTGTAATAGAAAGCTCCCCTCTAAATGTGTTGATACTCTCTTGTATCTGCCTAAATAAAAACACATTGCAGAATGAATTTGTCTGCTTCCCTTCACAATCATTGGCAAATCCATCTGTTGTGTGCCTTCAGGATTCTTTCGTTGGTACTAAAGCCAGCTTTGAGGGCTTCCAAAATGAGTTGGAGACCAGCAACTCTCTGTAAACATTCTAGGTCTTTAGTGTCAAATTGATACTGTTGAAATACACAGCTTTCTGAACGGTGCAATTACTAATCCCCAGGCTCTCATGTGTGAGATAGCCAGTGTTGGACCACCTGCAGCATATCAAGTCAGTAATCTAAAAATTATATATATTCTCTCAAGTCTACCACTTTTGAGAATCTTAAGTAATATTTATGGTCTTATATTTTTTGTCATTAATTTAGGGCACCAAGGTTTAATTATCATGTTAAATCTCATTATTGTCGGGAAATGTAGGTGCACATCATTTGAAGGTGTTTCAACTCTAGAAAGCTATCAAATGTTTTGAGATTTTATAAAATATTAAGGATGATATTTTCACTGGGAGTTGGTATTTGTTCTTCTATCTGTCAAAACCAAGGCCAAGTGTTCCTTTTGCGGTTCTTGCTGAATTTCCTGGCCTGCAAGAAAAATTCTCTTAAGTAAACCTGTTAAAGTAGGAATCAATAATTTATGGAATGTGCTTCCTATGAGTGTGTCAAGTACAACACAAATATTATATTTCTAAAGCACTACACTTGGTCCATAACACTGGGCTTATCATACCTGTTATGCAAAGTGTTTGGTCACTATTAGCACTTAGGACCTCAGTGACTAAATATGTTGCAGCATAGATGCAATTTAAAAGGTGGTATATTCTAACATAGGTATTTGGAATAGATTCATTACTATTGAATTAACCAGACATGGTAAAACGCTGCTATGTAAAATTTGCATAATTCATGAGTCATATGGTAGATTAAATATTTCATTTTAGTTTGCAAAAGCATAAGCATTGCTTACAAGTGGAAGATAAAGGATGACTCATTTCCTTTTTCCTCATGTGAAAAAAGAGTACAAACAATTACCTGTAAGGAGATTAGGTGCCTAGGCACTATCAACAAGTACAAACAAATAATCAGAACCCAGAGCCTAGCATTTGAAAATCAATTTATCAATTGTTGTTCAATATTTTTTCTCAGAATACTCAGTTTCTGGTTACAAAACACAACAATTTTTCAGGTAATAGTCACAGGAAAGGAGAAAATAAAAGATGTTATAAGGTATTCCTGTTCTAAAGCCCTATTTTTTCAGAGAGTGTCAGCATATTTTCTTACTAGTCTCTGGCTTATAAACAGAAAAACAAGTAGAAGCAATAACTGTAACAAAAGCAAAGGTTCTTTTTTTTGTCTCACTTGGCAGAGAATACTTATCGACTTGTATAGATGGAATCTGAGAGTTTATCAAGTCTGAAAACAGGTCACTGACTCTTGTGGTTCAAGTGAACCATGCCACCATACAGAACTGGTAAGGTTGAAGCAGATTTAAAAACCTCAGCGCATCTCATAAATGAAAACAGCAGATGTTGGAACCAGGTCCCAACCTGTTTTTGAACACATAAACATGACACCCCACTGAGAAGACCATGACAACCAGTCATGTCGCATTGAAACCTAGAGTTCTCCATGCTAAGGAGGTATCTTTATAAGCCCGAAGTGTTTAGCCAATGAGCAGCTCTTTTGGGGACATCCCTTCCAGCAAAAGATATTTAATCCCTGGTTCACCCTAAGTATGCCATATGTATTCAGATCGCTATAAATAAAGCAATTGGGACAAGCAAAAACCCTCTCCTTATCAAAGACTACCAGGGTTGGGGGAATCCTTTATCTGCTTAAGGAAGCCTTCTCTCTTTCTGCTCCTCCAATATTCTTGGCACTCACTTGAAACCAAATTGGATTCTTCCCTGTCCCTGGCTCTGCCATCCCTTTTCTGCCTAGTGAGTAGGGAAATCATGTACCCGTGGGCTACTGTTTCCAACTCCTCGTGGTGCCCAGTGGTGCCTGGGTACACGTGAGATTGAGAACCGCACCATCCAGCTCAGACGATGCTGTTTCTCACCCAGGGAAGCAAGGGCTGGGATATTCCCTATCTTGGATTGTGTTCTGCCTTCCTTGAGTTACACGCACGCGGCACTTCACATCTTAGTGGTGAGTCAGACACCAATACAGACAGACACTAACATAGCAAAACTAAAAGAGAGAAACAAAATGAAACTTGACCAAAAATCGCAAGCAAATCATCCCATGAAAACAGCAAACAGACAAAACAAACAAACAAACAAACAAAAAACAATAAAACATCAATTATCAGTAGGAATCACTCAGGTTACCTGGCAGTAGGCCTACTTGGAATTCCAAAGTATATAAAGTGGCCTTATATATATTGAAGAACATGCTAATTACCCCCATGTGGTTAGTCAATATGTAATTCTGCTTCTAGTTGCTATGAAATAAGTTAAAAGGTAAACAGTTTATTTTTTGACTCAATTTCAGAAATTATGTTCTATGGCTCCACTGCATTTTGGTATCTGGTGAGGCAGAATATCATTTTAGCCAGGAAATAAAAAGCAACCAAAGATTTGTCCAGGAAAAAGATGGTGTTTAAAACATTTCACCAGTGACTTTTTCCAACTTCAGAGAACCTTAAGAAGTGCCAATGACTTATCAAGTTCTGAATTCCTTGGCAGATAAACTCTTTGTTAAAGAAATAGCACTCCTGATACACTCTTCTGATTTCTATTTCTGCAATGAAACACCATGACCAAAGCAAATTGGGGAAGAAAGGTAACCTGGGAACAGGAACTAATGCAGAGACCATGGAGGGTACTGCTTACTGGGTTGCACACCATGGCTTGCTCAGTCTACTCTCTTATAGAACCCATGACCACCAGCTCAGGGGTCACACCACACAAAATGGGTTCCCCACTACATCAGTCACTAATTAAGAAAATGTCTTCCAGGCTTACCTACACACCAATCTTCTGAAAGAATGTTCTTAATTCATGATCCCTCCTCTCAGAAAACTGTAGCATGTGTCAAGTGGCCAAAACCTACCCAGCATTCTCTTCTTACAAGCCATGAAAGAACAGATGCATAGCTTTGCAGTCAACCTTAGCAACCTCATGAGTTATACTGGCCCTTTCAGGACTTTTATACAGGCCCTGTCATGGTTGATGGCAATGAAGTTGAAAAGAATTTTGGAACTACCTGAGTTTGGGACAGTAGTGTTGATTTTAATTGAATTAGTACTATTTTCCTTTTATTAAATTATTTTTCTGGCATAATATATTCTGACTATAGTTTCCTCTTTCCCTTCTTGTCTCCATTGCTCCCTGCCTCTCTTCCTATGCAGCTCCAGTCCCTTTCTGTCTCTCATAAGAAGAAAAAGTCCCAAAGGGATAATAATAATAATAATAATGAAATATAATAAAATATAAGATAAAACAAAAGCACACACTTTAATATTTGACAAAGAAAGAAAAAAATCAGAAGAAAAAAATCCCAAGAGAAGGTACAAGAATCAGTGATCCACTTGATCTCACACGCAGAAATCCTGTAAAAACACTAAACTGGAAGCTATAACGTATATATAATACATATTACATACACACAATATAATACATATATAGTATACTATACAATACAATATACTATACATACAACATACAATAGAATATAGAATATAGAATTACACACACACACACACACACACACACACATATATATATATATTCAAAGGACTTGATGCATGCTGCCTCAGTGTTTGTGAGTTCATGTGAGATTTAGTCAGTTGATTTAGAAGGCCTTGTTTTCTTGGTGTCCTCCATCATCGCTGGTTCTTGCACTCTTTCCACTTCCTTTACTTAGGGGCTTAAATGTGAGAGTTAAAAGAAAGAAAGACACTGAAAAGCAAAGACACATACCATATAAATTATTCTCGTTACATCTCAAATGGTTAATATATTACTTGTTTCTTAAAGTATTTCTGCCTGTATTCCTCCCTACCCAATAACATAGTTAAATGTGGTAGATCAAGGGGTATCTTAAATGGAATTACAATCTCATAAAGTGAAATCAGGGCCAAGTTGGGCTGCTCAACTTGTGGAGTATTTCTCCTTACTGTTAAATGGGGGTATCTGGTGAGATTCTTAAACCTTGCATGTTTGTAAGTATTAAAAAAGAACTTACATTACTAATAATTAGATTTGGATTCTTGATTCTTTGCAGGCAATAGAATTTAATGATATACAGTCGGCTCCTTGCTGACAGGTCCAGGCAAGAGGAGAGTACCTGGTACTGCTGGGTCTGTCCTGGGCTGAACAGGATGGCGAGTGTCAACTGCAGAAACTTAACTTTATTGTACCAGCCCCTTGCTTATATAGAGAAGGCAAAGGGGGTGGCACTTAGGTTTGGGAAGAGATGACTTAGGAGGTAGGGAAGGGGAAGGGATAACTGACAGGGCCAATATCAAAGCTCCCCCACAGCAACTGCAGGGCAGAGGGAGGGCCAAACAGGTCTTGCTGAGTTACCCCTATATAGAGGTGACTGAGATAGGTCTCAGAACTCGAGCCAGGCTCGGGTTTGTCCTCAAGGCCCAAACCAGGACCAAAATCGGAATCAATACTACCACTGCCCAGGACCCCACCCTCTCACCCTTGCCACAGTGGGAGGGAAAGAATATCACCAGCATCATGCTGTTGGGGTCTGATTCAGGCTGCTTCCCAGGGCTGAGCACCAGCCCAGAGCCACTGCAGCCCCAGCTTGCCTTGGCAACACAGTGCCTAGTGCAGGAGGGCAGATGGGCAAGTCAGCGAGGAATTGAGGCCTCCGAAGCCAAAGCTTCTCTTGCTGCCACTGTTGCCACTGTGAACAGGGGGCCCCTGCACACCCAGGCTGACCTGGGCCCTCACTTTCCTGCCCCTATGGCCGGGGTTGCCCCAGGCTGCAGGCAGTGATCCTGGTCCATGTGCTGGGGAGGCATGCACTGGGACCATCAGCATCCCCCACAGAGCAGGGGCTGCTGGCCACAGCCAATACCATGGGTGAAGGGAGTCACCCCAGGCTGGGGAGGGGGCAGTGGCACCTTGTCCAGCCATAGAATGTGCCCAGTCCCACTGAGCTGGCGCCCCCTCCTACTCACCTGCCCATGGAGCATTGTTTGCCTGGGAGCTGGGGAGCAGGATACCTGCTATTCATTGCTGGGGGAGGAGGTGCAGGACAGGCCCAACAATATTCCAGGGTGAGGAGTTCTCTTTTCTTTTATCCTGATGTTCTTCAAGTTTTGCTGTCATAGCTCATGTCTCAGTGATTGAACCTACCAGCTAGGGACCAAGGCTTTAACACTTGTGTCTGAGGAAGATAGTTCACATCCAAACCTCAACATTATCTTTGGGTGTTTTTATTTAAAAGATCTGAATATTTATAATACAATAGTCAAAAAAAAACCCAGAAAAATATTGCAATGAAATGCATACAATTTGCACATGTGAGAGACTGATAATTAAATTGTTTTTATGGGAAGTAATGAGAAAACAAATTTGAATTTATAGCATGTATTCAAATATAAATTTTTATTAAAAATGATAGCTTATATCTATAAAATTAGGTAAGAACTAAACCAAACATTGTCAGTGTCCTTTGATGAAGACACAGTGATCCAGCAATTGTTTAAAGTAGGCTGAAATAAGGAAAGATGTTTTGGAATAAGCTTTGTTCTTAATCAGTAGTAAACAGTTAAGTTAGCTACGGATCCTTCAGTAGAGAACCAGATGTGCTATATACTCCACTTGTCAGATATGTTTTATTCCACACTTTGATCACTCTCTAACATTTCAAATATATTTAGAATGAATAAGCAAAATTTGCTACTTACTGTGTGTTAGCTAAAAAAAAAGCCCATGAGGCCTCAATCATACTCAAAGTACAGATTACTAAGGAATGCTCAAAGTATAAGAACTGGTCTTCACTAAGAACAAGCACACTAACTAGCTATACAATAACAAAGGGTCAACCCTCAAAAAATGTACATAAATATCGTTATACAGGTTAGGAAGTTTATATGTGTATATATATATATATATATATATATATATATATATGTGTGTGTGTGTGTGTGTGTGTGTGTGTGTGTGTGTATGTGTGTGTGTGTGTGTGTATAACAATTAATGAAAAAATATTACATAAATTTTGAAGAGGACAAGAGTAGTAAATTTGATGATTTAGAGAGAGGGAGATGAAGTGAGAAATAGGATAATTGTAGTATAATCTCAAAAAAACAAGAGAAAAAACAATAAAATAGGATATATTATAATAAACAAAAACTTTTTCAGAAAATACATATTTTAAACCAAAAGATTAAAGAAACTTTCTTCTTAGAAAATATACCAGAGATCATACCAGAACAAACTAGATTCCATGTTTGGAAAGAATAAAACAGTAAAATTATTGAAGAAGTCTCAGTGTGACATAGAAGTCTTTTTAGTTTTGTTCTAAGCAAACAAAAACTTGTTATACATAAGTACTATTAAAGCATTCAACTTATATTTATCACCCAGCTTATAAATTTTTCTCAAGCATCTCAACAATTCATTTTCCCTCTCTAACAGTGACCCTATGACAAATCATTAGTCAATCGACCTTATATAGATTTCATAAAGACAGGACCAAGCAATGACAGCGTTAAAAACTTTCCAATAGAACTTGCTATGTGATGAAAATATTAAATAATACTAAAGTGCTTCTTTCAAACATATTAACTCCTGCACACTAAGGTATATTGAGCTACTTAAATATCAGTGTAGTGAATGAACATAACTTAAATAATTAGTTATATTTAAATATTTTATGCTTTACTAGCCCCATACACGTAAAGGGAACCATATGGTATAGCTACAGACACCTGACATTCTCTCTGCTATTTGGTTATTTGTTTGCCACGTGGTTGACCTCCCTGGTTCTTCATTTAAATTGGTGTGAAATTTTTTCTACATCCTCTTTTCCTCCTCCATGTAGCTGTTGAGATTTAGAACCTGTCTGCCATGAAGTTTGTCTATGAACTCCAAAAAATTGCCCTGAGGCATGAAAGAAAAAAAAAAGAAAAGAAAAGAAAAGCAATTCCAAAATAATTATGAAGAATAAAACCAAAGAGTATAAAATCTAGAAATTAATAATGACTATAAAGTGATAGCAGAAATCCCAAGAAGAATTAAATGGGGCAAGACACATAATACCCAAAGTCTAGTATATCATCAATTCAAATATGTTCATGATTAATGTATTTTAGTGTTTATATTTGCTAACCAACATATATAGTATTTATACAAATATAGATACATATGTCTTCCTTTTAGTTTACAGCATATGACAGCCTCTTGTATTTGATTTCAATCCTTTTAAGTCTAAAGTGGGGATGCCTGTGATTTCTTTTCAGAACGCACAGAAGGAGCCCTTAACCAAATAGGATGAATTAAAGTAGGCTATTGGGACAAAGTCAGGGACTGTGCAATGAAGAAAAATCTACTCACATGTTTGTTTTCTTCTATCTGTAAGGAAGTCGAAAAGGCAGATGAAACACTAATGTGAGCCTCAAATTCTTTTAAGCACTTGAACCATGATAACTATAGCTTGCCATTTCTGTCTTCTTCACCTACACTTTTTCCTTAACTTTAAACTTTGTAAATTATCTCTAATTCAGATGAGTACACTGAAAAAAAGAAAGTTAATTATATTAGCTGAAAAGACTGTACACATTTTTGCTTCATTATACATTTGATGGCATTGAATTGCTAAAGTCAAATTGCATACAACTACTTAGAAAACAAATGGGTTTTATAGAAGAAAACTGGTTATGAAAGATCACCATGAACAACAAAGCCTAAACTGTGGTCTCTTGAAGTAATCTTCCCAAGAGTATCACATAATATATTCTTAAGTAATTCACATTAATCGAAAAGAGTCCTTGATCTCATCAAACAGAAAGTGAAGGACTTTAGTAGGTGCTGTAGTTAAGTTTTATGCATAGAGTTCACAGACCCAACTTCATTATGGTTTGATTAACTATGCTACATTCTACCTAAGCTGCCCACGACCATGCAATTAGACATAAAAGAATGGCTAAAGTCAAAATTTGAATGCATTATTAAAAAAGTAGTTTGTCCAAATTAATACACCTGTCTGGAAAAACAATTGATGGAAGATGTAGATTATTTTAAAACTTTGCTTAATAAGTATCAATCAGCCATTTCCCATGATTCTAAACAAAGTATTGTATAATTTCATCCTACATTTCCTACAGGGCTTCCATATTTCATTACTATATCTCATGTTTAGGAGACATAAATCAAGGGAAGTAAATAGGTTTATTAAGCATCATGTGTATGATAATCTAAGAAATAGGTTACCAAGTGTAGCATTGCAGAAATTTAGAGGGAAGATTGTTGAATTAAATATTATGAAATCCATGCAGCAGGTTTGTTACATAACCCAATGCTTAAGGTTCCCAAATGAAAGAGCCACACACATCCTTTATATTTAATATGCCTTAATCAGCACAATAGCTTGGTCACTGCCTAACCTCCATGCGGTGGATCCCAAGTTATTACCTCCTAATTCTAAGGGTTTTTTTTTTTTTGATACTTTATTTACATTTCAAATGTTTTCCCCTTTACAGGTCTCCCTTTGGAGACCCCCTATCCCCTCCCCCTCCCCTGCCTCTATGAGGGTATTTCCCCACCCACTCATCCTCTCCCACCTTGCCTCCCTGGCATTCCCCTATACTGGGGCATCTAACACCCTCAAGCCCAAGGGCTTATCCTCCCACTGATGGCCAACAAAGCCCTCCTCTGCCACATATGTAGCCAGCACCATGGGTCCCTCCATGTGTATTCTTTGGTTGGTGGTCCAGTCTCTGGGAGTTCCAGGGGGTCAGGCCAGTTGACACTGTTGCTCCCTCCATGGGGCTGCAAACTCCCTCAGCTCCTTCAGTCCCTTCTCCAACTCCTCCATCTGGGACACCATGCTCATTCCAATGGTTGCTGTGAATTGAATCTTGGGTATTCCGAACTTTTGGGCTAATATCCACTTATTAGTGAGTACACACCATGTTCATTCTTTTGTGACTGAGTTACCTTACTCAGGGTGATATTTTCAAGTTCCATCCATTTGCCTGCGAATTTCATGAAGTCATTGTTTTTAATAGCTGAGTAGTATTCCATTGTGTAAATGTACCACATTTTCTGTATTGATTCCTCTGTTGAGGGACATCTGGGTTGTTTTCAGCTTCTGGCTATTATAAATATGTCTACTGTGAACATAGTGGAGCATGTGTCCTTATTACATGTTGGAACATCTTCTGGGTGTATGCCCAAGAGTGGTATAGCTGGGTCCTCAGGTAGTATTATGTCCATTTTACTGAGGGTCCACCAAACTGATTTCCAGAGTGGTTTTACCAGCTTACAATCCCACCAGGAATGGAGGAATGTTTTCTTTCTTCACATCCTTGCCAGCATCTGCTGTCACCTGATTTTTGATCTTAGCCATTCTGACTGGTGTGAGGTGGAATCCCAGGGTTGTTTTGATGTGCATTTCCCTGATGACTAAGCATGTTGAACATTTCTTTTGGTGATTCTCAGTCCTTTGAGTTTCCTCAGCTGAGAATTCTCTGTTTAGCTCTGTTCCCCATTCTTTGATATGGTTACTTGGTTCTCTGGAGTCTAACTTCTTGAGTTCTTTGTATATATTGGATATTAGCCCTCTATCGGACATAGGATTGGTAAAGATCTTTTCCCAGTCTGTTGGTTGCCGTTTTGTCCTATTGACAGTGTCTTTTGCCTTACAGAAGCTTTGCAATTTCATGAGGTAGTCTTCCTATAGTCAACTTCCTATACACAAGCTGTGAAAGAAGTTAGGGAAAAGACACCCTTCACAATATTCACAAATAATATAAAGTATCTTGGTGTGACTCTAACCAAACAAGTGAAAGATCTGTAGGACAAGAACTTCAAGTCTCTGAAGAAAGAAATCGAAGAAGACCTCAAAAGATGGAAAGATCTCCCATGCTCATGGATTGGCAGGATTAATATAGTAAAAATGGCCATCCTGCTGAAAGCAATCTCCAGATTCAATGCAATTCCCATCAAAATTCCAATTCAATTCTTCATAGACTTAGAAAGAGCAATTCTCAAATTCATTTGGAATAACAATAAACCCAGAATAGCAAAACCTATTCTCGACAATAAAAGAACTTCTGGGAGAATCAGCATCTCTGACCTCAAGCTGTACTAAAGAGCAGTAGTGATAAAAACTGCGTGGTATTGGTACAGTGACAGGCAGGTAGATCAATGGAATAGAATTGAAGACCCAGAAATGAACCCACACACCTACGGTCACTTGATTTTCGACAAAGGAGCTAAAACCATCCAGTGGAAAAAAGACAGTATTTTTAACAAATGGTGATGGTTCCGCTGGTCAACATGTAGAAGAATGCAAATTGATCTATTCTTATCTCCCTGTACAAAGCTCAAGTCCAAGTTGATCAACGACCTCCACATACAACCAGATACACTGAATCTAATAGAAGAGAAAGTGGGGAAAAGTCTTTAACACATGGGCAAGGGGGAAAGTTCATGAACAGAACACCAATGGCTTATGCTCTAAGATCAAGAATCGACAAATGGGACCTCATCAAATTGCAAAGCTTCTGAAAGGCAAAGTTTTGTTTTGTGCATGTGTTTGTTTGTTTGTTTGTTTTTTATTGAATATTTTATGTATTTACATTTCAAATGTTATCCCCTTTCTTGATTTCCCCTGTGGATCCCACCTATCCCATCTCCCACCCCTTGCTTCTAGGAGGGTGCCCTACCCACCCACTCCCACCTCACTACCCTGGCATCCCCTACACTGGGGAATAAAACCTTCACAGGACCAAAGGCCTCTCATTCCATTGATTCCAGACAACGCCATCCTCTGCTTCATATGCAGCCGGAGCCATGGGTTCCTCCATGTGTACACTTCTAGACCTAGAGGGCGGTCCAGCTGGGCCGTGCCCTGGGCTTCACTTTCCTAGCATTTTCATATGGCCGCCATGCCTGTCTGTCTCGCATGTTTCTCAGGCATGGCATTTCTTTTCTTCTCCACACTCTCCTGGCACAGTGGATCTCTGCCTTCTTCCTTCTATGGGTACCAAGCCCTGGAATCCTAAAAATCCCTCCTCTATCTGGCCTGCCTAGCTATTGGTTGTTGGCATCTTTATTGCCAATCAGAACCGACTGGTGTCTCATTACCAGAGGCTACCAGAAGATATTCTCATACAGTCTTTAGCAGCACATAATTAGCATTAGAATGAAAGCAGCTACAGAGTATGGCAGGGGTCAGGGGGAGTAAAGGGTGGTGGAATGAGATATATTTCTAGAAAAGCATTAAAATAACTAACCATAATTTTTCATGCTATTTTTCTATATGTTCACATTTACTATATGTTTGCTCCTGGCACGGTTATGTTCTCCAGTGAAAATTCTTCAGTCCATTTCTGTGTCAGAAGAAGAAAGCTTTCTGTTCAGACTGCTTTGTGCTATGTGGAGCTGGGGAAGTTTGAACGGAAGGTGTGACATGTTGACTTGTGTGTAGTTCCAGATGGAACCTTGTACAGCTAGAGAACCAAATCCATGGGTGGCTTCACCCCAGGAAGTACAGGAAGATGTAGGAAGCAAAGAAAAGGTAGTGGAGGGCAGGGAGGGTGTTTATGACTCCCTAAAACATGCTCTGCAGTCATGTTTCTTTGCTTTTCCTTTAGAGTGTACACTAGATCAAATTGCCAATAGCCATGCATTTTTTCTCAGATCATGAAAGTGTGCCTAGATTATTAGTCTATCACTTGTTTTACACAAATGTCTATTTAGAATAAGTCCTTTAATAGGACTTCAAATACTCCTGTTATACTTCTTTTCCTATAAGTTGGATCAAATCACCTTTTCAAATATTGTTAAGGGGAGAAGTACTATTATAAAATGTCTATATTCAGTTCTTGTGAATATAAAAGAGATTGACAACTTTTATAAATAAAAGTTAAAATTTACAAAATATCATGTAATGCTTAGTTCTTTATTTTACTTAATAAGGCACTTAATAAGGTAAATGCCCTAATTCTAATAGACCATCTGCCATTAAAAATTTCCCATGGATTACGAAGGAAAACTTAAACGCTCTCTTGCATTCCAGTGTCTCCTACCATGAGGGAATGTCCAATGTCTCTACAAGACAATTCTTTTCCTTGACACTTTGCAGGTAGTCACTTTGTGATTTAACATGATCTACCATACAACCACACACATTTTTCACACATATGTATATCATACATATTATGAAAAGTAGAGTGAGAATTTATTTCATTGTGAAAAGAGAAATTTATCCTTATGTACAGAAAAGCAGACAATACTCACTCAATGTAGCACGGTACACATTTTTAGTCTCTGATCTAGGATGGCCATGAACATTACCTCCATGCTGACAGCAGACCTGGTCATTTCTAATTATAATTTATCTTGATTTAGTATAAAGGATATATAATCAGATATTATAGCTTAATTTAATTCTATTGACCTAAAGCCACATTTTGACCACCTTATACCCAAATAATAATATTTTGGCCAAAATTCTAGTTAAGGCAGAGGTCTAGCACAAGTTTGATTTTAGTTTAGTTTGTTTGTTTCTTTAGGTTTTGTTTTGCTGCTGCTGCTGCTACACTGGCATCATACTTCACACATGTTCTGTTACTCACTGAAAATACAAAAACTTAGTAGATTAGATACTTAACTTTATTTCTCTTTATCAAATTCATATTTACATAACACCCAAAACTTTAAAAAAAACAACTATCCTTCTATTAGCAGAATAAGAGATACCATTTCCTATACTCTGGGGTTGAACTGTTTATCCACAATCAAGCTTTTGAGGATCCTTGTGGAAATTCCAGTTGTTTTTCTGTATTGATTTTTATCCATTAAAACAATGATAGAGAACTAACAAACTGGAAAGAGATTTAGAAATCTTGCATCTTTAAAATTGCCTTGTATGAGAAGCACAATCAATCTAGGCAGCAATACTTTTGGGCTCAGAAGAGCATGCAAACTAGCCAAAGATTGCACAACACCTACGCATTTTAATATATAATATCATGTAATCTATGTTTTTTAAGATTCATTTTTGTTAGTTTTTTGTTTTTTTTTTAATTTTTTTTTTTTTGGTTTTTCGAGACAGGGTTTCTCTGTGTAGCCCTGGCTGTCCTGGAACTCACTCTGTAGATCAGGTGGGCCTCGAACTCAGAAATCCACCTGCCTCTGCCTCCCAAGTGCTGGGATTAAAGGCGTGCACCACCACTGCCCAGCTATTTTTGTTATTTTTAGTCATAACATGTAAGTATGTGTACATGTGCGTGCATGTGCACATGCACGCGCGCACGCACACAAACACACACACACGCACACTCACACACACACACACACACACACACATTGGCAGTTACATATGAGTACAGGTTCTCAAAGATTCAAGTTGTGTTGCATTTTCCTGATGATGAGGTTATATGATGTTTTGAGCCACACACATGGGTGCTAGGAACCAATCTTATATCAACTGCTATAGCAGTACACTGTCTTAAACCTCCAGAAATATATTAACACTGAAATATTGCTTTTGAAAGTGCTTATAATTCTAATATTCACATTATTTAGTGCTTGACCTCAATTAACATTTGAGGAAAAAATCTGATGGAATTAAAGAACTTCTTTCAACATTTCTTTAAGTTTGTATACATTTCTGCAATTCAATTCTTCACTAAATTCTCCTCATTTAGTTTTCCTTTTTCTTTTTTCTTTTTTCTTTTTTTTATCAAAAACATACATTCAAGTAAGATTATACAGGCTGAACAGCTTGTCCTTGTAGCTGCTCACAATACAATTGCTATTTGTGTTCTCTCAAGAAATTGTTTGCACAAGAAGGTCTGAACATAGCTTCTGGGAACCTGTTCCCATTTGATTTGATTGGTAAATAAAGATGCCAGGAGCCAACAGCTGGGGAAGACAGACAAAGGTAGAATTTAGAATTCGCTGTCTTGGGACATTTAGGGGGAGGAGGAGAAACAAGAAGAAGATGTTTAATGATTTAGAAGAAGGGGAAGGGGAAGAGACAAAGGCTACCCTGGGACAAAGAAGCAAGAACAGAGCCCCAGGCTCAGGGCCAAAAAAATATGGCCCAGACAGCTGTCTCATTAGAGTTAAGAGCAGCCAGTATGAATCATGGACATTAGTAAGTAGTAACTCAGAATAATCGGTGGGAGGTAAATTCTAGCAGCATGGAAGCCCAGCTATTATACTGATTAAGGCTTACTAAAATATAAAGGCTGTGTGTGTGTCTTTTATTTGGAAACATAAACCATTGAGGCAGGTAGTAAAATCCATGGTAGAATTTACTGATTAATATTCAATTCAACACGTACTTATGTATTTGTAGGAAATATACATTCCATATTATACACACACACACACACACACACACACACACACACACACACACACATACACACACACACTCAAAATTTAAAAAAAACAAACAAAAAAACCAAGAATGGAAATATGGGAAACTGTGGAGAAAGGAAGGGTATCTAGTGGTGTTTTACTACCACACCGCTATTCCCAGAAAGAATAACAGTGAGACTCACTTATATTTACAAAACCTTGGCCATAACCTTGTATATTTTCCGACTAGCTCATAAGTTAATAATGCTACTATTCTATTATATGTTCTGCCACATGGCTGGCTACCTTGGCTAAGTTCTAATATTCTAATGCCCTCCTTCATGTCCCTGGGTGAATCTCTACATTTCTCTCTGTCCCAGAATTCAGTTTCCCTACCAAATGTTCCACCTCCTATTTCCTGCCCAAGCATATGGGCCAATTAGCATTTCCTTGACAGTTGCTATATTCATACAGTGTACAAGAGATTCTCTCTACAAGTCCTCCTCCTTTTAATCCTTGATAATCTCTTTATCTTATTATAATGAACTCTACACTATAATAACAAGTATTAAACTATCAGATAAAATTACATCAACAATATTTTGTCCCTATATATTGGCAACTTTCCAGAAAGTTTGGATTATCTATCCTGTCTTGGTGAGTTCAGAGTTTTGTATTTAAATAATTCTTATCATAACTTACATAGACTTTAAAACATTTACTTAGACACTAAACAACTTAGACTTACATGTGAGACTATAACTATTTAGCCTTTAACAACATCAGAGACCAGAGAAAGAATTAATATTGCCTGAACATGCAGGAAGTTTATGCAAGCATATTCCAAACAATAGAAATGAGACAAGTAATTGGCTGTCTGAACACCCGCACTTCTCCCCTTTTGCTTCATCTCTTATATTTTAGCATTTCCCTCATTCTGATCTATGACTTTTTGTAATTTTTTCTCTTAAGCTTTCTCCTTTGAGAGAACATAGAAAGTCAAAATGGTGAAGTAAAATCGAGGGTTATTAATGAAATAATAGTCATAATTTGTAATATGATATTTTTTCTATTTCTATCTTGGAACTATTTAAAAGGACATTAGACAAACTCCAAGACCTCTGTGTGATTGTGCCTCTCAGCTTTATGAGCCTTGTATCTCTAAATTTATGAATTTCAAATTTGAATTATTTATATGTATTTGCGAATTGTAATATTCATTTTCCTTTCTTTTTTATTTTTCTTCAGACTCAATACTTTACCAGTTCAGATGCCCAGGGCTTCTCATTTTGTATCTCACATTAGCATTTCAGCATGCTCAGTGCTCTGTCAACTCTGTTCAGACCTCTTCAAGCCACAGAGCTTCTGTGCAGATTCAGGCCTATACTTATGTGGGCCCAAATTGGGGTGTTGTTTTCCCATGGGCTACCTAGCTCTCTAGAGAGTAATTTTACCTTATTGTGCTTTGGAAGAGTCTCAGTTACTGAGCCCTCAGACTCTGGTCCAAGAGAGACCTCAACACAGTGTCGGTTCACTGCCTTCTGCTAGCTGTGTTGCATGATTGTGGCTTCTAAAGGAACTGTGCCTCTGAAATGTATTTGGCTTTGGTTTCCTGCTCTTCGGCTAGGAAAATGCCTTTCACTTGTGACTTCTCATGCTTTTAGCCACAATTCAAGAACCATGTTCAGTGTGCCATTTGTAAGGGGTATTTCTGCTCCCATGTCTCTGTTCCCAGAAGACTGTATTATATTTGCAAACACCTTGGCCATAACTTTGGCTGTTACTCCTAGCTTATAAGTTAATCATCCCATTATTATGAGTTCTGCCAGATGGGTGGTTACCTCTGCTCAGCTTTAATGTGTATATTTTCCTTCATATCCTGAGGCAAACCCCACATTTCTTTCTATCCCAGAATTCAAACACCCTATTGGATGTCCCACATTCTACTTCCTGCCTAAACTTATAAGCCTGTCAGCATTTTAATTACAGGTACAACAACCATACAGTACACAAGATATTTTCTGTAGAATGGGAAGGGAAAAATATTGAAATTTAAAAAATAGTTCACTTTACTTGGTATTCATTTTTACCATGATTTTTGTTTCTGAACACTGTGAAATGATGTTACAAGTGTATTTAGATGAAAATTAAAGAGTCTTTCTGGTAAGAGCAGTAAAAGTTACAGACATGTTTTATGAACTTAAGATGTGTCAAAAATCAAGCAATGTGAGGTATAAGTATATTTTACAAAACCAATTTGAACATTCCACTATATTGATAGCTAAGTTTTAAATTGAAGCAGTTAGAATTAAATACAGTCACTATTCTACAATAACCTTGTGTGACTGAAAAACTATATTTGCCAACATAAACTTATCACCAAAAATGTGAAGTATTTTATTTTCATATGTAAAAAGCCAATGTTAATCAATCATTTACTGGAAACAATTAACAAATCATATGTCAGGCATATTTGGCAACAAGAGTCTGCATGAAGTAATTTTGCTGAAATGGTTGGTTGATATTTGTTCTCAGAAGTGCTTTAATATCTATACATGAATAAATCTAAGCATTTTAACTAGAAATTTGAGATACTCCTTGGGGGACTAAAAGAAAGAAATATATTCCTACAATATTAATAAATTTAGCAAAATACAATGTTTTCTTTAGCCAAGTCTACAATAAGAAGATATTACCCTTCGCTCATCTTTGAAGAGCCAAACCAAACTTTGCCTTCCACTGTCATAGTAATCACTTGGCCAGTATAAGTATTAATGTTACAAATAACTTTTTAAAATGCATGCAACTTCTACTAAGGAATTTAATGAAGCTTCTGGTATAACTGCAGTTGCACACTTAGGAAGATGCTAAGTAAATAACTTTACATTCAGTCCTTTCTAGGTTAAATAATAGCTATTGTTCACTTACTTCTACATTTCTGAGATTTATTATCTGTAGGCAGATAACAATCCATGCTTTAGATAGATGTCAACCAGTTATTCCCTAAATTGGAAAGGCTAATGATTTCAAATAACTATTATCTTTCAACTCATGAATCAGAGGGAGTATTTTGTAGTCCAGAGCTATAACAATATTTAAAAATGAGTTTTTACTTCTTGCAAGAAATGAAGACATATAAAACTCTGTTTTAAGTATTCAGTATTTTTGATAGATGATGATGTAGCATATGAATAGAAGCAAAAAGAAAGTATTATATAGGAAAGTTGGTATCCTCTGTGAAACCCTAGAGTTATTGAAAATGAATGGAGAAAAACATTATCCAGCAAATGTTAGCTCTCTTCATTTATTAGAAAAATAATAATGACAACCATGTCATTTACTGTACTTGACATTTTAATTAATAATAAATCACCTCCTATTAATCAATGCCTTATAAGAAAGAGTAAAATATTGGGACCATATTATATGAAAATGTTTTCTTTAATGATTTTCAACATCAACCCAATGCAGTTTGACATTTTCTCATACAGATTCTTGTCCTTTCACCTAATCTACTTTAATTAAATCCCAAGGTATATTAAAGAAAACATTCTAGACAGAGAATTTTGTCCTCACTGGGTAAATCCATTTCAAAGTATCTCAAAGTAAATATGTGAAAAAGACTATTATTAAGAACTTAGCAGTTGTATTAGAAAACTATTTCTATAGGGATCAGTGTAAATTAAAATAAAACTTTATATCTTATAAAGTAAAAGAATATATTCAATTCCATAAGCATTGCTACAGTTTGGATATTAAATGAAACCTAAATACCTATGTGATAAAATCTTGGTCATCAACCTTTAGTTCTTTCTGGCCATAGAAGGTAAAGTTAAGAGGTATGGATTTGTATATAAGTTAGAAGAATGGAACTGTGCTTTCAAAGAGAATATTGTGATCTTGAACTCTTTCTTTCTTTTTTACATTCAGGCAACTGTAAGCTATAGTCTTGCATTAGGCCCCAAAGAACTGAGTTCATTAGATCATGAACTGAAACCTCCAAATATCTAAGACAAAATAAACCAATTGTCCTTCCAATGGATTATTTCAAGTATATTTCAAATATATGCCACAGTTCTATTAAATAAATAGAATTATTGTCATAAATGTAATATTTAAGTGTGATTTAAACAGTAAGCATGAACAATGAAACTTAGCAGTGATAAAAAGAATTTTACTCAAGGAAGCTGTGAATACAAAGATCTAAATATTCAAAGCTAAAAATGTACATAAAACATGAAAGTAAGGAAAACAAAAGATCTATTTTTGAAATCAACTAGTAGTATAGAAAAGAGATATACCAATTACTGCTATGAATTTATAAATAGTGGAATATATACTTGTCTTAGAGTGTTACTGCTGTGAACAGACATCATGACAAAAGCAACTCTTATAAGGACAACATTTAATTGGGGTTGGCTTACAGGTTCAGAGGTTCAACCCCCTTTCACAAAGGTAGGAACATGGCAGCATCCAGGTAGACATGGTGCAGGAAGAGGTAAGAGTTTTACATCTTCATCTGAAGGTTGCTAGGAGAAGACTGACTTTCAGGCAGCTAGAATGAGGGTTTTAAATCCCATGCCCACAGTGGCATACCTACTCCAACAAGGCCATACCTCTAAACAATGCCCCTACCTGGACCAGGCATATTCAATAATCTTGATTAGGTAGTCTATACAACTACACAAGAGAGATTATATGAGAGGGAAAGTTCTACTTGTAGCTAAGCCAAAGTCTAACATATAACACTTTGGACAACAAAGGAAGTACCCAGCTACTTAGCAAGTTTACATAAAAGCATTGATAAAATAGGAGTAATACAGTTGCATTAAGAATTTTTTTAAGAAAATAAAGAGAAAATTCATGACCAGTGAAGTATAAAATGGCAAAATTACTTTCTCCAGGGACAAAATATATTACTTATCCCCTGGTAGACTAAACATTAGAAGGAATCTAAGTGACTTTATATTTATTATATTGCTAAAATGTGCCTATGTATGCAATCTATTTTTAAATATTTATTAATTATATTTTTTAAATTAACTAATCACAATAAAACAAGTGAAGTCTGGAACCTATGAGTGCACAAAAGAGTGCAAAATTTTTCACTGATAGTTTTTTAGGTCTGTAAGGATGGTTCCAATCTATGATGCTTTGTCATAATTACTTTCCAATCTATAATGGTCACAAAATGATACATATAGAGAGAGTGTACATTTGAGGTTTGAATATTGATAATTTCCTGAACTAGTGATGCATGGCAAAATACTTTCTTGCAATATCCGGTATGGGAGACAATCTCAATTCAAAGTAGCTTCACAGTGAGGAGAGAAAATGATTGAAATAAGATAAAGTATTGCTTGACTTTGATTTTTGGTTAGGTTACTGGGTGCACTTCTATAAAGGTACTTTCAACTCATATCTGAGTTAAAAGTTAAGATACAACTGAATTCATTAAGAGAAACTAGTTTATTCCTTTGAGATTCTCTGTGGGTGTTTGGTAGTTTAATTTTGATGTGTATAGATAAGAGCATTTTCTTGAAGGTAAAGAATGGACTAAGTGAGATAACATGTACAGAGAATTTAAGAGATCAAAACTTGGTAGATTTTAAAGAAGAGATAGATAATGTTAAGAAAGGTTTGGGAAATATCATTTCAGAGTTATGTATTATTCTTATCCTTCTCTCATCCAATTACTGTTTTAACTTTTTATATCAATTTCCTCTTCAAAATTTGAGTTTAAATAAAAATCATTTAAGTAGAAATCATTCTAAGTAGAAGACAAACAAACTGGAAATAAAGTTTGCATGATTTAAAATATTCAGCATCAGTGAAACATGGTAAATCTGAAGTTTGCAAAACAATTTGAATCTGAGAAGAAAAGGTGCTTTGTTAAAAAAAAAAATTCAGAATGTAAATGAGGAGAATACATATATATGTTTTAAAATTAGGTTGTATATGATCTTAATGCTCATTAAAACTTGCCAAGTTCTGCATGACCAAAGGGGATGAGATGTGTGGCATGGCATGGTCCCATCCCTGGAGCAGGGCTGGCAGTGTGTGGGCCTACAGAAATGTTGACAGTTGCTGGGTGTGGGACTTATTTGTATGGTAGTGTGCGTGATTTGCTTTATGTTTCTCCATGGGTGATGTTCTGCTTTCAAGGTTATTGGGCAATCTCCTCTCTGCCAAGGTTAATGACTCTATGAAAATCAGAGACAGCATATGTCCAGGAGGCAAGGGTGTGTTTCAGCAAAATGGTAAATGCTGTGGCTTTCAGGACAACCCTTAAGGCTGTGGGAAAGAATTCTGAAAACATGAGTTCAAAAATATATCTAAGAGATTTCTCAACTATGCAAAATATAACGATGCAATATGATTTATATGAGGGGCTTCATGGACATAAAAATCCCAAGAGGCTGCTTCACTATATGCTATCTTGTCAGACAGATATTAAGGAAAGAGATAAAGCGATGTAGAGAGTGGTGATCACAGAGCAAGAACCCATGGAACTAAGTTTACAAAGGTAGACAGGCATATTCCTGAGTTCAAGATCAGCCTGGGACAGAGCTAGTTTAGACTGAGGTGTGGCAGGAATAGTGTTCTCATAGCCGGATCCTACCCAGCTAACTTATTGTCTGTGCTTCCAAAGACAGGCAGATCTCTGAATTCATTGCTATGTTTTAAAAGTATACTTGCTGTCTTCTTCTAAGAACCAATGGGTTAAGGTCATAAAATGTTGATTCATGAGATAATCAAAAGTGAACCTGGAGTAAATGACTGAATTGATATGTAATTAAAAGACTGGGCTTTGGTCTGCAAGAGAGAACTAGCCAGAGAGAACTGCTTAGAGAGCTTTAAAGCAAACACAGCTTCTTTAGAAATTTTTTCTAGCAAGATATGAACTATCTGGAAATCTCTGGAGAGCTGTCTTGAGCAGAACACAAGACTTTCAATTTTCACTCCACCTCATTAATTTAGAGTCATTTATTTTGTGACTCCCAAACACCCCTTCCAAAGAACCCCTCTCCAAGCCAAGGCTGGTCTTTGGCAAATACTCATGGCTAGTGAACCAATATTATCAAAATTTTTACAGATGATTTTTAAACTATGTTCATGAAGCTATCATCTTAACTCATCAAACTGTATTCTCATAAGAAAGAAAGGGAAGGACACTTGACAAATCCTGTACATTCACAGAGATGGTCAGGTGACAAAACATGCATGTATAGCAAAGACCATGTGAGAAAACCTATGTGACAATATTCTGGTACCCAAAGCTGCCCTGCCTTGATCTTCGAATTTGAGCTTCAAGGAACAGTGGCAATATAAAATTCTATTGTTAAAGGCATAGTGCCTATGATATTTTGTCTTTCGGCATGACCAGACTCTTACTGTAGAATTTTTGAAGCTGAGTTACATGTCATATAATAAAATATGCAAGATAATTTCAGGCAGAAAAATAAAGGAAGCATAATATTGAGCAGTGCATGGGAGCATGGCACTCCATGAGTTTGAATTTCTACCAATTTAAGTCAATAAATCAGTTCAGTAGAAGCTGGTAAAAAACATGAAATTCTGACTGGGTCACAAATCAATGGTACTTTATTACTCACAGCAATAGAAATAGCTGAATTACCAGCATGTTTATTCTGGTTCTTTGAGCCCAAGTTCCCACAGGACAATGTAAGTAAAGCCAGATGACACATGGAAGTGCAGCTTAGCATGTTAAGAAAGGAAACCTAAGCTTAGGAAACTTGAATCTTTTAAAACAGCTTTTAAGTTAACCCTTCCTTTCTTGATCCCCAAAATTTTAAAAAATAATGCACTTTTATAATAAAAACTTTCCTGAACCTTGAACTTGAACAAAATTACAAATTTCTAAGTTGTTTGCTTCAAAACATGTATGCTTAGATAATTCAAAATCAAGAGAACAAAGTACCTTCTTTGAAAGTTATAATAGAACAGGAGAAAATAGAGTTCTATTCCACCATTAAGAAGCAAAGAGAAAATACAGACGACTGCTACATAGCAGCAAGAGACAGTGGTAGAAAATTCTAAGAGAGAAACAAGAAAAGACTGAATGCATTAAGGCAATTTTATGAAGACTATCTGTGTTCTGCTTTGTTTGTACACTTTCATATCAAGAATTATACTATATGTATAGGCTAAGGAACTCTAATAAACAAACAGAAAAATGTTTTTATAATGTTTAGGTTTTCAAAAATCCATTCTTAATATCTATATTCTACATGTAGAAAATATGACAGTAATTTCTTTCATTAATACATGCAAAGTATTACTTAAAATTCCAAATTAATACTGAAAACTTAACAAACATGTATAAATATTTCTACATTATTTTTTTATTCTACTTAGATTATATATACACAAACATAAATACATAGAACACTAATATTAGTCTAAGAAGACATCAATTTTATATACAATGAATAAATTCAAAAAAATATGATTACTATTAAAATGCTGCACTACCAATAAACATCATTCCATATAGAGTCAAGGCAATAAGT
The DNA here is from genome assembly GCA_028551405.1 of Uromys caudimaculatus. Lineage (NCBI taxonomy): Eukaryota > Metazoa > Chordata > Mammalia > Rodentia > Muridae > Uromys > Uromys caudimaculatus. The sequence continues at coordinate 48,274,533 of CM052718.1, read as the reverse complement.
GACCATAAAATGAATGATTTAAAGCGCTTTATCCAAAGTTGACACAGAGAGTTTAGATTTATGTGATTATTGAAGATCTGTCAAACAAGAATATAGTATTGTAAATACTGAGGACAAGAAAAGATTATAGACTGAGTTTAATCGCATTTTTCTCCACTTCATATGCTATTCTGTACTTTCCAATTACAGGCAGAATCTATAAGCAGCAAGTCAAATTTAAATATGGTTCAATTTAATGTGGATATAACATACCAGTTAGGGTTGGAGTTTTAAAGAAGGAAAGGTACTTCTCCTGTCTATTCTTCTCTCTCTGTCTCTGACTCTCTTTCCTTTATTCTCTCTCTTTCTCTATCTCTCTCCATCCTTCTAAATTCCTCTTTCTATCTCATTTCAGACACAGAAAATAACCATATCTAGACACTGAAAAAGCAAATCCTGGGTATGACAGGTCTTATAAGCCAACCCTACTAGCATCTTAATCTTGGACTTATAGCTTCCAGAACAGAAAGGAGATCTTGCTTTTCATTACATATTGTACTGCCTAGTTTTAAGTCAACTAGACACAAATTAGAATCATCAGATGGGGCCCAACTTAAAGAGGTGCCTCAATAAGGTCTGGCTATAAATAAGCCTGTACAACATTTTATTAGTGACTGATATGGGGAATTTTTAAGGGCCCATCCCATCAAGGGTGTGGTGACTCCTGGGCTGGCAGTTCTGTGTGAAAAAAACAACAACAAAATGCAAACAAACAAACAAAAAACCAGGGTGAACAAGAAATGAGGAGCAGGCAAGTAAGGAACAGTCCTCCATGGCCTTTGGGTAACCTCCTGCCTCAGATTTTCTGCCCTCACCTGTTTTTCATGATGAGCTGTAATGTGGAACTGTGAGAAAAATAAATCCTTTCCTCTCCAAGTTGCTTTTGGTACTCATAACTAAGACACACATGGTCCCAGGGAATTTGGTCATGACTCTGAGCAAACTCACTGGTTCAGACATGTTTGCGTACAGAGGCTAAATCCAATGAAAACCGAAGACAAAGACATTTAATTGATTTGAATGTGATAACTGGTAGAATAAATTATCTAATAATAGAAAAATAAACTGACAACTGAACATTCAAGGGAATTATTTATACAGAGATGTAGGGGTAACACCAGCAAATGAGCAGACAGGTAAGTTTTATAATCCAAAATGAAGTAATCCTTAAAGTTGGTATAATTTGACTGCATAGAAAGGAAGAGACTTTTGAAAGTTGGGTGAACATAAAAAAAATCACTTACTAAATAGCAAATACATAAAATTTAAATTAATCTGGTTGTGTTAAAAACTTACTTTTATACATTTTTAATGTTTATGTCCACTTATACAGCATAAAATCTTATTTCTCATGTCACCTTAAGAAAAATTTAGAGTAGATTTCTATCTGTCAAAAGGTAAAATTAGGTCCACCATGATGGAGTGACAAATATGGCAATTTTGTGTCATAATTTTCCTTTGATAATATAACCCTACTTTTTAATCATTAGAATTGATGTTAGGTCATGATATAGTTACACTACCCAAAAGAACTAATGTTTTTAGTTTTATTATAATTATAAAATAAAAACTTATTTTACAATTAGAAAACATACTATAAAACAATGTGTGTCATGTATTTTTTTTTCTTTGGGAAGATATTTGTAATAGTAATATTCTTGGATAACAATAACAGTTGTCACTACGTATAAATTTTCCATAATTATATGATATTTACATGATAAATTATATCATAAACTAGAAAGTTATATGCAAAAAGATCATCATGATATTAAAGCATTAGCAAAAGATACTCACATATGACATAAATGCCAGGACTTCATCTCTTCATGACACTATGTTGTATTTACTCTTCCCTTAGAGATCTTCTCCTACTCATTTTTTTTCTTGAATAGGTACTTAACTTCTGCGGTTAGATGGATTGTAGAACACCTATCAAAGCTTAAAATCTAGCCTACTTATATCAGAAAGCATACAAAATTTGTCGTTTGAGGGTTTGGTTACTTCATGCAGAATGAATGTTTTTAGATTCATCCATTTTCTTACAAATTCCATAATTACATTTTTCTAACACCCGAATAAGATTCTATTTATATTGTGTAAATATACCACATTGTCATTATTCATTTATCAGTAGATAGATGGATATCTAGTCCATTCCCAATTTCTGGCTAGTATGAATAGAGTAGCAATGAATATAGTTGAGCAAGTGTCTTTGTAATATAATATAGTCCCTTCAGTATATGCCCAAGAAGATATAATTGGATCTTGTGGTAGACCTATTTCCATCTTCATGAGGAGCTGACACTCTGATTTTCATAGTGGTTGTACAAGTTTGTACTACCACAGCATCCTGACCAGAGTCTGCTGCCATTTACTTATAGATCCAGGTCATTCTGAAATAATATGGCATCTCAAAGTAATTTTAATTTAAATTCCATGGTTGCTACAGGGTTTCTCAGTTATTTGTGTTTCATCTTTAGAGAATTCTCTGTTCTATACAATATATTTAAATTAGACTATTTTTCTTGATATTCATTTTTCAGTATTTTGTATCTTCAAGAAACTAATTATCCATCACATATATAATCAGTAAAGATTTCCCATTCTTTAGACTGCCTCTTTGCTAAATGATAGTTTCTTTTGTTATTCAGAAACTTTTCATCTTATTGTAGTCCCCTTAATAATGGTGGTTTTAGTGTCTAGACTGTCTTTGTCAGAAAGTGATTTTCTGTGCTGATGAGTTTAAACTATGTTAAGGTTAATCTAGTATCAGATTCAGGGTATCTGGTCTTGTGTTAAGGCCCGTGATTTATTTAGAGTTGAGGTTTCCATCAGGATAGATATGGATAGATTTTCATTGTTCTACATTTAGCCATCAAATTTGACCAGCATTCTTTGTTGAGATTCTCTTTTCTCTAATGTGTATTTTTGTATTCTGTGTAATAAATCATGTGTGTCATTATTTCTAGATTTTAATTTGATTCCATTGATAAATACACTGTCAAGACCTTTCTGTTATATTACTATAACTCTGTAATATGTCTTGATATGTGAGAAGGTTATGACTCAAGCAACTCTTTTATGATAGTAAAGTCAAAAGTATTTGCTAGTTCAATAAGGAAAAGAGCATAATCATGATATATTGAATGAAATATAATTTTATTTAAAATAAAGCTAGTCTTTTGACTAGTTTTAATGTTCATTACATTTCTCAAAAATTTTTGGTGTTGTTAATATTTGACTATTAATGATTGCACAGAGTTCATGCAGATAAAATATTTGTTTTGGAAAGTAATACATTGCTTGTAACATATTCCCCCAAAGATAGTATATTTGTAATGTTGAAGTGTCTACTGGCAAGAAATAATCTTTATTTGACAAAGTATATTTCAGAGATTAGGAACACAGATTGGCCGGGCAGTTGTGGCGCACACCTTTAATCCCAGCACTTGGGAGGCAGAGGCAGGTAGATTTCTGAGTTCGAGGCCAGCCTGGTCTACAGAGTGAGTTCCAGGACAGCCAGGGCTACACAGAGAAACCCTGTCTCGAAAAATCAAAAAAAAACAAAAAAAAAAAAAAAAAAAAAAAAAAGGAACACAGATTGTAAGAGGCATAACATCAGGGAATTCAATGTGAAATTGTTTCCTAGTAAAATCAGAAGCTATACACATAAAGAGTCACCAACATGAGTGTCCAAATATACAACACTAATGGACATTTCAAAGTGGATGAGGAAATGCCTATGAAGTCCCAGTGTATTAAAAGAACTACAAGATATGAGCAAAGCTGGAATCAGCGAGGTGGTATTTCCAGAAGAGAACACATGAATTAGCTGTCCAGTGTCAAATATTCAGCCCTAGTGTGTGTGTGTGGGTGTGTGTGTGTATCCTCATTCTGTATAATATTACATATATAATTATATATATATATATATATATATATACATATAGTTTTGTTCATATGTGTGTTTTTATATTTATGGATATATATAACCCTCTCATTTGTATATATGCCACATTATACATAATGAGAAGATTTTATATATATATATAAACATATAAACAAAAGTATATATATAAATATATATGTATAATTATATTTGTATATATTATAAAATATATAATTTTATGTATGTAACATTATACAGAATGAAAAGGCTATATTTAGAAATATATATGTGTGTGTGTGCACATATATTCATGCAATAAAAAATTAAAACCAAAGAGTCCAAAATATGGAAGGAAGCAGGGAGGGAATGTAGGAGGATTTGTAGGGAGGGATAGGAAGGCAGAAGGTAGTAACTATATTATAATTTTACAAATAAATTTTTTAAAAGTGACTAAACTCAAGAGGAGCTCAGAGAGGAGACTTTTAAGAACTACTATTTCTCATAATAAGAAAATGTGACTTTATCACTTAGTGAAATTGCATTAGTCAAAATTTTATATTATAAAGAACTGAAACCCATTAATCAATATCTGCTTGTTTAAGCAAGTAGGAAAAGATTGGTGTCTTAGTCAGAATTTCTATTCCTGCACAAACATGAACAAGAATCAAGTTGAGGAGGAAAGGGTTTATTGAGCTTACACTTCCATGCGGCTGTTAATCACCAAAGGAAGTCAGGACTGGAACTCAAGCAGGTCAGAAAGCAGGAGCTGATGCAGAGGCCATGGAGGGATGTAACTTACTGGCTTGCCTGCCCTGGCTTGCTCAGCTGCTTTCTTATAGAGCCCAAGACTACCAGCCCACAGATGGTACCACCCACAAGGGGCCCTCCCCCCTTGATCACTAATTGAGAAAATGCCTTATCGCTGGATCTCATGGAGGCATTTTTTCAACTGAAACTCCTTTCTCTGTGATAACTCCAGTTTGTGTCAAGCTGACATACAAAACTAGCCAGTACAATTGACCCCTTGTCAACTTGACACACAAACACATCACTGATAAGCCTCAACCCTTACTTCCTTATTCATCCCCAAGATCTAAATAACTTTAAATGTCCCACAGTCTTTGCAAATTCTTACATGTTAACATTTCAATCCCTTTAAAAATATCCAGTCTCTTAGAATTCAAAATATTTTTACCATTAGAAGTCTCTTAACTGTGGGCTCCACTAAAATACCTTCTTCCTTCAGGAGGGAAAATATATCGAGGCACAGTCATAATCAAAAGAAAAATCAAACTCCAACCATCCAGTGTCTGACATCCACTCACGATCTTCTGGATTCATCCAAGGGCTTGAGTCATTTCTCCAGCTCTGCCCTTTGTAGCACACACTTAATCTCTAGGCTCCAGATGCCTGTACTCCACTGCTGCTGCTGTTTTTGGTGGTCATCTCATGATACTGGCATCTCCAAAACACTGCAATCTTCTGCTGCAACTAGGCTTTTCCTTGGTGCCAAGTCTCACAACCTTTGCATAACCCCTTTAGTCATGGGCCATAAATTGCAACTGAGGCTGCACCTTCAACAATGGCCTTCCGCAGCCTCTCACAGTGCCCCGGCCTCAGCTGCTCTTCATGACTCCTTCATGCCTTCAAAACCAGTACCACCTGGGTGACTCGTATACATTACCAAGTCCAGCCACTGCACAAGGTACAACCTTGGCTATCTCTGGAACGCAGCCTCTGTGCTCTCAGAAAACACTTCTCAGAAGATTTCATCCCAGTGATGCTGGTCTTTTCTTAATCTTAGCTCCAGCTAACCAGAATCAATAGTCCCAGCAATCCAATGATTTTCTTTAGTAGTTCTGGTATCTTGTTAATCACAGCTGGTTTCTTCATCCCCAGCTAACCAAAACCACAGAATCTTAAATCAAACTAGCAATGGCCCTGATAAGAGTCTTTAATCTTCCCTCTGAAATTTCACAAGCTAGGCCTCCATCTTCTGCACTATTCTCAACATTATCTTCCAAGCTCCTACAAAACACCCCACAGAGCTCTTCTAGCTCAAAGTTCCAAAATCCTTCCACAGCCTCCCAAAAACATGGTCAGGTTGTCACAGGAATACCCCACTACACTGGTACCAATTTGTCTCCATCAGGATTTCTATTCCTGCACAAACATCATGACCAAGAGTCAAGTTGAGGAGGAAAGGGTTTATTGAGCTTATACTTTCATGCTGCTATATATCACCAAAGGAAGTCAGGACTGAAACTCAAGCAGATCAGGAAGCAGGAGCTGATGCAGAGGCCATGAAGGGATGTAACTTACTGGCTTGCCTGCCCTGGCCTGCTCAGCGGGCTTTCTTATAGAGCCCAAGTCTACCAGCCCACAGATGGTATCACCCACAAGGGGCCCTTCCCCCTTGATCACTAATTAAGAAAATGCCTTACTGCTGGATCTCATGGAGGCATTTTCTCAACTGAAACTCCTTTCTCTGTGATAACTCCAGCTTGTGTCAAGCTGACATACAAAACCAGCCAGTACAATTGGCAAATCTGGTGAGTACAAGCTAAGGAATTTCCTATCATTCCTATGCTGCTTCTTTCAGTGTTACTACAAACTAATACCTAATACAGTGTTTTTCACATCTATCCATCTGCCGGATTTCCTTAGATCACCTTCTAGACAGCCATAAATCTGACAGCCTGTACAGTCTACACCCCATGACTCTTCTGAAAGTGACAGACACTATACTTAACTAAAGCTTGAAAGATGTCAGCCTAGTGTTCTGATTTCCTGAGAGATAGCCACCATGAAGTCAAACAGACTTTCAGAAGTAGGGCCACTAAGCACAAACAAAGAGACAGAAATCCCAGAACTGCACAAAACAAAAACATATGGGTGATAGATAGGACATGCAGGCCTGAATTACTAACTATGCTGTTGCCCGCATTAGAGCTACTACACCACAGGACAGTGGCAGAAGATTGTCCTTCTCCATTCCTCCTTTCTGTTTGCCCATCCCCTTTTTCTTCCTCTATCATTTCTTTTCACCTTTTGTCATTTTTTATATTCAGTTCTATTTTTTCATTTCTTTCTTCAAAAAGCATCTTATTATTGAAGCCCAGGCGGTAATAAACACTTTATCCCTGTCTAGTTTTTCTGATTGCTAGGATTACAAGTGTGTGGCTCAGTGCTTGCTATAGTTTCTTACGTAAAAATGAAAAAAAAGTATTTGTCAAGACTGAGCATTCATAGAGATACATATCAAGTCATAGATAGAGATATGCATGTAGTTGTAAACATTAGGTGGATGCTTCCAAAATATTTGGGTTGGAGGTCAGCTATTAATTACAAAGTAGATCAAAAAATGTATTTGGGTGGAGAAATGGCTGTCAGTAAAAATACTTGTTTTAAAGCCAGAGTTTAGGTTCCTGGATGGACCATCGATGCTGGGCACACACAGCATTCCACCAAATGTACAGGAGACTACGACAGGAGATCCCCAATGTAAGATGGCTAAGTAGACTAAGCAAATCTGCAACTTAGAGACTCAAGTGAGAAACTTTCTCAATATGTAAGGTAGAGAAAAATAGAAAAAAATATTCAACATAGACTCCTCTTCTCCACATCCAGCTGTAAACGTGTGCATGTGCGCATATGCATGCAAACATGTATAACACACAGACTCACCTCACATTCATAAGCATACAAAATAAATGACAAATTTCTAAAAGATAAAAAAGCTATGCTTTTCAGAAACTTTATTGTTACTTTTTGACTCGGTCTTTGGCAGACAATAATAACATGATCATATTAAAAATTCTCAATGGCAAAGACATTTACAATTGCAAAATTAAGATTTGACTGTCTATGCTAAAACTGTGAAGAAGAAAACACAACAAAAATGTCATAGTAATTCTAATTGAAGCAATGATTAAATGTTAATCTATTCATTTCCAAATGTGCAGCAAAGATGAAGTTAATTGTTTGATCTACATGCAAAAATGCATGTAAGTACTTTAGAGATTAGATTGAATTCCTTGCACTACAAAGCTCACTAGCTCATCCATGTGCAATGTAGTTAATGTATAAACATAGTATCAGAGAATCTCCACTACCCTATCTTCCTTTCTTGCTTACTTTTGCCACTCTAATTTATTATTTTTATTTTAAAAGTGCATGGTATGATTAATCAAACCCAAAGACTACACAAACAAACAGATTTAGTTTTGTAGAGTTAGAGTAACCATTCACAAAGGAAGATGTAGACTTTATGCTTTCCACTGGACTTGATTATTTCACTATCACATATATTTTTATCTACTTGCCTATTCCTAAAATAAAAATCCCCATGACAGAGTTAGAACTAGATAAACAATTAGCTTTATATCATTGGCTATAGCTCATGTTTACTACCTATGTTCAGTGCTTCACCAAACCCTTACCATGGTTGTCTTCTTTGCATATTGTTCTGTATACACAGTAATCTTGTCAACATTTCCAAGCAATGATTTCAATGGTCTCATTTCCTTCCTAAGCTAAAAATGTGCTCAGATATTCCAGAATTTAGTTCTGTCTTTAGTGAGGCTCTGGATGGACAAGGAGTTTGATATTTTCCTTTAGCTATTTATAGTTGAATTTTGAAAGCCACTTTAGGCATAAAATTGAAGGCCAGATGAATGGGGAAAAAGGGATAAACCTGTAGAAAAGCAATTCTTCCCACAGAATGAATTTACCATTTCAGTTATAAATAGCATAGGTACATGTGCAATACAGATTAAGGAAATAAGATGGAAATCAATGAAACTGTGTTTCAACAGTTCAGTTTTCACCATTCTGTTTATTTCTACATTTGTGAGGTGGGGATAAGTATTTGGTTTTAGTTTCACCATTAGAAGAAGCAGAGTTAGTGCTGTTACAAACTCCTGTTGGAAAAGATTACATTCAGGTTATAAGTCACATTGGGTTTATAAATGATGTGATTTCCTTTTTCAGAGAGATGACACGCAACCACTAAGTGTTACATACATAGGAGAAGAGCGAATGATCTCATCAAAAGAGAATACATGAGCAGTGCGTACCAGAATGCTCATACTATAAAGAAAGAAAACTCCATTTTAATTTACTTATCATCATATAAGGATATAGAAAGCATTACAATTGAATGGACCTAATCAGAACATGTCCATTTTGTGTTGGAAAAAAAAGTACATAACACAAACTCCCCTTTGAACAAATACATCTAGTAATGTGCAACAGAAATCCCTTTGCTGGGAAGAAAATACATTATAAAAAGAGGTTTATCATATAAATAAAAGACAGCAGATACAAGTGTTCTGTGGTAACTGTAGCATGAATTGTGTTCTTTCAGAAATACAAAGAAACTACTGAGTTCCCAGTCATTTTTCATTCTGTCTTTTACAGAGGAAAAGGAGATAATGCCTTTATTGTTGCCCTTTGCTCACTGAAGTCTAACTCTAAAAGTTTCAAATAATCTTATTATTCCAGAAAAAAATATATTAGCACCCTCAAATGATGTTTATGAGTTTGTCTAGTAGTGAGGAGTGATTATATGTATATTTGAAAATTATGTCTTGGTATACAGACAAAACACATATCCATACTTCCAAATAAATTATAGCCATGGGAGAGTCCTAGAGAAGAGAGGTTCCAAACTGTCCTATAACACTTGATTTACATCCTGAAAGATTTTGTCATTCCATTTTGAAAGTTCTCTAGGAAAAGGATTCATTTTCCTTTTCACTGACTACACATGAGTACCCTCTTTTTGTTTATAGACTCCAAGAAAATCCAAGCTAATCCATCTGCCAAGTTGTTCCACTTCGGTCTAATATATTTTCCTTTGGCAAATGTTTGCAACCTGTCAGTGTTACTAACTGTAACACTCTCCAACCTGCTAGCTGCCAAGGAGACAACAGGAAATACCCATTGTAGTAAAAGAGTTTATAGTGTTAAAATTTATTTTCCAGGAGCAGAAATCTGGCCTCCGCAACAGGCAACTGTAAAACACTTTATGATTAGAAGAAAACATGTTTCACTTTCTCTTACACTTCTTCCCAATATCCAAACTTTAAAATATGCTGTCTAAATGTAAGGACAATCAGCATTCATAAAAACAACAGGATATGGGTGCTTCTGAGAATGAATCAGTTTAACCAGAAAAACAGGGAGAGATGTGCATAAAGCTAAATGCACATACCTATGTCCTCAGAGAAGTGGATCTCGCATTATTATAAATTTCTCTTGTGTGTGGTCTCACAATAAAAATGTCATTATTAGTGCCTGTTCTTCAGACTTCTGGGATATATCAATGACAACTTGTTTGCAGGTGTGCTTTTAAGAACTTTTTGCCTAAAATTTTCTCTAATTTATAAGTTTATAGACATCTACAAGATAAATGTCAGTGGCCAGAATAAATAAAAGCTCCCTTTTAAGTAAGTTCTGTAGTTGTGTCCAATTGAAAGAAAGGTTTGCCAGGAAGAAAAGCCCTTAATCCATTTCCCAGCTAAAGGAAAATATCATCAGGAAAAAGTATTCCCAGAGCAGAGAGAACAAAGCACTCCATTCACAAAGTGGAGGAAGCCAAGGACAACTGGGCTGTTTATTGGAATCTGAGGAATAGCTCTGATTGCAAAATGTTTGATTTTAAGCATGGTTAAAATTTACTTTGTACATAGTCACAACTTAGTAAAATCAGGCAGAGCAGGTATTTACTTGTTATCCTCCCAATGAATTGTTGACCTTTTTGTATTACTTCACGCTTACCCTAATTTTAAACAAATTTATGTCTGTCAATAAGATTTCTGCTTTTGCGCTATTATTTTATTTTATTATTTTAGTAATATTGTGAGAATCACTGTAAAATATATCAAAATACCTTTTTGTTTGCTTTTGGCTGGTGTGTGTGTGTGTGTGTGTGTGTGTGTGTGTGTGTGTGTGTGTGTGTTGGCATTTTCACGTTCAGACATTAAGCTCTTGCACAGGCCAGAGATTAATATCTATCAGGATCCATTTCTAAATTGCTTCTATTTATGTATTTCTTTCGAGACAGTTTCTCTCACTGAACACAGAACTCGCCTTTAGAGAGGCACTGGGCCCATTTTGTTTCACCCTGTTTTGTTTTGTGTTTTATAAATGAGTTCTGATATCCAAACTAATATTTTCATGCCTGAAAAATAAACACAATCAACTGAGCCACGTCCCAAAGGCCAGAAACTTTATTGTTCTAATGTAATCTCTTGATTCAAAAAATATAAAGCATTTTACTCTCTCTCTCTCTTTCTCTCTCTCTCTCTCTCGCTCTCCCTCCCCCTACCGCCCTCTCTCTCTGTAAGTGTGTGTGTGTGTGTGTGTGCGTGTCTGTCTGTCTGTCTTTCTCTCTCTCTTGCTCTGTCTACTCCACCCCCAAGTCACATCCACCCTCTCATTCCTGTCTAATTTTATTGGAAAGCTATTACAGGTACTTATGCAAACTAAGTAATATGGTGTATTCTTTAATTCTCTATATTGGGAGATAGGAATAGTGTGACTGGGGTGTCTAAGTAAGTTTTGGCTACATAGCTAACCTGAAGTCAGCCCAAACTACTTAAGATATTGTTTCAACACAAGTATACAAAGTCCAAGTAGTTAGTCAACTCCAAATAGAGAATCTTCAATGTAGGATGAAAATAATTTCCTGCAAACGCATCTTAATGAGCCAATGACTTTATGAAGGTGGTTATAGAAGCATGGTTGACACATAGCAAGAATTCCTGGGTAACTCATCAATAGATGCTCTGTTGATATTTCCTACCTATAGCAAGGATAACATGTGAAAACATGACCCAATGAAGAGCCCTCTGGCTATGGAGTGTGAATTAATCAATTTCTTCGTAGAACAGACCAAGTAGAGCAATGCTTATGACTAAGGTGATGAGCCTAGTTCACATCAGTGAAAACTACACCAATAAATGTCTACGATCTGTAGAGCTGTGAACAGGTTGCTGCTCAATGAAGAAAGCAAGATGTTTCCTTGTACATTCCACTTTGAAGGCCTAGAAGATACCATAAGAATGGCTTTCCCTTTATATATCTTTCTAACTGGGCCATAGCTGGTAGTCCTGACTACTCTGAGGAAGTGTTTTCTTCTCCCCTTAGTTAGTCCTTCAGAAAGTCCATTCAGAAGCCTATGAATTATTTTATCGAGAATTTAATCATGTCAACAATTAACATTAAACATCTCAGATCTCTATAATACCAAATAGCTAAATAGCTGATTTAAGAAAGCAATTTTCAAGTCCAACCTGCTGGATAGAAACAATCATATTCTCTCTCTCTCTCTCTCTCTCTCTCTCTCTCTCTCTCTCTCTCTCTCTCACACACACACACACACACACACACACATACACACACATATCCAGTTGGTGACACAAATGAAGTTTTTCTGCATTGATGAGGAATTAAATATACTGGCAATGAGAGCATAAACTGACTATGAAAGTCTGATCAAGACCTTTTGAATTCCCTTTAAGAAGTTTAACTACAACTCAAAGACTACATCAAATTATCCGTGCATGCTCCCTTGTCGGATATGTTTGTTTTATGATAGGAGTTTTAATACAATCATGTCTGAGCTTCACTAGGGCTATGTAGAAACAGTGTGATGAATGCAAAAGTAAGCATCCTTGGGTAAGATGATAAATCACTTTCATTGTGGAAGATACGTTTACAGTGATGAAATTCTCAGATCACGTGAACAGGAAGAGGAAAAGATATGAAAGAGCAGTTTTAAAGTGGATGGGCAACTGCTGAGGCTACTTCCAGGCAAGGACAAGGACGTGGCAGTGATTTTATTCCAAGCGTCTAGTATGACTAGTAAGAGCCGTAGTAACATAAAGCAAAATGAAAAAAATCTGTATGTTTTTTTCCTCTTTTCTCACATACTTAGAGCTCCATTTACCATCCTGGAAACATAACAACCAACTAGTCAAATCATAGAGATCTTAAGTCTTAGGAAGGTGAGACTAGATTTAAATAAACAATCTTACACAGTCCCCTGAAGACTAACAATCGCTTTGGTAATGACAGTACAGGTTTTGTCTTAGTAAAAGTGATTATTTTTCTCTGCAAAGAAGTCAAATGTATAGCATATGCCACTATTCACCATAAAAGTTTCACACAGGATTGTAAACAAAGATTTGCAAACTGATACAGAATTCTAAGTAGGTGGCTACAGAGGCACCCCACATTTTTATTACCCCTAAACAGAAGACAAAAGGCACACTGGGAATGACACTAATCCTAGCCCCTGTGACATTCCTTCTCCAACAAGGACTTATCCCCTTAAACCTTTCCAAGCAGTTTCATCCTCTGGGGATATATGCATTTAAATATATTTTGCTGCCTCCATAGGTTCAGGACCATATCTAAATATAAAATTTGTTTAGTACAACTTCAAAAGCACTCAAGTTTTTCAGTCTCAACAGTATCTAAAATTCCAAAGTCTTTTCTAGAATCAAAGATAATATCTTAAATGTAACCTCATGTAAAATTAAAAAATTAATAACTTCCAACATACAGTGACACAAAATATACCTTATTATCTCCTAAAGGAAGACGAAGGGCAGAGGGATTTGTTCCCAAAGAGAGATCAAAATCAAAAAGTAAGTTGTAAATCCTGTACATCCATATATGATAGGGTACCATTTAAATTATCTAATACTTATGCCAATAAAGACAGGGGTGGGATAATCTGAGGGAAAATCCCACTGGCTCAGTGATACAATTTATTTTTCTTAACTGTATACAAATATCTGTTTACAAGGTTGATTCTACAACTTGACTGCTAGCTCTTTACCTCCCGAAAACCCAAAGGGCTTCTTAGCTCTTTTTCCTAGAATTCTGTTCTCTGTGTGTCCTGCCTGCTGCTTCTCGGTTGTTCCTATAAATACAAAGAGAAAATCTGTATCTCTCTTTCTCACTTTTTTTTTTTTTTTTAAAATTGGGACCCTGAGATTGCAAATCACACAAGTCAGAATGGAGAAAGAGGAACACTCCTCCACTGCTTGTGGGTTTGCAAAGCTGGTACAACCACTATAGAAATCAGTCTGGCAGTTCCTCAGAAAATTTTAAATAGTTCTACCTGTAGACCCAGCTATATCACTCAAATACAATAATCCTTCATTTGAAAAGTCTTGGAAAGATCAGTAATTCAAGGCCCATACCTAAACATAATAAAAGCAATATACAGCAAACCAATAGCCAACATCCAACTAAAATGGAGAGAAACTCTCTAAATCTCTCTAATCTCTCTAAAATCTCTAAATCTCTAAAATCAGGGACTAGACAAGGCTTCCCAGTCTCTCCCTATCTACTAAATATATTGCCCAAAGTTCTAGCCAGAGGAGTTAGACAACAAAAGGAGGTCAAAGGGATACAAACTGAAAAGGAAGTAATCAAGATATCACTATTTGTGGAATGAGAGTATAATTAAGTGACTCCAAAAATTCTACCAGGGAATTCCTCCAGGTAATGAACAAATTCAGCAAAGTGTCTGGATAGAAAATTAAATAAAACAAATCAGTAGCCTTCCTCTACTCAAAGGATAAACTGGCTGAGAAAGAAATTGGGAAACAAAACCCTTAACAATAGTCACAAATAATATAAAATATCTTAGTGTGACTCTAACAAAGCAAGTGAAAGATCTGTATGACAAGAACTTCAAGTCTCTGAAAAAAGAAATTCAAGAAGATCTCAGAAGGTGGAAAGATCTGCCATGCTCATGGATTGGCAGGACTAACAGTAAAAATAGCCATCTTGCCAAAAACAATCTACAGATTCAATGCAATTCCAATCAAAATTCAAATTCAATTCTTCACAGAGACAGAAAGAGCAATTCTCAAATTCATCTGGAATAACAAAAAAAACCCAGGATAGCAAAAACTATTCTCAACAGTAAGAGAACTTCTGGGAGAAGCACCATCCCTGACCTCAAGCTGTACTACAGAGTAATAGTGATAAAAACCACACGGTATTGGTACAGAGACAGGCAGGTAGATCAATGGAATAGAATTGACGACCCAGAATTTAATCCACACACCTATGGTCACATGATCTTTGACAAAGAAGCCAAAACCATCCAGTTGTAAAAAGACAACATATTCAACAATTGGCGCTGGCTCAAGTGTCTGTTGGTATACAGAAGAATGCAAATTGATCCATTCTTATCTCCTTGTACAAAGCTCAAGTCCAAGTAGATTAAGGACCTCCACATAAAACCAGATATCCTGAACCTATTAGAAGAGAAAGTGGGAAAGAGCCTTGAACACATCTGCACAAGGGAATATTTCCTGAGCAGAACATCAGTGGCTCAGGCTCTAAGATCAACTATAAATAAATGGGAGCTCATAAAATTGAAAATCCCTATCTCTTCCATGAAGCACTTTTAAGCCAAAAGAGAAAGTGGCAAAAGTGAGAGTGGTCTAGTTGCTTAGTGCAGGCTTTAGCTCCTCAGCTGCACCCTTGGAAGGGGCTTTCCAAGCAAAGTTAGTAGGGGCCCAAACCATTCCACCTTTAGGATGGGATAGTTCAAGGCCATCCAGCTGACTTTGCTTCAGATCAAAGAGCAAAGACCACAAGACCTCTCCCAAATAGCCTGCCTTTATGAAAGCAGAAACGTACCATTCTTAATATCCTTTCCTATGGAGGCTTTTAGAGGCACACACAAACTGCATTGCTTCAGGACACACCTAACTGCATCTGCCACCTATTTAAGGTTCTATATTTTGCTAATAATTAGGTTTTGTATGTACAATAATCAAATATCCTATAACATACATCCCTGATGTCAAATACCTTAGATGGCTCCACCAGTCCAGTTTAGCTGACTGAAACACACTTGACACAGCAAGGACAGGGATGGGGTGGGGATCTTACTTTTTCTCTAATTTTCTTTGGCTTCTTTCACTCTCTGTGTCCAACTCCTCTTGGCATAAATACAGAAGTTCTGGAACCTCTAAAATCTAAGGATTTCCATCACAAGACAGGTTATAGTTTCACAGCTTCATATAGTGGCCTCTCAAGACCTCTGTGCAGGGATGCACAATCAACACATCTGCCTTAACAGAAATATTTCATAGCCTCTTTTTAGTATATTCTTCATAACTCCCAATCCAGAACTAAATGAACAAAATTGCCAAGGTTGTCCATCAACTTTGTGTAAAGCCTGGCCCCCTTAAATCACATTTGAGCAGCTTTCATTCGCTGTTTGCTTTCTAGGAGCAGAGAAACCTCTTCCACCTCTTCTTTTAACAAATAGGAAGCACAGTTTGCTGGGTGTGATTTTTGTCATTCTTTGTTTCCTTTCCTATTTCTTATTCAAGGCAAGCCTACACTTAATCTCTTCATGTCTTTCACCACAAACCTTGACTCCAACATTAAACTTCTTGGTGTTAAATTTTTCTTCAAATTATACATTTTCTTTTACATTAATCTATCTTTTTAAATATAAACCAGCATTACAGTAATTATTAATAACCATGCCATGGAATCAATATTAGGCTATCTTGAAATATCTTCTACAAAGAAAATTAGACCATTAATTTTTTATTATTTAGACTCAGAGAAATTCTTAGGACATGAGCAGAAAGCCTCCATATTTTTGCCACAACTTATAAGATTATATTATAATGTTATACAATACTATACAATAATGTAAATATGTATATAATAATGTAAGAATGTTCTTTAACTTGTTTGCTTATATTTTTCCATAGTTCATGTTGCTCTCAATATTACTATCTTCCATGTTTTAATAAGATGTAAGTTCTGCTTATAGCATCTGGTGACTTTTCTAAACTCTCAAAGCTTTCTACATATACAACAAGAAAGAAAGAAAGAAAGAAAGAAAGAAAGAAAGAAAGAAAGAAAGAAAGAAAGAAAGAAAGAAAGAAAGAAAGAAAGAAAGAAAGAAAACCCAAACATGATCAGGTCTGTCACAGAAATAGTCACGACCTTGTACCAACTTCTGTATTAGTTACTTTTCTTTTACATTGATAAAACACCATGGCTAAGATAACTTACAGAAGAGAAGGTTCAATTGGCTTATGGTGTCAAGGGGTTAGTGTTTATTACAGTGGGATGATGTTACAAAGATAGCTGAATACAGCAGCCACTGAGAGCTCACATCGTGATCCACACCAGAGGGAGAAAGAAAATTTGGAATGGCATGGCTGCTTTGGAAATTTCAAGCCTACTCCCAGAAACACCTTCCCCAACAAGGCCATACTTCCAAACTCTTCCAAATAGTTCCAATGGTAGACCACCAATTATTCAGACATGATTGTTGGGTCATCCTCATTCAAACAACTTCGAGGGCATACTATAACAAAGGGGTTAATAAAGATTGCTACAGCTGCTCATTTTCTTCCATGTGATATATTGTCATTTTCTTCAAATACTTACTTTAATAGGGGACAACTAATATTGGCCAACTAATAATGCTACCTTTTCACCATTTTCCCTTAAGATGTTCTTTTAAAGTAGCTCATAGACACTGAATCTTTGCCTCTAATAACTGTAGGTAATCCTTTTACTATTTCTAAGGTAAGCTGAGGGTGCTCCTATTTTAAAATATTCAAAATGAGTTTTAAAAGTAATATTTAATTACTTTCTTTTAATTGCTAAAAATATATTCTCATGCCTGGTAAATGCCCATAAACAATGTGTTCAAAGCAGCATTATTCTCATAAAATAACTTCAAAATGTTATTTAATAATTTAATAAGCAATATAATATTTTTTCATATTTTCTTAATATCTTGGAATTAAAACACATATGTGTTGTTGATTTTTGGTATTTCTTTAAATTTAGTTATGTTATTCCACAAGCTTAGCAGTGAGAAGCAGGACCATCTAACATTTCTACTCCCCCAAAAATGTTGCCCCTTTAGGAGCAGTTGGAGACATGCAGCATTCTACTCACATTGAATAATGATGCTAAGAAAAATGCTTAACATGGAACAGAGAAAGAGGTGAAATATTTCTCAGCATTTCAGTATGTCATCACAACTTATTTCATAGGATTTGTTATTATGCTTCTCCTAATTTTTAATTACTTTTACTTAAAGAATAATGCACAGGAATATTTGAAAAAATATACATGCGTATATATTTAACGAATTCATTAAGCTTTATTGGAGTTTGTGTTATTAAAGGTACAAAATAAATTAACTTTGGTAAATATGATTTAACTTAAATTATAAATTATTAATTATTAATCAAATTAAATATAAGCTTACTATAATTCCATATTTAGCAAATATGGCCATTACTTTGAAATAAAATTTAGAATAAATAAGTCTTGATTTGGCTGGGATTTTTTGTTTTTGTTTATGGTTTTTTTTTTTTTTTTTTTTTTTTTTTTTTGGGTTTTTTGAGACAAGGTTTCTCTGTGTAGCTCTGGCTATCCTGGATCTGACTCTATAGACCAGGCTGGCCTTGAACTCAGAAATCCACCTGTCTCTGCCTCCCGAGTGCTGGGATTAAAGATGTGCACCACGACTGCCCGGCTTCTTGATTTGTTATTATGTTTCTATCTTGCTATCTAATCTTGAGTCAATAAATAATCTTTATATACAGTAATATAAAAAGAACTGAAGATTGAAAACATTTATATTGCCATGTGCAGTACAAAGTTAAGTGAGGAAGAATTGTTATAAAATCTATGTATTATATTATAATATATAATGTAATATTTATAATATTTCTGGAAAACTCACATGATACCAACAGACATATGATGAATTATTGACATACCACAATAAGTAAATTCATCAGTTAACCTGTCCGAAACAGTGAGAAAATGTGATAAAATAGGCTATCATCATTTTTAAATTAATTTAAGAAACTTGATAAAAAAAGATGAGAATTATAAGAAGCAGAAATATTCAGAATACAGTATATTCATTATTTACATGCTATAGATTTACAATGAATCGCACACACATGTACAATATTATAAAATCAAACATAGAAATAATCTATAACCATCTATAGCCAATTAGAAATAGAAATTAATATGAATTTGAAAGTGCAATATTTCGACAAATGTATCGTGTATGTATTAGATATCTTATAACACATCAAAACTCTACATATAAAATGTACAGAACTATGATTTTTAGATATGGCATTTAAAACCAATCTCCATAAACTTGATTTGGCAATGACACTTTGAATACAGCTTCAAAGCATTTAACTAAAAATACCAAATTGATAAATTTTATTAAAAGAAATTAAAAGCTTATGCTCTTCAAAAGGCATTGCTAAGAAAATAAAAATACATACACATATATGCAATAATTTCCAATGTATATTTTATATAGGAAATATTTACAGAATATTAAAGTCACCATAAAACTCAAATTAAGTGCACACTAAAATGAAAATTTTAAATTCTGAAACATCCTTTGTATGTGTATATTCGAGAAATATAATAAAAGATGGTCAAAATTAGGTATAGTCTCTTAAAATAAGATTTGAATAACCCTGCAATATATCACATAAATCAAGATGAGAAAATGAATAAACTTATTAGTTGTTGGAAGAAATTAAATTGCCCAACAGGCTTTGGAAAGTCTGTTTCTTTTAAAGTCAAATGTATATGGCACTTGACCCACCCATGCCATTTTGTAATTTACTCAAGTTAGTTGTGATTTTATAGTCATAAAGAAATCTAGAATGCACATGATCACTCCTACTTTCTTCACTGTAGCTTCAACTTCTAAAGCACCAAGGTGATTTTAAAAATAGGAAAAATAAAAATTATATATATATCCATGAAATAGGATACTACTTGGCAATAAATAATAAGTGTTTATTTATGTAACAACTTAAATTAATAATAGATACATTCTGCTAACCGATGTCCAGTTCCAAAGATCAAAGATTTTCATTTGATGAGTTTGGATACATATTGAAGTATAATTTTCCCTGGTAATAAACTCCTTGGAATTCTCTCGGGCTAGAAATGGCTTGAAGTTATTTCTATGCTTAATATCTTTCCCTCTATCTCTCTTCCCCAACCATAATCATATTTTTTTCTCCCTTCAATAAGTCATATATGACATAAATTCCTGTTTTAGTACTTACATCCCAGAAATTCAGTAAAACACAACCAAATTTAAATCTCTCTAAAAGAGTGACTGTATCAATTTTAAATTTAAAGAGAATGATTTTGAACTTTCAGTTCTACTGTAAAAATTAAGAATGATTCTTTGCAATATATTTAGCCTATTCCATAAGAGAAAACTAGAATTTCAAATTTACAAATAAATACGGACAAAAACATAGCTTTTGGGATTCATTTTTCTATTTTGCAATATTTGAAATTGTCCCTGTTTTACAATATTAGGTTTCCAGTTGAAGACTCTTCACATGTAAATGAGAAATCAAACATAGAAAAATGTTATAAAGACATTGACATCATATATTACAAAGCAAGAGATATCGTTTCTGACTATTGTATGATACAGTAAAATTATGATTAAAAATAAAATCTATAAAACATGGAGAGAGACAGAGAGAGATTTAGGTTGTTTCAATACAGGATATAATCAATAAAGCTAAATAAATGCTGTGATTAAATTGGTGACATTAATCATATAGCCCGAGCATCTCCTTAGCTAATCAAATTAAGAATAATCAACATCACTGTTATAGATTGGATGTTAGTTACACACCATAGAATATAAACATAAATCTCATCTCTAAGGCCAATGTCATCATAGCTAAAATATAACTGAATGTTCAGATTAATATTCTAGTTTATTTATTCTGGACCCACAGTTTTTTGTAAGTGACAAACCTTATTTTCAAATATTCTACTTAAGAGAAGCTAATGATCTTTATAAGTTAGTTTTATTTAAATTAAGACACATCATAAGTGAATGTGTAAAGTGAACTTACAAAGTGATCAGAAACTTATCTGAAAGAATGAAAAACTTAAAACCAACAATGTCTGAAAACAATAAGCAACCAACATCTCCCTTATTATTTTGAATATACTATCACCTTAACCAACTATTAGTTTAAAAATGGCCTTAGCTTCTTGAACTACAATTATTGCTATTTGTACATAACTGGGCTATGATGATAAATCTAAAACATTTACTCTTATGAATAAATCAGTATTAGTAATTTTGTGTTTCACACAACTAAAACTAATTATTTTATCTATTTTTGTATTATGGATTCTTAATACATTGTTTGGAGCATAGATTTATTAAGTATGAGTGATTACTCCAAACAAATGCAAAGTTTGTGCCTTGTCTCAGTGGGAGAGGATGCAGTTAATCCTGTAAAAACTTGATGCCCCAGGAATGGGGGAGGCTGGTGGAGGGTGAGGTGAGGGGGATGGGAGAGTAAATAACTAGTGGGGGGGGAGGAAGGGGACAACATTTGGGATGTAAAGAAATAAAATAATTAATAATAAAAAGTGAACTCGGAATGTGTGGATAAAAAACTGAAGTAAACTTCCTGGAGCTGTCCTTTCTAGCCTGCATCACTCCTGGATAAAAGTTAGGCTTATTCATCTCATTTGCTAGCCTCTTTTCTAGTTATTTACATGCTAATCTGAGTGTTATTTTGCAGACATGATGATTGACATCTATAGTCAATCTGCTTTAAATAGCTCATTGTTATTCTTGTGGATATGTCTCTTCTAACTCGCCAAGACCTAAATCACAAAAACTGAGTTTTCCTGAAGAATCTCTCCTGAAGTCCTACAGTTGCAAGCACTCAGAATTTCCGTTCCTCTGGCCAACACTGGTCATCCCTTTCATGGGTATCATCTCTATGGTAAAGAAGGCGATCACGTAGAATACCTTTCCCATCACCTCATCCAAGTGAGTGTGTGCTCCTATGTGTTCACATGTGTGCATCTCCTATTTGCTTCATTCTCGGGAAAGCCCTAACTGGTACATGAAACTATTTAAGATATCAAATTATTATAAATGTACATTATATGTGTTGTTCACAATGAAATGAATATATACATATATATGTATATGTATATATACATGTATAATATATATTAATTTATATATATGTATATATAAATTACTAACACCCTAATTTGTAAACCTATGAGTAATCCAATTTCCATACACATATTGAAGGCCAAATACAATATTAGGGGTATATCTATTGCCAGTGTCCACAAGCAAATCGACATTTTCTAATAATCAGACTCAATGTGACATTATTATGAATTAAGTTTGCTTTACAGAAAACCTTCTTATTTAAGACTCTAACATATATAGAGATAAAATGTTTTAAAAGAGCTTGAGAAAATAATAGGTAAAGAATTGATAAAAGCACTATGACAAAGATGTCCCAATGTAGTTTTAAATATAATGAAGTGATATATTGGTACCAATATAGACAAAGGGACACTCAGCTCATTGAAAGATCATAAAAGAATGGAAGCATCTTGCGTCACTAAATGTGACGGCAATGAGAAGACAGAACAGACAACCAAAAATAATACAAGGTTCAAAATACCTATTTGCTGTCAGTTTAGCTTTTTAATATTCTTAGGCTTGAACGTTACCTAACTCCAGTTTCCTATTACTGTGCCTTCTGTTTTCAAGTACATTTATTTTTCTTATTTTATTCTATCTGTAAAGAATAAAAGGTATGTGTTATTTTTATTATAATCTCTGTGTTTAATGCTCAAATCTTCTCTATGGTATACATCACTGCTTTTCATTTTGTGTTCAATGGATCACTGAATAAATCTGAAAAGAACTTGGATTTCCATAAGATCGAGAGTACTTTTGACCTGCTCTTGTACATAGGATTTACCATAGGAAATAAATAATAAAGGAAAGGGCACAAAAATCTTCTTGTGCTAATAAATAAGGTAACACATTTTGCTTTTCTCTTTGATACACTCACATGGTTAAAATAATTAATTAGAAGTGGTTAATAAAGCATAAAGTGTATCATCTATATTTTAGCTGTATTTCTGTACATATTTTCAGTGTGTGCAAATTAAATAGGAAGGTTTACTACAGAATACCTAGCCATGAGGAGTGTGTTCACTTCCACGAATGCGTGCAAGGAGCAGCCAGATAGAATACTTCTTTTTACTCATGGCAAACTATTTTTACAGTAAAGAAGGATGAGCAAACAGTGGTTACCCATACTTGAGTATTTGAAAGGCAAGAACAAGAAACCTGTCACTTTAAGTCATATAACTGAAAGAATTTATAACCAAGGATAATCTTGAGATGAGAGATAAAATTCTTGCATCTGCTACTGTGAAACTGACAGAGAGCTTCATAATTCTTCTGAAAGAATAATTGCTAAGCTACAAAAAACTATTCATTTCCTATCATTTTATTTATTATTTGAAATGTATTTTCATACAATACATTTTGGTCAATTTCCCCTCCCCAGCTTCTCCCAGATTCTCCTTACCTCCCTATTTTCAACTTTATACTTTTTCCTTTGCTCTCAAAAAAACAAAGCATAGCAGCATAAAAACAAACAAAACAAACAATAAAATCAAAAAAGAAAACAGACAAAATATACCAAAACGAAACAAACACTCACAAAAGATGAAAAGAAAAAGAAATCCATTTTATTATGAGGGTTATTCCGAGGCATGAGAACCTCCTTGACTTGTGGTTGATTCGTAGAGACACTACACTGACTAAAAGTGATTTTAGTCTTGACTTTGCCAGAAAGTACCAAGCAAGTAAGCAAGAGGTGGGAATTCTTTCCACTTCTGCTTTTCATACTGAATTCTATGTGTTTTAAACATCTGCAGGTCTTGAGCCTGTTGTCACAGTCATTGTGAGTTCATACGTGAATCAGTTTATAGTAAAATATTCTGTTTCTTCAGGGTCATCCACCATCTCTGGTTCTTACAATCATTCCACCTCTTGAGTCTTGAGAAAAGGGGTTTGATAAAGACATCCTATTTGTGGATCTGTATTAATTACTATCTACTGCAAGAAGAAGCTTCACCAATAAGGACTGAGTGATGTTCTGATCTATTGATGTAGCAATATGTCATTAGGTGTCATTTTTAGTGCTATATTTTCTTAGCTGAATAGTAATAATTAAGTTTTTCCTTATGTCCATGACTTGTAATTACATACATATGTATATATATCTGTTCTTAAATATAACCTGTTCAGTTACATATTTTATATGCTTCAACCATTAAACCTATCTCAGGATATATGCAATGGCAAAAAATTATGGTATTCCAGCTGCTTTCTAAAATCCCATGCGTAAAGAGAAAAAATTGTTGAACAATTTCAGAATTCCTACTAGTATTTTTTTATATTAAAAAATATTTGGACTAAAATTTTTATCTATGTTGCATATTTGATATATTCTTATTATAAATAATAACAGTTAATGAAAGTACTTGTTTTCATTAATTCTTAAATTAATAATGTGGCTAGTAATGGTAGATAACAAGGAAATAAAACTAACCAGGCAATAAAAACTAATTTTGTTAATACTCTCTACTGTATATATAACTTTTAAGTTGTATGGTTTATTAACATATAGTAAATAGTAATCTGATAAACAACCATTTTGTTAATAATGGGATCCAGAGGCCAACAAATTTAAAAATAACCTCTGCATATTACTCATTAAAAATAATATTCTTTGAAAATAGATGCGTTCTATTATTACTTGTGTTATCCCAGCAGGGAGGGGGGGGGACAAAAACTCTTGCTAGTCAAATATGAAATACTTCGATAAACGTGAATATATTCCCTGGCAAATCTTTTCTATCTAAATTTTTTCTATTCCTTTAGGTATTAAAGGCCAATTTATTATTTTAATAATAAGCTAGCTTTTGCTTTTCAGAAATCTTAACATTCATACTTTCTCGAATAAAAATAAATTTGCAGATCTAGCCTTACCTATGCCTAATAAACATAAAAATATTTAATATTCTTCTGCTAAATTAATATCCATATTTATATACAGCTTTATAATTCCAAATGTCTATACTTCCCAGAAATAATCATTCATAATTCACTTTCAGAAAAGCATTGGGTGGATTAGGAATCATGTTTACACAAATCTATAGCATCTATTTACATTGTTACTGAGGTCAGGAGACAACCTGATGGCAGCTGAGTTAGGTACCCTGTCTATTATCATACTTAAATAAATATCTTTAAGATTTTCTGGTGTGCTTGAGCTAGAGATAAGTATGAACTTGTCAGCTTATTATAGTATGCTTTTTTATTTTTCTTATGCAACTCACTAGCCAATTAGAAGTTTGAATCACTTATGCAGTCAGCAATACAATCAGAATGACAAATACAAAGAAACTATTTTCCCTTTTATTTTTATTCCTGGAATTATTCCAACACATTTTAGGAAAATGACTCTATCAAAATAAAATTTGATTAATCTATCTCCATTTGCAATCAAGCTATTTTCTGAAGAGAAGATCAAAGTACAGTTGAGTGGTGTCTACTTCCATTCCAAGTGGTTCCCGCTGTAGTATCCCCTGGAGGGACAGATGCTATATCTTCACAGAATGGGATGGACTTGAAAGAGCACACTTCATCTATGAAGCCTTTTTACAAGGGTATAGACCTGACTACTTTATCTCATTAACTACAAAAGCTCTTTATTGAAGTCTTTTGGTCTTGTTGTGACTATGCCACAAAAAGCACATAAAATTTGAACCTATAAAATGATATTGTCAAGCCCCTCAATTTTTTATCCTTTGATTTTCTAGTATTCCCTGTCACTCCAACAACTGTGTCTTACAAATTTCTCTTTGTTAAGAATTTTCTCTTATGCTCTCTTCATTTTATTATATTTATCTAAGCTCTAAGTTGAACTTTTTTAAATTATCTGTACACTGATAACACTCAATTCTCCTTTTCTAACTCTTTTTTTTTTCTGAAAATGAGTTTTATTTTCAGCCACTTAACTAAAAAGAAGTGTGCTTGAAAATGTTATGTGGAAATCTAGAATCTCCCATCCTATAGTGGAGTAAATAATTAGAGAGGAGAGCAGAACAAAGATGACATAAAAGGAGAAGGCAGGAATTTTCAGGATTAAAATTTTAAGTGGGAATAATGGAGTTGGGCCAAAGAAAGAGCAAGGAATGTATTTAATCACCTAAATAAGAAGGTGTGTTGCAGTCTAATATTTTATAGGTAATTATGGTGGTTTGGATAGTTTTGGTCCAGGTAGATTCATGTGATTGAATGTGTGGCCATAAGAAGTGGCACTATCAGGATGTGTGGCCTTATTGCAGGAGGTTGGACACTGTGTAGGTGAGCTTTGTGGCCTCTGAAGCTAGCATTCCACACTCTGTGGAAAATATTCCTCTCCTGGCTTCCTATGAATCATGGTTTAGATTCCTGGCTCCTTCTCTAGCACCATGCCTGCCTGCATGCAGCCATACTTCCTGCCATGATGATAATGGACTAAACCTCTGAAACTGTAAGGCACCCCTGATTAAATGTTTGCCTTTGTAAGAGTTGCCTTGGTCATAAATTCTTTTCAAAGCAAGAAAACCCTAACTAAAATAGCAACTAAAATATCAAAACACATTCAAACAGAACAGTGGTGTTTGGAGAAGACATGAGTTATTAAACGAAATTCTTAAAACTCAGTTCCAGAAATAGGATGCCACCTGTGAGTTTTCTTGATGGAGTGTCCAGACTAGATGGTATGACCCTGTTGCTAAGAAACCAAAAGTATGGATACAGAACAGAATGAAATTAACTTCAAAATAACAACAAAATGCTCTCCTTGTTGGTTAGATTACATACTTCCAGAATATGTTATGCAGTGAACTGCAGGAGAAAAGACATCAATAGTCTCATCATCACTTGTCTCTGCACAGAACAACACCAACTTACCTGGTAAGAAGTGATAACTGGTGCAAGAGATGAATAACAGTTACATAGACAGGAAACAGATTTCAGATTGTTTATGAAGCCTACTCCATAGGAGATGTTTCATAATTGTTATTTCAAAGCTATTCAAAAACCTTGAAAATGCTGTTTTGATAAAAGTCATGTTGTCACATACTCTGAAATGTTAGATTTGCATCCATAGATTTGTGCTGTTTTTGACCTTGGTTTACACGGCAATTCATAAGTGGCCGTTTTCAATTATATATATGCACCTAGGAGTATTCCTGTGTGGATAAATCATTGATATCAGTACCTTCTGCCATACAATGCCCGGGAACACTGAGGAAAGGAGGTATAATGAATGGGGGAGATGGCTGATAGACAAGAGAGCTGTGAATTGCTGATACCTGGACCTAAGGTGGCTGTAGTGGGCATTACCTTGCAGTAGCTATGGTAATCTGCCACAAATTTGTATAAGATCAAACCAGTCAAAATGTCAGATTAGAGGGAGAAAGGCTCTGTAGCCTTTACACTTGAAGGAGGAACTACTGATGGTCAATTGCTGCTGAAGGAGGAAGGAATACTCTCCTTTGGTGCTCCAACCACTGGATGGTTACCCATGTCCCAGTAGATAGCCCCATACCTAGACACATGTAAGAAGCATTAATTTTTCTCAGAAGTAATTAAAATCAAAAAACAATAACATAGAAGGACATGAGATTGGGAGGAATTACTGTGAGGGATAATAGGAAAAGCTGAACAGAGGTAGTGGTTGATGGATATAATCAAATTGTATTGTACAAAAAAGTTTTTAAAAGTTTTAAAAGAAAAAAATTAAGGTATTCTAAAAGAAGGAAACAGAAAAAAAATAGATGTTCCATCTTCCCCTTAAGACAACCTTTTTTTTTTTTTTTAATTTTATTATTTTGGTTTTTGAGACAGGGTTTCTCTGTGTAGCCCTGGCTGTCCTGGAACTCACACTGTAGACCAGGCTGGCCTCGAACTCAAAAATCCACCTGGCTCTGCCTCCCAAGTGCTAGGACTAAAGGCGTGCGTCACCACTGCCCAATGAGACAAACTATTTTTTTTTAACCCATAAATATTTTCCAGTGAATGGCTTCTTGACTTGTTTCTACAGTAAAATTTAATTACAATGATGTTTAACATCAATCAATCCTTATCTAAGAAACATTACCCACTACATAATTTTATACATTGACATTATTAATTGTAGATCATAACCATATCTTGTACATCCTTCTGAATTGAGTAGATTAGTATGCTTGATCTAAGAAATAAAATACATATTTAATATTTTCCTGAATCTAACCCACTACTCTTCTAACTTGCCATTCAACTTTTGCCAAGGTAATTTGAAAAATACAAGTCTGACCCTGCTGTCTTCAAGATTATATTTCTCCTAATAGCTGACATCACCAGCTCAAACCTTAATTTCTGTATGAATTTGTAGTCATGGTCCATTGAAAGAGTAAATCAAAAAGTAAAACTAACAGCATGGCAGAAAAAAATGTAAAACTCAGACAGATGACACCAATTTGTACATACATAATTCATATTAGGTTATATATATATATATGTATGTATATATGTATATATATGTATATATGTTTATATGTACATATATGTATATATGTTTGTATGTATATATATTTATATATGTACATATATGTATATATGTATATATATGTATATATATGTGATGTATTCCTTTAAGTGAATGCATTGGAAGTTATAGAATGTTGTTGCTGCTATCAAACATCAACTAACAGATGACATGGATGTCAATAGTAGTTATATTTCTTGGGAATAAAAAAACTTCACTGAATATAAGATGAACTAGAAACTATTGATCCGACCTGCTTTTACTCTCAGTGAAATTGTGCAGTTTATAATTAATAGGCAAGTCAACAGAGAAGAAGAAAATGAGTCCCAAGAGAAGGGTATTAAACATATCATAGGTAGGTAGGTAGATAGATAGATAGATAGATAGATAGATAGATAGATAGATAGATAGATAGATTGATGGGTGGGTGGATAGATGGATAGATAGATAGTAAGTCACACATAGAGATTTGCCATAGATTGGTTTTGTATTTAGATTTTAGTATCTAATAATTTTCTACAATTAAAAATATGTTTTTAGTTTTTTTTCTGGAAATTTGATCATAAATTTAGATGACACTTTATCCTAAATAAAAAAAATACAATATGATTTTAATGCAAATATTCCTAACTATTGTATTGCCTTTTCTTTTTATTTAGATATTACAAAGATTTTAAATGAAATCTGTATGGGAAGAAAATGCATTCTTCCCAAGAATATGACCACACAGAGATGTTATTTAATTGTTCATGCTCTTGTAGTCTCCTACTACATGTCCATTCATATTCATAGTAATCTACAGATGTTATTCACCATTACTTGATTAACAAACACTTTACTTTCTGACCAGTTCAAGCTCGTGAAATCTACAGAGAGATGTAGAAAAGGCATGTTATCCTATAAAGAATGAAATGTCAGTTCTTACAAAGTCTGAATTGAGAAATAAACAACTACAATAATGAATTCTGTATTATGGAGAAATTATTTAGTGAAAAACTTACCTCCCAGCCTTCCAGAGATATTGGTCTGCATCCTAAAATAGAGTTGAATAGATCGAACACAGGGTAACCTTTCCCAGAAAGCACAGTTCTCGAAGGTCTCCTGTTCCTGATTCCTTTCCAATAGGTTAGCCTGTCCTTGGAGTTGCTAAATTGCAATGGTCATTTGACTTGACACCATTTTAAAAATGATAATTAGTCAACTTAAAATCTTGATACTTAATTTGACAAAACAGAAAAGTGTAAGATTCTGAACAATTCTTGCAATATACTATGCCTGTCTTTTTTGAAGTGTTGAACATAGTAATTAGACAACATTACCCAAAAATAAACATAGCATCGAACTATCATAACTAAAAGAAATCAACCCCAAAGAGCTTAAGTGTTGCATTAGACATGATGGTTAGGGTTTTTGTTTTTTTTTTAAGGCATGTATAAGAAACACTGGACAGTGCACCCTAATGTCCAAGGGTTATCTGGGAATAAACTAATTCCATTGTAAAAGTACGTCTTGGGAATCCTTTAGAATTAACACTTAAGCCTCTGTATTGTTTATTTATACTCCATATTCAAGTGCAGAGTCTGGAAATGAAGAAAAGCTGATATTTTCCCGCTGACATGAATGTCAGACTCCCACAAAACAATCCCTTTTCTACGTTATTCTTAGTATATTGTGCTCAGTCTACTGTATGCATCTTCTTTGGGAAAAAAAAAAACCAGCTGAATCATCACTAGCAAATTACTGCCTCCAAAGGATGATGGATTAAATAGCAGTGTTCTGGGGGTAATGAGTAAAGATATGATTACTCCTGTTTGAGAGAAAATGATATAAGTTAAAACATACCTGAAAATATAAAGGATGGGATCAGAATATTTTGCCAGCTAGATGAAATGCCTTTTCTAAAGTAACAGATTTTTCTTAACACATTTGTCCTTTCACTACATCCAGTATAAAGAGTGAAACTGTAAACTGAGAATTATTTCACTGCTGAAGTGACCAGATGATTTGTGCTCACTTTACATTTCCATATTCACTTTCTGTCTTTCTCTTACTCCAGAAGATTTGCCTTTCCCTTTCTCACTGGGACAATATCAGATAGACATGAAGAAAAAAAAAATATGTAGATGTCAGGAAAATATCTGAAAGCCTTTCTCCACATAAACCTTAATCAGTTCAGATTGAAATGGTATTTTCAGGGGTTGTTTTGTTTTCAAAATACTAGAAAAAATACAGGATCAAAACTTAATCCTATGCCACAATATACTTAGGTTTTATATTGTTAATTATAATAGAAAACAAAGTCTTTGAAGTGCAACAGGTTGTCTGTTTCTCTACAGTCTAAAACACTGGTTCCTGCAACATCTCTGCTAAGTGAGTGAATTGCAAAGGTATTTTATAATTCCAAACTTCTCAGTTGTGAGAGTTAGGCTTTAAATATTCATTGCTCATGACGCTAAATGTTTAGCTGAGAAAAGTTATATATTAACGTTTGCTTGAGATATTGAGGAATAGAATAGACATCTCTCCTCCTGTTAGTATAATGTAGCTATGTGCAGAGTAAGAAGGACAGTAAGTAACTTCCTGAGATACTTCCAAGCCCTCTGAGTTGTGAGCCTGATGAAGAGAGTTTCTCAGGTATCATTTGAGGGACTCATTCATATTTAGAATTCTACAGACTGAATCTTGTGAAATATGTTTACAGAGTATATTTTAACTACAAAATATAATTTTTAATTTCTTTACTTAATATGTTGTTCAGGTAATGTTCATTAAAGACAATTTATTTGAGAATAAAAAGATATTCTAATCAAATCTATGTGATGTATGAATAAAATATGGATAACTGAAAGAGGCACTGACCTAAAAGCTAAAGGATAAGATCAGTAATTAAAGGCAGCCACAGCTGCATAGACACTTCCATACCAATCTGGACTGAAAAAGAAAGAAAACACATACATACACATACATGTACACACATACACACGTGTACACACACACACACACACACACACACAGAGGCAGTAATGAAGATAAAGTGAAAAAATGATGGACTTGTGATCCAAGCAAAGCTTAATAATGGCATTGAGCCTAGATAACATAAGCCGCCAGTGCTTTTGAATGAATTATAAAACTTGGCATATTTTGATACCCAACTACTGTCTTGTCCTTATCTTCTTTTATTAAACTTTCAAACTGGAAACATTTTTCTTCTGTTACAAGTAAGAGGGTGAAATATTTTGCTTGTATTCACACTCAACACAAAACATCCTTTTAAGATTTCTTTTCCAACTAAAAGCAAGTTTCCAATTTTCTGCAGCAACCATCTCAATGTTCTAGTTTCTAACTGTTGTAATGCTGCCCACATTGGGATGTCAGGTTACACTTGTTACAAGCCAAGTCCCATAACAGTAGCCTTCCTTCTGATGCTGATTTCAAGCCAGCTTATTTGTGTTGTCATGGACCTGTTTATAAATCAGAGGTTTTATATATGTTCAAACATATGCTAGAATGGAATACAGGACTCATTCTATTTACCATGGGATAGACCACTATGAATTAGCAGTTATAGAAAAAATAAGGAATATGTAATAGAAAAGAAGGACCATGAATCTTTCCTATTGCTGCCTCCAGCACCTTATATGACTTTAAAAATAGAAGCTTCCTGAATCCCAGCACTTACTATTTCTATGGAGGCTTCCTTAGATAGGCAAGGCTGATAAAATCAGTTGGTCAGTTGTGATTAATTAAAACCCAAGCCTTTCTTCCTTCTATTGGTGAGGGTAATCATTCTATATCTTTCAAGTTTTTGGTGCTACAAGGTAACTAACCAGTCCATTCAAACAATAACAAATTAGCTTCCAATATTCAGCTAACTAAAACAAGTACTGATTTTGAGAAAGTGGTTTGCTATGAATAACAAAACCGTACCTCTCACACTCAAATATAAGTCATGCTTTCCTGGTTTAACCTTCCCAAAGAGCTTGCCGTCTACTTTTTCCTGCCATGAGTAAGTCATGTTTCATTAAAAAAAATTATTAGTTTTGTAAACATTTTCATAGCAAACAATATGCAACTAAAAGTCAGTTACTACAGTCTGAGACTGCATGACTGTCTTATGAATGAGTGAGGAAGAACTGTCTTTGGGTATATTCTGTTTAGGTGTCTTTTATTGTGTTATGTTATTTCTAGTGACTATGAGTATCTTCTTCTCTGAATATAAGAAAATCTTTTGTTGATCATGGTTTAGAAATATTTTCTTCAACTTGTGATCTGTGTTTTCAATATTGCCACAGGGCAAAAATCCACTGAAGTTCTAAATTAATGTAGTTTAACTTATCTATTTTATAGTATCACTTTTTATTCAAAGTAATAAAACAATTCCTTATGTTCTTTTTTAAAGTTGTTGTCATGGCCTCTTTTTCATTAATTTCTATGTAATTTCCATATATATATATATATATATATATATATATATTTTTTTTTTTTTTCCCTCTGCCTCCCAAGTGCTGGGATTAAAGGCTTGTGCCACCACTGCCCGGCCTAATGGTACTTTTTTAGAGCTGGCAATTTGGTATTGGATAACTAATTGTTGTGTGCTTCTGAAGGAGACTGTTTACCAGGCTCTCATCATCACTTATTTGCCTATAATTATTTGCATGTGGTGGGAGCCTTTTGTACTTTCTGCATCAAGTGAGCATGTCTATTGTTATCACTCTTCAAGGAAACCTCTTTTCTACAGATGGGGACATACAAAAAACACAACCAATCAAAATGTACAGTTTTGAAGTAAAACCAGATGATACATGTACAGCTGTCACACTGAAGGCTCAGGTATATTTGGAACAGGAAGAGTAGAAAGAGGGAAAGACTCAGAGGAGTAAGGAATTTGCAATGAGATGGTGTCCCCTAAAATATCAGAAGCTACATCCGTTAAGTTTAACCATCTTAACTCTTGAAACCTGTGCTGGACAAGGCTGGGAAAACTAAACACATTAACTTTGTTTCTCATAGTTTTGAATTGAGACGTAGTGGGGATGTAATACTTTCTCACAGAGCTGATTAGTTTTTCTCACGTCATATATAGACAAATCCCTTTCTGATCTAGAATCATGAATGGCCTCAATCTAACATTGAGTTTTTATCCATCCATGTTCTAATATTTTTACCCAGAAATATTTTCTTGTGGCCAAGGTAAACAATCTTACCACTACTGTCATACAGGTTTAAACAATACTTTTAACAATAATTATAACTGACAGGATAAGAAAGAGAGTCTTAGTCTCCACAGTCCAGTATCTACTTAATTCTTTTATAATTTTTCCTTGGCTATAAGTATTATTAAAATTAGACTCAAGAAATACTTTTTATAAGGCATATGAAGATATATCAGTTGTTATTACAGAGTAACAATGATTAAATTTAAAATATATTGCTATTATTCTATGAGATGATCATTTGAGTATATGCATACAAAAATGTATATATGATTATTTAAATTGTTTCAAAAGATTTCTCAGCTGGGCAGTGGTGGCACATGCCTTTAATCACAGCATTGGGAAGTAGAGGCAGGTGGATTTCTGAGTTCGAGGCCAGCTTGGTCTACAGAGGGAGTTCCAGGACAGCCTGGTCTACAGAGGGAGTTCCAAGACAGCCAGGGCTACACAGAGAAACCCTGTCTCAAAAAACCAAAACCAAACCAAAACAAAAGATTTCTCAATAAACCCCCATTGTTCTCTGGAGATAAATCAATTTACATCATAATATAGTATTTATAGCTTCCTGAACCCTGGTAGCATTTTTTTTTTTAAGATTTATATATTTAGTAGTCACATTTTCCTATAAGTTTTATCACACATATTTCTTTATTCATAGATCAATAATATCAGTTTATACCTGCTATTCTAGAATATATATATATATATATATATATATATATATATATATATAATACATATATAGAATATATATATATATGGAGATGAAGTGGAATTACCTAGTTACCTATGCTACAGGGAAGGCAAAGTCTCTAACACAAACCATTGGCAATTAAGTAAAAATCCCAGTGCCATGGGTTACCAATTTTCAGGTTATCCAGTGGGACCCAATAGATGCCACAATGTAATATAGCTTCCTTTTTGTAAGCCCCTCTAATCAGTGGTTCTAAACCCACGAGCCACATCCCCTTTAGTCTCTTGACTCATTCACATGGTTTGTCTAGAGACCATTGAAAATATCAGAAATTTACATTATAATATTTTAAAGTATGCATTTAATGCAGGACATCAATTTTTGGGCAGTGTTTTCATCAAATCTTAATTTGTGAAAACTACAAAGTTTTGTAACACATATTTTATAAATTATAGGAAGACAGTATTTCTAATACTTGAGAAATGCTGTGGTTACATTAGATGTATTAAAACTATTCTACTTAAGTTAATCATTAAAAAGGACAGATTACATTATTGATGTTTAATACAGACTATCAATTGACATGATAGTCTGAATAACTCATGAGACAAGTTCTTCTTAACATCTGTGAGGTATTATCTGAATTAGGTTAACCTTTAGATATGTCTGTGAGTAATTTTCTTTATTATTTTAACTGAAATGGAAACACCTTTCCTGAATGTGAACATCATTCTCTAGTTTGGGTCCTGCACTGTATAAAAAGGAAGCTACCTGACCATCAGAATTCATCCCTCTCTGTTTCTACACATTGTGAACAAACTTCCTTAAGTTCCTGCCACCATGGCAAATGGGGAATCAAGACTGTATTACCCAAAATAAAACCTGGTTTTAGTTGCTTTTGTTGAATTGCTATTTAATGTAGCAAAAGGAATAACAATGGAACAATTATCTGATTTGCTGAGTCACTTTTCATTGTTAAGGGATATTCTTATAAATGTTCTACATAAAATGCTCACTCTAGCTCTACCGAAATATCAGGAAATACAAAATAATATTGAACTTGTATGCTCCAAAGATCACATGTGCAAGTTGATTACCTGCCTAGAATTCAATCATGTCTCAAAGAATGAGATAATAACCATTAAAATTCACAAACTATTACTTCCTTAAGTGAATTGTTAATGTATTTTCATAAGCATGCTACTCTAGTAAAATACAATTCAAGCATTTTAAAAGATTTATTTTCCATTAACTCATTAAACGTGCTACAACATTTCTACATAGTCACAGAATAATACTTCTGTTGTTTCAATTATTCATTCTCATGACATATTAGTAAGGACACATACATTGAAGAGTTGCAGTTTATGTAAAGAAAAGATTTCTACCCCATTGCTTTATATTTGACCACATTTTACCACATTGCCACATAATCTCAATAATTGACAGTTTAATATTTTTTTAAGTATTTCATTTTGTCATGCGTTCTTTATTCTAATCTCCATTCAATGTAATTTACCTAGTCCTCTCATATAATAATACCTTGTCTACCTCACTGACTGTTTCATGGATCAATTCAGCTCTCACATTGGGCAACCATGTGCCACTTTAATTAATCTTGCATGAATTAATTTTTCATGATACAAAATAAGAGCATATCTATTGAATATTTTATTCGGCTTGGTCACATATTTGTTCTATGCTTTAAATGCACAAAGCAGACTTTAAAGTCTTTTAGGAGAATCAAAACTCTGGGCACCTAGTTGCAAGTTTCTGAATCTTTTGTCTTTGTGGATGTCCAATAGCTTCAAAAAGAATTGATGTGAGCAATCTATTGGGGTATGCAGCAGCTTCACCACCTATTAATGTAGGGATACAGTTCATCCAAATACTGAAAACCTTATAATACTCATTCAAAGGTAGCCTGATGTATTCATTGTTACAATTAGAAATTAATACGGATGCAAATAGTCAAGTATTTTCCAATATATAAGCAGATTAAATACTGATAGCAATATAAAATTAATTGACTACAATTCAAAACCGTACAAAATACAAATGCTTTATAATACCTAAGTGATATTTTCTTAAAAGACAATGACTAGATAAAAATGTGAAATGGTATAGAAATAATTTTTGAGTTTTCTTAATTAGTACCTATTATTCTAGGATCTATTTTTCCCGTTTTTCATTTTGTTAATGTACCCTAGTCACAGATAAACACAAAGATTTGAAATCAAAAGATAAGCTCATCACTTGTTTCACATATCAACCACAAATTCACAGTAAATTGTGGATATTTTAGGAGTTTATTAGACAGGATTTGTAATAGATTTGATCTGTTCTTAGGCAAGTATATTGTTCAAATATACTTTTTTGTTCACTTCCTCATGGTTTAATAAAGGCTTTTCCAACATTATTGATGTTTTAGATAATTGAAAGCAAACAAGACCTATATGATATAGGCATAAACACATTACATAGTACTATGTCAGGATGGGATTTCTGCATCCAGGTTAGCTTTACTCTTCTACTTTGTTCTATGTCTAGACAGACTTAGTACATGATGTTTCTTTCTATTATGTATGAGAGGAGAAAAGAGTATTATCTGTACCATAGACAGTCCCACTCTGCCTCTCTGAATAGAAATGTCTCAATTTATCTTACCATGTAATATTTTTCTTGCATAATTAATTGAGCACATTTTAAACAAATGAATGAAAAAATTAATCATTATCATTTTCAGTCCTAATTAATTATACTATCAAAGATCCATCATAATACATAAAGAATAAAATGAAATTTCCCTAGCTATATATAAAATAATATCCAATTTTATAGTTTAATTAGTCTTAAGGCTTACAAAAAAACAGAATTATGGTTAAAGTTCAAAACCGCATTGTGTTAGATTTTTCTTAGCTACTACTTTAATAGAAGAAAATTAAGAAATCATTGAATATTTTTAAGGAATATTACATCCTGCTGCAATATCTAAATATAGCGTCATCCCCAACCATTATATTGAATAACAATATTGCAAAGCATGCAAATTATACCCTTCATTCTACTAATTTTTTTTTTTTAGTACTTTCACAGGGAGCTAATAAAGAATGTGCTCTTTTGAAATAAGGGAATAAAAGAAGATAAAAGAGCTAATCTACAGAAAATCCACATGAGATAATTGAATGATTGTTCAAAAAAGAATCACATGTTTAGAAGAGACTATCAGAACTGTCATTCTTTGCTATAACATGTAAAGTCATGTCACAGATGTAAGCTACAGGTGTAGATAGAACTGGAATTGAGTTGGCTAAAGAAAACCAGGTGCCAGGAGAAACCTAGTGAGATTCTGTTCTAATATAGCCAGAAGGAAGAAGCCTGATCACCTTGCACAACAGAGGCTTGATATGTAAAATCCGGTCCCTTCCAATGATTATGTTACAATGAACTAAGACAGACTCAAAGAGATAAATTCTGAATATGTCCACATAATAAGAAGATCCTACCTTTTCACTTGGGTGGACTTGTATATATAAGTCATAAAACAGAAAGGGGGCCATGAAGGAGAAAGGAAATCTTAAGGTTAGGAGAGACAGGGAGATAGACTATGTGGGACATGGAAGCAAAAGGACAGCT
The DNA here is from genome assembly GCA_028551405.1 of Uromys caudimaculatus. Classification (NCBI taxonomy): domain Eukaryota; kingdom Metazoa; phylum Chordata; class Mammalia; order Rodentia; family Muridae; genus Uromys; species Uromys caudimaculatus. Next base: position 48,236,520 of record CM052718.1, on the reverse strand, counting down.
ATAGAAGGGAACAGAAGGTCCAGTAGAAGAGGACAGATGCCATTATATTACTAAAGAAATTGATTGGTCATTTTCTGAATTCTTAGACTCAGGTAAGGAGCTATCAGCCATTGTAGCTATGGAAGAAAGAGAGTTTTTCTTTAATAAATGGTAGGGTTACCCAACTCGACTTGAATGACCCACAAACATCCAAGAGCATATGGGTATCACAAAATATAACAAGTTTTTTTGTAATGGTTTATGTTGTTGTCACTGTGCTGTTTTGTTTTCTTTTAAAGATTATACAACAATGAGTATGTAGGGAAGCTGTAGGTCTCAGAGGCATTGGGAGAGAGGGTGCATATGATAGAAATGTATGAAATTTTAAAATAACTATTAAAATGAAAAAAATATATTCATTTCTTGAAACAGATGCAGTCATCCATAGTCAAACAATGGGCTGAAGTCAGGGACCCTTATGGAAGAGGTGAGGGAAGGATTGAAGGGCCTAAAGAAGACAGGAACCCACAGGACGAATGTGTCAACTAACTTGGACCCCTGGGAGCTTTCAGAGACAGAGACACCAAACAAAGAGCATACATGTGTAGCTGAGGACTACCTTGTCTAGCTTCAGTGGGAGAGGATATGCCTAGTTCTGCAGAGACTTGATGTGACATGGGTTGGAGGTGCCTGGGGGGGATGACTTTCTCAAAGGTGAGGGGGAGGGGGGACTCTGTGATGGGGAGACAAATCTTTATTTGTGATATAAAATTTGCCTTATTCAAGCAAAATGCTATTTCACTAAATCATATTTCAAAAGGAATGTCAGCAATGATTATAGTTATATTTCAAGATGCAACCATCTAAATATCCAAGTATATTCCTTTTATCATTTGTGCATCTTATTTATTTAAAATACTAAAAGAAGTCCCCTCCAGCTGTGTTAATTCCCTTCATGTCATTGAAGTGACAAGAGTAAATTCTTCCTTATGACTGAACAGCATCGGATTCTAATCAGAAATTCATATATATATATATATATATATATATATATATATATATATATATATATATATATATTCATCCCTGCATATATATACTTAGGTTAACAGGTGTGCAGATATTCATTTGACATCTTAATTCTGTTTTTTTTTTTTTGTTAAGATGTCTTGAAGTGTCATTGCTAGTGTACATTCAGATATCACTGACAAAGGTACAGAAATTCAAATTAAAGCTGTCAATAGTTTAAAAAATATAGTTAATTCTTTTATGTCACACAGTTAGTAATGTATTAATCTAACACACTAATAAAGTTGGAAAATCAGCCAATACTTATGAATTACCAGTTCTTCTGTTACAACATATATTTAGTTAGTTTGGGCAGATATGAGTTTTTCTTGTAGGTGTGTCTAACCACTACACCCTGTGCTTGGTGCCCAAAGAGACAGGACACACAGATGATTGCAAACTAACAGGCAATAAAGTACCATAGAAACATTATTAGTGTGTACAATATAGGGACAAACAATATAGTGACAAATCCATTCTTAGTTTAGTTCACACCAAAAATAAAATTTTAAAATACTGTAAAAATATTAAATACCCAGAGTAATGTTTCAAAGTTCTAATATATATATATATATATAGATAGATAGATAGATAGATAGATAGATAGATATAGATATAGATATAGATATAGATATAGATATAGATATAGATATAGATATAGATATAGATATCACAGCAAAAAAAATCGAGTCTTTCTATAAGGGATATTATAACAAAGTAGTTTTAATAGTAATAGAATAGTTTTAATTAGCATTCACAGTAATGAATAGCACGGCCATTTTCAAGCATGGTACTTACGCACCAGCAGATTTTCCTCCCCACTTAACTCCTAACCTGGTACTCCCAACCTCTACGCTGCGATATCCCTCTCAGGACTTCTTGTGTTTATGCATTGCAGCCTTCCTGATTTATTTTTCATCTCTTCTCATCACCTGTTTCTACCCTCTATGGTCTTCTCCCTGGAAGTTTGGTCTGCTGCTGTGTATTGTGATGCTAAATTCTATATCTGAAGGTCAAGGCCTATGAGTGACTTCACCTATATACAAGCTTTTGTTGTGCAAATCTTGTTCCTTGATTTAAAACTATTGGCTATAGCCAGTTACTGGAGGGATTCAAGGTTGATGGAGAAGGAGGAAGAACAAAGAAGAGAGAGAAGCTGCGATGAGGGGAGATGGACCAAGTGTATATGGCCAGGAGAAACAGCAAGTATTTGGGCTACACTGCGGAACTGGCCTCGCTACCTCCTCAGTAACTATCAAAGCCAAATAAAATAACCATAGTATGAGTCTCACTTATTTGTAAGCTAGTCAGGGATAAGCTAAATTGATTGTACTATGTGGGCCAAGTGGAACTATGTCACCAGACAAAAACTGGGAAGGTTGATTAGATTCAGACACTCCGGTATTCTCATTTCTGAGACCTGTAGATATTTCATCCGCTCCTGATCCAGTTCCTGTCCTGGTGCATGTGTCCAAGACACCCGACATGAAGAGCGTGATCACTAGTTATGTAGCAGTGCAGTCTCCATTCCAAGGAGGTATCTAGATGGGCCACAGGCTAGCCGGAAGGTTTAGCCAACAAGCTTCCCTCCCAGGACATTCCTGTCTGCAAGTGGTATTTAATCTCTGGTGCATTCTGAGTAAGTTTTATGCATCCATTTTTCCCCACCAATAAACAATTTGGACAGGGAAGTACTGTTTCTCTCATCAAGAAGCACAGTGAGGGAAAGCCTTTCACATACAGAGCAGTGCAGCTTAAGGCTTAAGTCTCCCCAAGAAGGCACCTCTGCACTCCTGGAAACTCAACCCCAAGCTAAACTGGAGATTCTCCCTTCCTCCTCCACTGGGCTCATCACCAACCCCCAACCCCAGAGCCCCATTCATTCCCAATTCCATGGATCCCAGTAGTGACTGGATGACCTGGAGTTTAAGAATCCCTGCCTTTGATGCTCTTGCTCCCTCCATGGGGCTGCAAATTCCCTCAGCTCCTTCAGACCTTCCTCCAACTCCTCTAGCCTGACCTCTCTCCCCGCCCCCCCCCCCCCCCCCCGTCATCCTGGAGTTTGGACCACCAACCAAAGAATACACATCTATGGACTCATGGTTTGGATCACATATGTGGCAGAGGATGACCTCGATGGCCATCAGGGAGAGAGGAGAGGCCCTTGGG